>JAVSCE010003799.1:0-310512 GCA_032199065.1 Smutsia gigantea
ACTATACTATTGGATAACAAAATAGTAGATGATAGGCATCTCATAAATTTGCTAATTAATAAATTAAAAAGAAGTGATAAAATTAAATATTATCTCTGTTGCAACCCCAATAAGTTAATATAGCTAAGCTTTGAATATCAACTGCTATAAATATTTAAAAAGAGCAAAAATAATTATTATGTGCCTCCTGATGAAAATCATAGTATTGCTGAAAAGACTGAACCTGAGTCTAATTGAATGTACAATGGACAGAGGAACATGTTTAACTGCATCATGGGTATGCAGTTGGCAAAATCTAGATGTGGACTCTGGACTATAAAAGTCTCACTTGAGTGATAAAATCCTAACAAAATGCTGGGAAGAACTTACTATACACATCAAGGTCATGGTACCTTTGGAGGGAGGGAGGTGCTGTGACTGGGACAGGTCCACGAAGGTATTTCTGGAGAGGCTGTTTTATTAGAGTTCTCATTAAAAACAACTAGTAGGATACATAGATAAATATAGATTATAGATCTAGATTAGATATGGATATAGATTAGATACAGGTATAGATTAGATATGGATATCAATATATAGGCTTATGTCATTATGGAGGCTGAGAAGTCCCACAATTTGCCATCTGCAAGCTGGAGACCAGGGAAGCCAGTGGTATAATTCTGAATCTGAAGGCCTGAAAGCCAAAGGAGCCAATAGCAGAAATCCCAGTCCAAGGGGCGGAGACAACAAGATGAGGTTAGGTGTCCCAGTTCAGTCAGTGAGGCAGGGGAAGAAGGGTGCATACCTCCTCCCTCCACTTGGTCTAGTCGGACCCTCCATGGGTTGGATCATTCTCATCTACGCTGAAGAGAGTAATCTGCTGAGTCCTCAGATCCACATGTGACTCATCCAGATTGGCCCAGAAGCAATGTTTAATCTGGGCACCTTGAGGTGGGTCAGTTAATGTAAAATTAACCATCACAGCTGGCAACATTCTATTTCTTAAAAAAATAGTGCTTTCAAGTCTGTCTTCCTTAGAACGATCTTGTAAACTATACCCTTTTGTGTGTGTTTTTCTGTACCTGTGTTTTATTTTACAATAAAAGAAAATAAAATACAAGCAAATCCCATATCAAATATAGTTTGTGTATCTATATGAAAAGTACATTTTGTGGGCAGGAATACTTTTTAAATCAGTCATGTAATTTCCAACCTGCTGCACAGAACCTAGGGTTCTTAATATAATAGAGAAAATATTACTTACCTAACCTCTTTAAAAACATAGACAGTGTTTTAAACATCTTTTATGTTATCCCATGGGCCTAGCACAATGGTGAGAATGTAATAGCTATCATTTATTGAAAGTTCACCTATGGTAGGCACTATGCTAATTGCTTTACATGAATCATCTCATTTAATCCTCCTACAACCTCAAAAATGGTGATTATACTTATCTTAAAGAATATTCCAGATAAGGAAACTGAGTTTAGAGAAGTTAAGTCCCATGCCTGAGGTCTCCCAACTCTAAGCAGCAGAGCTGGAATTAGAACCCTATAGCATTCTAACTTGAGAAATCCTACCTCCGAGGCAGATATTCAAAAAGTATTTGTCTAATTGAAGTTTTTATAAAAAATAAAATATATTCTACTTATCTTTCATTCACCGAGTCATTCTGGACACAAAAACTATGAGATAACTATATTTGTGTTTGAGTACAATACATTATTCCAAATTAGTGTAAATAATACACTGTATCAAATTAATCAAATACAACATATCAAACAACACTTAGTAATTTTCACAAAGCATATAATCTCACCTACAGCGAGTGTTTAGGCTAGTAGTTTTAAAAAAGGAAGAAAAAAAAACCCATACTCAGACTTAACAATCCTTAGAAAAATCAGTTAAATCTCCCAGAGCCTTCTTCCTCATCAGCTACCTTCAATTTCCCAGTGATTCTTTTAACACTAAATAAACAAGGTGAAATATACCCACAGGGTACATAAAAGAATTAATGATCATGTTGATTATTTTTTCAATTTGTTTAAGTGCTTGAAATATTAAAAATAAAATATTCTGTTTTGGCTGCATTGTTTACATTCCATGTCAAGATGAATTTTTGACATGTGATTTTCTTAATTTTAACTGTATTTAGGTAAATATAGGAAGTCAGTATTTTGTAGAAAAAAATTAATTGTTTTTATGAAATTAATAAACATAAAACTTGGGAGTAGGAACATCTTAAAAAGCTGTTCTACTCAAAATAGCATTTATATTATCCAGTTTAACCTTAGGTGTTCTAGGAACAATTTATATAGACTAGATTTTTGGATAATGAACTACCCAGAAAAATAAAGATTCTTGAAATACCTCCTTTTGCAGTTGTTTGAAGATAAGGAAAGTTAATAGTATTACCTGATGTGTTTACTGAAGGTTTCAGCCCTGGGCAAGTTCACTATGGATTCAGTGAGTCTGAGAAATGACAATGGACTGTTCCTGGGGTAAAAGGCTTTAATTTTCCCAGAAATAGGTTGGGCCCTAGAATCATGTCTATATCCAAGCCTGCAGGTCTGTAAACCTCCTTTGTCTCTGCCTCCGCCCAGACCACTGGGCAGAGCTCTTTATTTAGTGATTTAGTCAACAGCTTATTGCCTATAAGTGTGGAAGCAGTAGCCTAACAGTAGGCTAATTACATCATCAAGTTGTTTAGGGTCAGGTGAGGATCATGGCCATAGGACCTTCCACTTTCCCCACACCTGAAAAGGTAACCCAAGGAATTATGAATGTAAACACCTGAACTAACCACCTCAACTAATAAATATCTGATGCTCTATTAAGAGAGGGAGAAGATAGTGTGGTAAGAAAAATTCCATTCAACTCAGAGCCACAATTGGAATTATGAGTTGACAGTGAAAAAATGAATTTGAGTAGACTATATGATTTTAATGAATCGTACATGGAACACTGCATTCCAGAACGTCACTACTTCTAAAAACACATTATGCAATTAACTTTGCAATCTACATAAATAACAAATAGTCTTCATTTTACATGTCACTGGTTATAGTTAAGTTACAGTTTTGCTATTACAAATATTGTCACTAACCTCATTAGAAACAAATCGTTTCTGTTGTCGTCATTTGTATTGGGTTGTCTTGCCAATGGGTTTCATCCCCAGGCAAGTTCACTATGGATTCAGTGAGACTGAGGAATGACAATGGAACGTTCTTGGGGTGAAAGGGTTTATTACCTGGCTTGTTCTCCCGTCTGCACCCAGAAGTCTGCAGGTCTGTAACTGTAACCCTTCTTCATCTCTGCCTCTGCCCAGAGCACTAGGCAGAGCTCTTTATATAGTGACTCAGTCAGTAATAGCTAATTGCCTATGGGTGTGGAAGCAGTAGCCTAGCAGCAGGCCAGTTACATCATCAAGTAGTTTAGGTTCAGGTGAGGATCCTGGCCATAGGAACCTTCACTTTATCCACACTCCACCCCTCCAGGATTCTTGCCTCATAATCTTCACACTTTCAATCTTCTGCAATGGTCCCTGTGTTAGAAAGCTGGAGCATTGTAAACAGATTCCACAACACCAACAGAGGATAACAGCAACATAGAGATAATAACAAAAATTAAGATACAACAAGATTTTGATAAAGATAATAAAAATTAAAATAACCCTCAAGCCAGAGGAGGTTATTTCAGCTATATTCAAAAGCAGTTCTACTCAGATGAGCTCATGACTCACACTTAGTAGTGGTATGGATAGGGAGCTCCATGCCCCCCAAAAGTAGCACTTTTCTTGCTAGGGTGTGTGCCCAATCCACAAAGACCTTAGGGGCGATAAGACACATGTTTTAATGCCACCAACATAAGCAAATCTTGTCAGGCAGGATGCATGCAAGAGGGTGCTCCTGTGATAGGACTGTAGGACGAAGGGTGTCCCATCCAGGTCTAGTATACCATCCCTTTACTCCTCTCCCCGTGAGGGTTACTGAAGGGTGTATATATATAGTGCTACTGGAGGGGCATGCACTGGCCATAATGATAAAACAAAACTGCCCGGTAAGATAATCCTACCTTCTGGCCATTCAGGATAGCCTACTGTGATCTTTGGAGATCACTCTGCTATTACTCCAGGAATACACAGGAGGGCAGCTTCCAGGCCTTGTCCCCAAGGTGCCAGGAGGACCAGCCATCGTTGGTCCATCTGTCAAAAGGTCCAAGGCAACGTCTACTAAATGGAGTCTCCAGGGTTTAGTGCAGTTGGTGCTAGCAGCAAGATATTCTGCTGACTGAACCTCGGCTTCAACGATTCTTCCTTCGTTTGTACTTGCAGTTGTATAGGGGAGGCAGCAATATGGGTTAGCATATCTATGGGACTCAGGGTTCCTTTTTGGGGTTTCTTGTTCAAACGCTGTAGCATTGTCCATAAGTAGACTGACCAGCCCCACAGACTATTGGTATCAGACTTCAGTCCAGATTTTAACAAACCATTGTATCTCTCTAACATTCCTGCTGCAGTAGGATTGTATGGTACATGATATTTCCATTTAATTCCCAACTGTTGCACCCATTATTATAGTGCATATCCAATAAAATGGGTGCCTTGGTCACTCTCAATTACCTGTGGTTGGCCATAGGCTGCAAAGAGATGCTCCAGGCCTCATTTGCTTGTCTGTTGGTCTACACAATGTGTAGGAAAAGCAACCAGAAGTCCAGTAGCTGTGTCCACACAAGTCATGGCATATTGGTACCCTTCTGACACAGGCAGAAGCCCATTATAGTCTATCTGCCACCTGATGAGGGGTATCGGCCCCTTAGCTATTGTCCCATATTGCCTGGAACTCTGTCTAAGTCCCTTTTAGAGCATATGACGCACACTACCAGGCCCTGCTGACTTCTTCAAAGGTCAAAGGCAAGCCCCACCGATGGGCTACAGCCCACAATGTCTTTTGCCCCGCATGCAACAAATCCTATGTAACCTAACCATTGAGCTATATCAGAGGCAGGCTTTCCTTCTAGCCAACATATCTGGGCCAATTTATCTGCTTTATCATTTTCTGGGGATGCCAATGGCAAATGACCTGTCACTTGATATACTATAATTATTTTAGTCTGACCACAGGCCCATAAGTCTTGCCACAGTTCTTGCCCCCAAAGGGATCAGTGACCAACCAGCCAGTTGGCATGGTACCAGGTTAGTAGCCACAGGGTCAAGCCCCGATAGACAGCCCAGCTGTCAGTGCAGACAACTATAGCAGAGGGCTCCTGGCTGATCACAAGCCACACGGCCTGCAACTCTGCCCATTGGCTGCTCTTCCCCTCACCATCCTCCATCCACATTGTCTCAGTCTTAGAATGGAAAGCTATGGCCCTCCATTTTTGAGGCTGCCCACAGCTGGCACCATCTGTGTACCATGCATTTTCAGGTATAGGGGCTATTCCCTCCTGATAAGGACTCTGCTACTAGTGGTTCTAAAGTAAATAATTCTTGCTTTTCACTAGTATATGTCACCAGCCCCAATAAGCGTTGGAGTTCTTCACTCAAGGGGCTACTGCATGGGGCACCACGCTGCTGTTGTTAGGCACCCCACTTGGCCAGTGTAGACATTTGTGCCACACCACTCCTTGGCTTTTGGATCCAGTCTCGTACCCAGCCCAAAGTGGGATAGGTGGTTACTACCATTATCAGGGCCATTCCAGTGATGGGTTCTGTAGCCAGCAAGGCATGATACACAGCAGCCAGTTGTTTTTCTATCAAACTGTTCCTAACTTTCCTGCTCAATGTCAATGGAAAAGAAAGCATTAGAAAGATCTACCACATAATGATATGTTCCTAGTTCATGGCTATAAGGGTATCCATCAAGCCTGCAATAGAGGGGACAGCAGCATGCATAGG
This sequence comes from Smutsia gigantea, assembly GCA_032199065.1. NCBI lineage: Eukaryota > Metazoa > Chordata > Mammalia > Pholidota > Manidae > Smutsia > Smutsia gigantea. Next base: position 5,876 of record JAVSCE010003799.1, read on the forward strand.
GGGTATGCCTTTATTCAGTTCTCTGTAATCCACAGTCATATGCCAGGAGCCATCCAGCTTTTTTACTGGCCACAATAGGAAATTGAAAGGACTATGGGTGGGCTTTATAATACCCACCTTTTCCAGTTGCTGGAGGGTTTCTCCAATCTCTTTATGCCCTCCAGGCAGTTTGTATTGTTTGGTATAAGTCACCCGCCGAGGCACAGGCAAAGGTATGGGCGGGTGCCTAGCATGTCCCCTCAGAACTGCCTTCATCACACGTACTTTCAGTCTGAACTCACCTGCCATAGACCCTGCAGAATATCAATCCCCAAAATATACTCAGGGATAGGAGATATATGCACAGTATACTCTTTTGTGGGTAGACAGCCTATTCCCAAAGGGATTTGGGCTTATTTCACTCTGACAGCCTTACCCCCATATCCATCTATGATAGTTGGGGTCCCAGGGAACAACAATTCAGGGTTCCCATGAATCAGTGAACACTCAGCCCCAGTGTCCACAAGAGCCAGGACACATTGTATGTTCACTGGGGACTAATTGATAGCTATTTCAACATGTGGCCCCCAGTGCCCCCCTGTTCCTTCAGGGCAGATACCTCGACCTTCCCTTCAGTCGAACCATGTTCACCAATCTTCCTGTGTGGGCTTGAGTGAGGTTGGCTCGCTTTCCAGCAGGAAGTCTTGCAAACACACAGGCCGGACTCATGGCTCTGTCTGTGACCTCTGCCTTTTTGGTCTTAATGGCTGGAACTGCTGCTCTGGTTTCAGCTGTTTCATAGCTCTAGGAAGATCCTGTTTGACCCCCCATCGAATTTCCTTCCATCTTCCCCTGCCCGTATTAAATATAACCCACATCTGGGTCCTCATAACCTTTATGGGGCCCTGTAAATTATTCTTGTGAGTAGCAGACCTTATATCTTTCTATGTTCTTATTGCTTCAGCCTCTCCTAAGTCAGCTACTATACATGTCACCTCGCTTATGGGATGCCCTAAGTGAGGGGAAAGAATGACCACTAGAGACCCAAAGAGGGATGTAGGAGCCATTTGAAGTACAATATTTCTCATCCAGTAGTGAAAATCTCTTCATCTGGGCCATGATTCTCTGGACGATAGATGGGATTTCTCATGCCTAGCTCTCATAGCACCTGTTGGAGCTCAGCATACATCTGCCATCTAACAGGAGAGGATGGTAGATCACCCGGATTGGGCCACACAGCACGAAGTACAGCCATAAGCCAGTCAATGAGAGTGTGATTTCCTGGGGTCTGATGTGCAATTTGTAATCGCTGACTCAAGGCAGGCTGAACCATCAGGGAAGCCAGCTTTCCCATCTCTGATCCAGACAGAACAGTTCCATCCATCCCTAAGTTCCGCAGATGCAGGAGCCTAGTTGATATTGACTCTGAGGGCTTCTGCCTAAACTGGAAGCCCAAATCCACCAGCTCAGCCCGAGTATGGGGTGGAGCATAGAGTGCCCCATGACCTGGGGAGGGGGCTGTATCTCTCTTGAGGGAGCCCTCAGTTGCTATGTCTTTATTTTTCTTACAACCACTGGGTGTGCTTTCAATACAGGAGGGGTCAGTGTCCCTGGCACGACCCCTTCATCCTTCCCCAGCTCCTCCATTTCTGGGGCTAATGGCACCTTTCTCTCCCCTCCCCTGAGTGTCTTCTCCGCTACATCCTTTACCTTTTCTAAGGTGTCTTGCAGCAATGTTAGCTCAGTCTTGGGAGCTCTCTTACCTTCACCTCAGTGACTTGCAGCTGGCGTTCTTGTGCCATCTCCTCTTATGCTTCCCTCAGGAGTATGTGCGTTTCCTCTGTGGCCTTTTCCTCCTTCAGAGCACCTGGCAGCGCTGCTCTCTCATTCTGTAAGGAGTCTTTTACCTCCTTCACTGGACCTCGCAGCTCACGTTCTCACACTGCCTCTTCTTGAGGTTTTTGCAAGGGTCTGTCTTTTTCCTTCATGGCCTTTACCTCTTTCACAGTACCTCAGAGGGATACTATTTCAGTCATCAACAAATTTTTTACCTCTTCAATGGTACCTTGCAACCAGCACTCTTGTGCTGCTTCATCTCGTATCAATGCTATTTCATTCTTCAATAAATCCACAGTTGTTCTCAGCTCATGTTCTTGTGCTGCCATTTCTTGTCTCTCTTTAGGGGCATGTTCTACTCATCTCTAGACTTTTTAATACTGTGAAAAGCAGCCAGTCCACAGTCCCCACTGCCTCATGGGCACTGTTTCTCAAAGGACTTACCATACCAAGGGTCACTCCTACTGCTTCAGGTGTCACTTCCACCTGCCTCCCCTCCTGGGGTGGGCCCAGCTGTGTAGGAGGCAAGCCACATGCCATTGGGGGGACAATTGACTGGTTTGTTCTCCCAACGATAGGTCGAACACTAGAATCACATCTGCACCCAGCAGTCTTCAGGTCTGTAATCCTCCTTCATCTCTGCCTCTGCCCAAATCACTGGACAGATCTCTTTATATAGTGACTCAGTCAATAATAGCTAAGTGCCTACAGGAGTGGAAGCAGTACCCTAGCAGCAGGCCAATTGTATAATCAAGCAGTTTAGGTTCAGGTGAGGATCCTGGCCATAGGAACCTTCACTTTTTCCACATGGGCTATAACCAGTAATGTTCTATGGAAATTATATTACTGTTCTTTCTGGGTTCTGGATCAGTTTAAAAATTCACTTACCCTATAATAGTAATCTACCACTCTGTAACACTTCTTCTTGTTCCTCCTTTATTTCTACCTGCCTTTCTTTTCTTTCATTGTGGGGAATTTGGGGTTCCTATGGCCAGGATCCTCACTGAACTTAAACCACTTGATGATGTAACTGGCCTGTTGCTAGGCTAGCACTTCCACACCTTTAGGCAATGAGCTATTATTGCGCTATATAGAGAGCTCGGCCCAGTGCTCTGGGCGGAGGCAGAGATGCTAGTACTCGACCTACTGCCAGGAGAACAAGCCGGGTAATAAACCCTTTCACCCCAAAGAACATTCTGCTGTCAATTTCTTTGGTCACATTGAATCCGTAGTGAACTTGCCTGGGGCTGAAACCCATTGGCAAGACAATTGGCATAGTCAGCAAGATTCACTGTTGACCAAGGAAAAAGACAGGCAGCCCTTATGGGAAGGGTGCTTCAGCAGGCTGCCCCTGTGAATGGGGAGACAGTGAACTGTCCTCCAATGAGTATGTGGTCGGAAATGGCTTGCCTCCTAAAGGACTGGGCCCCACTCCAGGACTGGAGGCAAGTGGAGGTGACACCTGAGGCAGTAGGGGAGGCCCATGGTATAGTAAGTAGGTCCTTTGAGAAACAGAGTGCCCGTGAGGCAGCAGGGACTGTGGGTTGGCTGCTTCTCACAGTATTAAAAAGGTCTACAGAAGAGACCCAAGAAATGGCGGCATGAGAACATGAGCTGCAAACTTCTGTGGATTCCCTTAAGAAGGAAATGGTATTGATGCAAGAGGCGGCACGAGAATGCAAGCTGTAAGCTCCTGTGGATTCCCTAAAGAAGGAAATGTCATTGATGCAAGAGTGTGGCACGAGAACGTTAGCAGCATCCTTTGAGAAACTCTCCAATGGGTATGTGGAGGTACCATTGGAGATGTAAACAATTCTTTACAGAATGAGACAGCAGCGCTGCCAGATGTTCTGGAGGAAGAAGAGGCCATCAAGGAAAAAGATGAACTCCTGAGGGAAGCACAGGCGGAGGTGACACGAGAACATTGGCTGTGAAGCATTGAGGTGAAGGTAAAAGACCTTCTGAAACTGAGCTAGCATTGCTGTGAGGCACTGTAGAAAAGATAAAGGTTGTAGTATAGGAAGCACTGGGGGTAGGGGAGAGAAAGGTGCCATCAGCCCCAGAAATGGAGGAGCTGGGGAAGGATGAAGGGGTCGTGCCGGAGGCACTGGCCCCTCCTGTATTGAAAGCACACTCAGTGGTTATAAAGAAAATAAAGACCCAGCAGCTGAAAGTTCCCCAAGGAGAGGAGCAACCCCCTCCCCAGGTCGTGGAGCACTCTATGGTCCGCCCTTATACTCAGGCTGAGCTGGTGGATTTGGGCTTCTGGTTTAGGCAGAAGCCCTTGGAGTCAATATCAGCTTGGCTCCTGCATCTGTGGAGCTTAAGGGTGGATGGAATTGTTCTGTCAGGGTCAGAGATAGGAAAACTGTCTTCCCTGACAGTGCAGCCTGCCTTGAGGCAGCGATTACAAAATGCACATCAGACCCCAGGGAGTCACTCCCTCCTCGATTGGCTCATGTCTGCACTTCGTGCTGTGTGGCCCAATCCGGGTGATCTACCATCCTCCCCTGTTAGATGGCAGACATATGCTCAGCTCCAACAGATGTTATGAGAGCTAGGCATGAGTAATGCCACCTACAGTCCCGAGAATTATGGCCCTGATGAAGATATTTTCACTACTGGATGAGAAATATTGTACTTCAAATGACTCCTACATCCCTCTTTGGGTTTCTAGTGGCCATTCTTTCCCCTCACGTAGGGCATCCCATAAGCGAGGTGACATGTACAGTAGAGTACTTAGGAGAGGCTGAAGCAACGAGACCTAAGAAAGAAATAAGACCTGTCCCTCACAAGTAGAATTTACCAGGCACCATGAAGGTTACAAGGAACAAAATGTGGGTTGATTTAATATGGGCAGGAGCAGATGGAGCGATATTAAATGGGAAGTCAAATAGGATCGTACTAGAGCTATGAAACAGCTAAAACCAGAGCAGCAGTTCCAGCCATTAAGACCAAAGAGGCAGAGGTCAGAGACAGAGCCACGAGTCCGACCTGTGTGTTTGCAAGACTTTCTGCTGGAGAGAGAACCAACCTCACTCGAGCCCACACAAGAAGGTGATTGGGGAACATGGTTTGACTGAGGGGAAGGCCAATGTTTCTGCCCTGAGGGACCAGGGGTGGACCGGAGGCCACATGTTGAAATAGCTATCCATAGGTCCTCAGTGAACATACAACGTGTCCTGGCTCTGGTGAACACTGAACTGTTACCTGGGACCCTCACTATCATAGATGGATACGGGGGTAAGGGTATCAGAGTGAAAAAACCCCAAATCCCTTTAGGAACAGGCCGTCTACCCCCAAAAGAGTATACTGTTTATATATCTCCTATCCCTGAGTATATTTTGGGGATTGATATTCTTCAGGGTCTATGGTAGCAGACCACTGCAGGTGAATTCAGACTAAGAGTACATGTGGTGAGGGCAGTTCTGAGGAGACATGCTGGGCACCCACTCATACTTTTGCCTGTGCCTCGGTGGGTGACTAATACCAAACAATGCAAACTGCCTGGATGGCATAAAGAAATTGGAGAAACCCTCCAGCAACTGGAAAAGGTGGGTATTATAAAGCCCACCCATAGCCCTTTCAATTTCCTATTGTGGCCAGTAAAAAAGCTGGATGGCTCCTGGCATATGACGGTGGATTACAGAGAACTGAAAAAAGGGATACGCCCTATGCATGCTGCTGTCCCCTCTATTTCAGGCTGATGGATACACTCAGCCATGACCTAGGAACATATCATTATATGGTAGATATTTCTAATGCCTTCTTTTCCATTGATATTGAGCAGGATAGTCAGGAACAGCTTGCCTTCACATAGGAAGGATGGCAGTGGACTTTCACCGTCCTCCCACAGGGATAGCTCCACAGCCCCACCATCTGTCATGGACTTGTAGCCCAGGACTTGGGCTACATCAGAGAAACCGCCAATGGTGTAGCTATACCATTATATTGATGATGTCATGCTCACATCTGATTCTCTTTCATATCTAGAAGGTACAGCACCTAGACTGCTGCAATATCTATGGGAGAAAGGATGAGCTATGAACAGCACCAAGGTTCAGGGACCTGGTTTGTCTGTCAAATTCTTGGGGGTCATCTGGTTGGGTAAGACCAAAGTGATACCAGAAGCAGTTATAGATAAAGTCTAGGCCTTTCCTACCCCCCACAACTGTAGCATTGCTACAGGAGTTTCTGGGTCTGCTAGGCTACTGGAGAGTGTTTATCCCGCACTTGGCACAAATTCTGAAGCCCTTATACCGGTTGGTATGAAAGGGCGTCAGGTGGGACTGGGATGAGACATGTGCATCTGCCTTTACCACAGCAAAACGGGCAGTCAAGGCCATGCAGGCCCTGAGTGTGTTGGACCCATCAAGGCCCTGTGAGCTGGACATTCATGTGCCTGAAGACAGTTATGGCTGGGGTCTCTGGCAGTGGCTTGAATGAACTTGCCAACCCGTTGGATTCTTGTCACAACTCAGGAAAGGGGCAGAGGTACAATACACTTTAATAGAAAAACAACTGGCTGTCATGTATCACGCCTTGCTGGCTACAGAACCATCACTGGAATGGCCCTGATAAAGGTCATAACCGCCTATCCCATCATGGGGTAGGTACGAGACTGGACCCATAAGCCAAGTAGTGTTGTGACACAAGTTCCCACACTAGCCAAGTGAGGTGCTTACCTACGGCCCCATAGCGCCCTCTCTAGTAACCCTCAGAGTCCCTTGAGGGAAGAACTCCAACGCTTATTGGGACAGGTGACATATACTAGTGAAATGCAGGAAGAACTTGCTTTTGAACCATTAGTAGCAGAGAGTCCCTATCGGGAGGGAAGAGCCCCTATACCCGAAGATCCATGGTACATAGATGGCTCCAGCCATGGGCAGCCCCCAAAATGGAGGGCCATAGCTTTCCATCCTAAGACTGAGACAATATGGATGGAGGATGGTGAGGGGAAGAGCAGCCATGGGCAGAGTTGCAGGCCATGTGGCTTGTGATCAGCCAGGAGCCCACCCCTATAGGTGTCAGCACTGACAGCTGGGCTGTCTATCGGGGCTTGAGCCTGTGGCTACCAACCTGGTACCATGCCAATTGGCTGATTGGTCACTGACCCTTTTCGGGGCAAGAATTGTGGCAAGACTCATGGGCCTGTGGTCAGACTAAAATGATTACAGTATACCATATGACAGGTCATTTCCACTGGCATCCTCAGGAAATAATGAAGCTGATAAATTGGCCCAGATACATTGGTTAGAAGGAAAGCCTGTCTCTGATGTAGCCCAGTGGCTACATCAGCATTTGCTGCATGTGGGGCACAAGACAATGTGGGCTGTAGCCCATCGGTGGGCTTCCTTTGACCTTCGAAGAAGTTAGTAGAGCCCGGCAGGAGTGTGTCGTGTGCTCCAAAAGGGACTTACACCGAGTTCCACAGCAACATGGGACAATAGCTAAGGGGCCTATACCCTCATCAGGTGGCAGATAGACTCTAGATGTGTCAGAAGGATATCGGTATGCAATGACTTGTGTGGACACAGCTAGTGTACTTCTGGTTGCTTTTCCTACCTGTTGTGCAGACCAGCAGAGGACCAAAAGACGCCTGGAGTGTCTCTTTGCTGCCTATGGCCGACCACAGGTTATTGAGAGTGATCAGGGCACCCATTTATTGGACATACACTGCAAGAATGAGTACAACAGCAGGGAATCAAAGTTTCATGTGCCATAAAATCATACCGCAGCAGGCATGATAGAGAGGCACAATGGCTTGTTAAAATCCAGACTAAAGTCAGATACCAATAGTCTGTGGGGATGGTCAGTCATCTTATGGACTGTGCTACAATGTTTGAACGAGAGACCCCGAAAGGGAGCCCTGAGCCCCGTAGACATGTTAACACATATGGCTTCCTCCCCTATACAACTGCAAGTACAAACCAAGGAAGAATCACTGAAGGCGAGGTTCCGCCACCAAAATAACATCTTGCTGCTAACACCAACTGCACTGAATCCCGGAGACTCCATTGAGTGGATGTGGCTTTGGACCTTTTGACACATGGACCAACGATGGCTGGCTCTCCTGGCACCTTGGAGACAAACCCTGGAAGCTGACCTCCTGTGTATTCCTGGAATAACAGCAGAGTGGCCACTAAAGATCACAGTAGTATGTCCTGAATGGCCAGAAGGTAGGAGCATCTTACTGGGGAGTTTTGTTTTATCATTATGGCCAGTACATGCACCTCCAGTAGCAGTATATATACACCCTTCAGTAACCCCCACGGGGAGAGGAGTAAAAGTGTGGTATACTAGACCTGGAAGGGACCCCCTTCCTGCTACAGTCCTATCACAGGAGCACCCTCTTGTATGCATCCTACCTGATGGACAAGATTTGCCTATGTTGGTGGCATTAAAACATGTGTCTTATTGCCCCTAAAGTCTTTATGGATTGGGAACTTCCTCTCTCTTGAAGATTATTATAATTTTTGTTACCTGTATCAAAATCTTGCTGTATGTTAATTTTTATTATCTTTAAGTTGTTGTTATCCTCTGTTGCTATTGTGGAATTTGGTCACAGTGCTCCAGCTTTCTCGCACAGGGACCATTGTGGAAGATTGAAAGCGTGTAAATTGTAAAAGGCAAGAATCCTGGAGGGGTGGAGTGTGGGGAAGTTGGGGTTCCTATGGCCCGGATCCTCACTGAACTTAGACCACCTGATGATGTAACTGGCCTGTTGCTAGGCTACCGCTTGCACACCTTCAGGCAATAAGCTATTATTGTGCTATATAGAGAGCTCTGCCCAGTGCTCTGGGCGGAGGCAGAGACTCTAGTTCTCAACCTACAGCCAGGAGCACAAGCTAGGTAATAAACCCTTTCACAACAAAGAACGTTTTGCTGTCAATTTCTTTGGTCACATTGAATCTATAGTGAACTTGCCCTGGGCTGAACCCATTGGCAAGACAGTCATCCACTGAACAAATAATTATTGACTGCTGACCAAGTATACCAACCCTATGCTAGACAAATACAGTGTGATCCTTCCCTTATGTTGCTTAACCTAGGAGATGAATATTACAAAATGTGATATTTCCCAAAAAGAAACAAACACTGGATGGTTTGGGCACATAAGGAAGAAGCCCTGAGTTCAGACTGGTAGGGAAGGTGGAGAAGCACACACTTCACTCTTCTTTGAACATCACAACCATCAACAATGAGGGAAACTTCCAAAGCCAATAGACAGAATCAAAAATTTTCCCATACGATTATCTGCAACCAGACCATTTCCTTCCATAGCCCCCTACTCATTGCTCTCTTGAGCTCCTATCCCCTATTTAAAGAACCACTTTGAAAATGTTGCCCTTAAAGGACCAAGATCAGGAAACTGACAGCTCACAAAGCAGTCTGCTGGCACCAGGGCTCCAAAGAACAGCCCCTAAAAGCAGAGGCTCCACTCGTTAGCCCAAACACAGGCTGTTATAATCCTTTCTGCCTTCTGTGCTTATATAATACAGGCCTTCTTCGATTACAAGACACTTTGAAGATCTCACCTTCTCCCATTACTTGTCTTCTACATAAAATGCCCACAGATGTGAGTCTGCTAGAATGTGTGAGAGCTGCAGTTGATAATTTATAAACCAATACTTCCTAAAGTTTGAAATTTGTTCGGATTCAGTGGTGTTGAAAGAGGGCATGTGCTGCAGGAGCACCCCCTGCTGGCCACTAAGGGAGGTGCTGTAAAACGGATGGTGGAAGCCAACAGACCTGGAAATAATACTCAAAACTTCCCATCTGATAACAAGTACTTACTGAGTGATACTAGAAGACTGAGATTATACATGCAGGTGCCAAAGCGATTATCTTTTTTTTAACTAGTATATTTAATAATTTTATCTCTTTTAGAACAACAATCTCAAAAGAAACTGGTGGTTTGGCTGAATTCAAGCATCATGGAGATATTTTGTTTTTGCTTTGTTTCTTTTCTAAATGCAGTCAACTCAGGTTATGCACCATTTGAGCAAGAATAGAAAGATACAAAGGAACGCTTAAACCATGCCATGTTCTTGAATGGGGAGATTCAATAGTATGAAATTGCCAATTGTCACAGAAACATCTATAAATTAAACATAATCTTAACCAGAACTTACGTGGGATTCCTTGATAAATATGACAAGCTGATTCCACAGCTCATCTCTAAAAGAATAGACAAGAGATTTTGTATTTGCTACTCCAAGTATCAGACCACAACAGAAAGCTACAGTAACTATAACACTTTAGTACTGGCAAGATTAAGGCACCAGAAACAGATCCAGATGTTTTGGGGAATTTAGAATTTGATAAGAGTATCTTGTAAAGAAAAATAGAAGAGGATTCAATGAGTGATGTTGAGACCATTGGACATAATGCCTATCGTAAGATGCATGAGAATATGTTACAGCTGGCTTAACAATCAAAGCAAAAGAAATCATAAAAGCAATAGAAGAAAATGTAGGATGACATTTTTATAATACTAGGAGGAGATAGGCTTTTCTAAACCAAACATAAAGTTAGCCACAGTTTTTGCTCAAGGAAATATCTATTCTCTTATAACTTACACATGATTTAACATATGCATAGTTAATTTTCCCCTGCTCCGATCTGATTGCTCTATCTTTACTCAGCACATATTTTGCTATTGTTATTGATGGTGGGGTGATGTGGGGGGCACCTTTTTTTTGAGATAGGAGATATGAGGCACATAGAAATGAAATTGTTTGGCTAATAAATATGGAGCCATGGACATAGTCCAAGGAATTCAGAGGCATTAATTGTACTTTCAAGTACTTGGACTTCCTCAAACTAGTTCAAACCCACAGATGCTAGCTGTAGTATCTAGGTGTCTGGGTTTTGTTTTTGAATACTCTATTTCCTGCCCTCCCCCCAAAACTTATATCCAAGTCCAGAAAAACAACCAACCAAAAAAAAAAAAAGCAAGAAGTAAAGACTAAATTCTCTTCACCTCTTCAGTTCTAGAGATAGAACAGGTGACAAGTACAGAGCTTCCGCTGCCAGAGAACTCAGTCTACAGCTTATGGCTTATGTGAGTGGGCACATTAATGAACACATTGTTCTGTGGCAGAAAGCCACTTAAAACACCTCTGTCAGAACTGGGTAAGGATCTGTTGAAGAATCCACTACCCACAATGTAATATTCCAGTAATCAGTCTGTAAAAAGACCTTTGAGCCACTGAGCAAAGGAAATGGTCTAGACAGCCACACTCCAAGAATGTGACATTGTGCGATTAGCAGATTGACTTTACACTCTACTCCTGATTCACAAAGTGAAGCAAATGTGCCAGTGGGCCATGGGCCAGGATGTGGGTGGTTAAATAAGTGCCTTTGGAGAGAGCAAAGTTCTTCTGGGAACCATATCAGCATACTAGCTGATCGACAAATACAGAGGTTTTGAATGAAATTAGGCAGGATGGTATTTTGGAAATGCTCTTTCCAATTCCAGTGTGCAAAGATGTGTGGACACTACCAGATTTTGAATTTTGTCTGGACTGTCAGATTTCCAGGCAATTCTGAGTATCAGTGTTTCTCTGTGAGATTCACATGAGGAAGACTTATAGATGTCAATGAAATATGGAAATTCTGTATCTATCTTTCACTTCTGTATTTTGAAACCACCTACATATTGATTGTACTTGTATAACATGACAACATTCCACTTATATTGAGATGAAAGTTTAGAAGATGGGGACAGGAAAAAAATCTAGATTTTTCAAGTTGATTTTCAATACATTACAGAAAAAAAGCCTCCTGCCAGAAACATATTTTTCCTTAATGCATTACAAAAGAACCTTAAACTTCACTTCTTTCATGAAGAATTTCACTGCTTAATGAAAGAGTTGGCAATTGCTCCCAGATCCTAAATTGTTCAAATTAATATCCCATGTTTATCTATTTACTTAATACTGAAAGATATATATGACTTGCCTATAATTAATATAAACTCTTTTAAATTCAAGATGTTTAATCTCATAATATCCATTATGTTTTTCATATTGCAGCCTGGATTTTAAAGAAGAAAATAATGAAAACTGTTCACATAAAAAATTTCCCCACAATTTATCTTTTTCTGTCTATCACGGTATTCACTAAAGTTCTTTTCCCCATCAGAATAAACTCAGGATTAAAAAAAATACCTTTATTCCAAAGAAATACCTGTCAGACATATAACCTACAAAACTGTAAGATAAATTATTTGAAGCTACTTTGTCTGTGGTAGTTTATTATTAAAAGCAATAGAAAAGGAATACAAGTATCCTACAGGGCTATTAGTCACAGAGCTACATATTCACACAGATCCAGGGGTGAAAGAGGAAGGAAGACCTGGGGGAGATAGAGCAGTGGCAGGCGCAGCTGCAGCTTCGAGTCAGGCGAGTCAGCAGATTGGCAAATGTGCCTGAGCTACAAAACAAGCTGCTGCTTCCCTTACACTTCCCCATCTCCAAAGAATCTTCTCTGGCCCATGTCAGACAAGAAAGAAGATTCTAGAAAATTTAGTTTAGCCTAGTCAACTTAACACATTATAAAGCCATTTTATAGGTTTGCCATGCCATCAGCTTCACCTCTGATTTTCCTTCCTTCCTTCCCCTTGAAAAAATTATTATCATTCAGGGTATTTCCTTTAGAAATGGCAAAAGAAAATATTCCCCATGACTCTGGGTTACTATTTATAAATACTAATACGTGTTTTACATATACATTTACATGTTTAATGACTTATAAAAGGTGAGCTTTGCCTAAACGAACAACAGGTTGCTAATTGAGATCATGAAGTTTCATAATGAGCATTTAATGAAAATGCATGGTTTCCTGCAAATTGTCACAACAACAAAAAAATGTTATTCAAAGATGCAGTGCATCTGTATTACTACATGGGAAAATAAGTTATAAAAGGCAGAAAGTATATTTAGGTTCTAGCCTCATCTCCACTGTCTGAGCTGGGTATGCTCATAGAAAATTACCTTATTTCTCTGAAATTTACTTGCCTCCCCTGTAAAACAGGAATGATCTCTTTAGCTACCTAAAGGTAATTCCAGGAAACTTTTAACTTTAAATTATCTGATTTTCTGAAGTCAAAGAGCATGTAATAGAAAGGAGTGTTACGAGGTGGTTCTCCTGAACAGGTTTCTTAACTGCTTGATATGATCAGCTTCCATCCATGAAGAAAACAGTCAGAAGAGTGACTGCATAGATAGTAACCATCAAGACCTGACTTCCGAAGAGCATAACTGAGACGAACAGTGAAATTCCTGGGCCTGCTAAGGTTGTAGTCCCTCTATTTGAGGGCAGTTATAAACCTTTGAAACGCACGGAAAGGAAGCTGACCTTGCCTTACCCTAAGAAATACCCTAAGAAATTATAAAAGCATGGTAGTATTAAAAGAACCATAGGTGAGTAGTAGACCAAGACAGTGGATGCTTTCACTCTGTTGTTTTTTAACGAGCCTTAGTAACCTCAGTCAGGATTGTGCTTTTCTGATCCACAACTCCAAATAGCAAATTTTGGCTGTAAAATATGTTAAGAATTTAGCTTGTTTGCCATATGGTATCTGAAAGAGATTTTAAAAAAAAGAAACTGCTGTGAAAACATTATAAACAACAAAAAAAGTTTGACCACATTAAAACAGTAAAGCACAAAAGGACAAAAGGATAATGATTTTTTCCCCCTAAACTTCTGGCCTGACCATCAGTCCTCCAAAAGTACCCCTTACCAGATGGCTGACCCAGCAAGGGAAGACGGCCAACTTGATTTCAAATGCGTGAGTGAGTTTTTATTTAAATGAAAGATAGAAACTATCGCAATTTTATTATATCTAAGAGAGGAGCTCAAGTGTTCAGCATGTGGTCCTGGTTTGAGTGGAAGTTTGTCTTTTCTGAATAGAAATCATATGGAATCCCAGGCAGTGGCCTGGACCATTTGCTAATACTAATTGTTTGGTTGAAAGTGGAGCAGGAGATTGTTAAAGTCTTCCCTGGCAGAAACCTGATCTGTGGAAACGCACCTCACAGGAACTGTGATGAGGTTTGCAGCTGGCAGGAGGGTATGACAGTGTGGCCACATGCATCTCCATGTTCCCTTTGGCGACGGAATCACGACTCACATGAAACAACTCCAGGACTTAGCTGAGGGCCTGAAACGCAGATTTGGCATTCTTTTCCTCCCCATCCCCTCCTCAGCCCAGTGATTTGACAACAAAAACTAAAATGGGTGTGTGTACCATTTCTAAGAACACGTATTTGCAAAATGATGTGGCTATTCTGAACTATGATTAATAAAAGTACATTTAAGATAGAACATTGGCAAGTTGGAAAACCACTAAGTAAGGCCAAATGTATAAACTGACTTGATGCTTTAATATAAAACACCAGCATCGAGTGGAAAGGTCTGTTATTATATGAGTCATGTCACAGAGAATTCATACATAAATTATGCTTACCTATTATTCCAGGAACCTAGAAATAATTGCCTTTTAAGATTATTATTAACTAATCTCCAATCTATACATCATCAAATGGATTTTGTTAAAGTATTGAATTATAAGAGTGAAGTTTTGGTTTTATGTTAGTCATGACAATATCTTAGAATCTAGTTATTCTCAGATATTGTTTCAGATGGGTTTCAGCCCCAGGCAAGTTTGCTATGGATTCAGTGTGACCAAAGACATTGACAGCAAAATGTTCTTTGGGGTGAAAGGGTTTATTACCCGGCTTATTCTCCCGGCGGTAGGTCAAGCAGTAGCATCTCTGCCTCTGCCCAGAGCACTGGGCAGAGCTCTCTATATAGCGCAATAATGGCTTATTGCCTGAAGGGGTGGAAGCAGTAGCCTAGCAACAGGCCAGTTAAATCATCAGGTGGTTTAAGTTCAGTGAATATCCTGGTCATAGGAACCTGAACTTCCCCACACTCCACTCCTCCAGGATTCTCGCCTTACAGTCTGCATGCTTTCAATCTTCCACAATGGTCCCTGTGCGAGAAAGCTGGAGCACTGTAACCAGATTCCACAATAGCAACAGAGGATAACAACAACTTAAAGTTAATAAAAATTAAGATACAGTGAGATTTTGTTACAGGTAACAAAAATTATAATAACCCTCAAGCCAGATGAGGTTTCTAATAACAAAAATTATAATAATCCTCAAGACAGAGGAAGTTCCCAATCCACAAAGACTTTAGGGACGATAAGACACATGTTTTAATGCCACCAACATAGGCAAATCTTGTCCATCAGGTAAGATGCATGCAAGGGAGTGGTCCTGTGATAGGACTATAGCAGGAAGGGGGTCCCTTCCAGGTCTAGTATACCATGCTTTTAATCCTCTCCCCATGGGGATTACTGAAGGGTCTATATACAGTGCTACTGGAGGTGCATGCACTGGCCATAATGATAAAACAAAACTCCCCGGTAAGATGCTCCTACCTTCTGGCCGTTCAGAATATACTACTGTGACCTTTGGCGGCCACTCTGCTGTTATCCCAGGAATACACAGGAGGCCAGCTTCCAGGCCTTGTCCCCAGGGTGCCAGGAGAGCCAGCCATAGGTGGTCCATGTGTCAAAGGGTCCAAGGCCATGCCCACTCAATGGAGTCTCCGGGATTCAGTGCAGTTGGTGCTGGCAGCAAGATGTTATTCTAGTGGCCAAACCTCAGCTTCAGTGATTCTTCCTTGGTTTGTACTTGCAGTTGTATAGGGGAGGCAGCCATATGTGTTAACATGTCTACGGGGCTCAGGGCTCCCTTTTGGGGTCTCTTTCAAAACCCGTAGCACGGTCCATAAGATGACTGACCATCCCCGCAGACTATTGGTATCTGACTTTAGCTCAGATTTTAACAAGCTGTTGTGCCTCTCTATCATGCCTGCTGCGGGAGGATTGTATGGCACATGAAATTTCCATTTGATTCCCAGCTGTCGCACCCATTCTTGCAGTGTACGTCCAGTAAAATGGGTGCCCTGACCTGTGGTCGGCCATAGGCAGCAAAGAGACACTCCAGGCCTCTTTCGGTCCTCTGCTGGTCGGCACAACAGGTAGGAAAAGCAACCAGAAGTCCAGTATCTGTGTCCACACAAGTCATTGCATACTGATATCCTTCTGACACAGGTAGAAGCCCAATATAGTCTATCTGCCACCTGACGAGGGGCATAGGCCCCCTAGCTATTGTCCCATGTTGCTGTGGAACTTGGTATAAGTCCCTGTTGGAGCACACAACACACTCCTGCCAGGCTCTACTAATTTCTTCAGTCAAAGGCAAGCCGCACCAACGGGCTCCAGCCCACATTGTCTTTTGGTCTGCATGCAACAGACAGTGATGTAGCCACTGGGCTACATCAGAGGCAGGCTTTCCTTCTAACCAGCATACCTGGGCCAATATATGTGCTTCATCATTTCCTGGGGATGCCAGTGGCAAATGACTGGTCACATGGTATATTGTAATCATTTTAGTCTGACCACAGGCCCATAAGTCTTACCACAATTCTTGCCCCCAAAGGGGTCGGTGACAAACCAGCCAGTTGGCATGGTACCAGGTTGGTAGCCACAGGGTCAAGCCCCAATAGACAGCCCAGCTGTCAGTGCAGACAACCATAGGGGACGGCTCCTGGCTGATCACAAGCCACACAGTCTGCAACTCTGCCCATGGCTGCTCTTCCCCTCACCACCCTCCATCCATATTGTCTTAGTCTTAGGATGGAAAGCTATGGCCCTCCATTTTGGGGGCTGCCCACAGCTGGAGCCATCTGTGTACCATGCATCTTCGAGTATAGGGGCTCTTCCCTCCCAGTAGGGACTCTCTGCAACTAATGGTTCAAAAGCAAGTTCTTCCTGCTTTTCACTCGTATATGTCACCAACAAACGTTGGAGTTCTTCACTCAAGGGGCTATTGGAGAGGGCACTATGCTGCTGTAGGTAAGCACAGCACTTGGCTTGTGTGGGTGTTTGTGCCACACCACCCCTTGGCATTTGGGTCCAGTCTCGTACTCACCCCAAGATGGGATAGGTGGTTATGACCTTTATCAGGGCCATTCCAGTGATGGGTTCTGTAGCCAGCAAGGCGTGATACATGACAGCCAGTTGTTTTCTATCAAAGAGTATCGTACCTCTGCCCCTTTCCAGAGTTGTGACCAGAATCCAACGGGTTGGCGAGTTCGTTCAAGCCACTGCCAGAGACCCCAGCCATAACCATCTTCAGTGACATGAATTTCCAGCTCACAGGGCCTTGATGGGTCCAACACACTCAGGGCCTGCATGGCCTTGACTGCCCGTTTTGCTGTAGTAAAGGCAGATGCACATGTCTCATCCCAGTCCCACCTGATGCCCTTTCGTACCAACTGGTATAAGGCCTTCAGAATTTGTGCCAAGTGCGGGATAAACACTCTCCAGTGGCCTAGAAGACCCAGAAACTCCTGTAGCAATGCTACAGTTGTGGGGGTAGGAAAGGCCTAGACTTTATCTATAACTGCTTCTGGTATCACTTTGGTCTTACCCAACCAGACGACCCCCAGGAATTTGACAGACAAACCAGGTCCCTGAACCTTGGTGCTGTTCACAACCCATCCTTTCTCCTGTAGATGTTGCAGCAGTCTAGGTGCTGCACCTTCTAGATCTGAAAGAGAATCGGACGTGAGCATGACATCATCAATATAATGGTACAGCCACACCCTTGCCAGTTTCTCCCATGTAGCCAAGTCCTGGGCTACAAGTCCATGACAGATGGTGGGGCTGTGGAGGTATCCCTGTGGGAGGATGGTGAAAGTTCATTGCTGTCCTTCCCACCTGAAGGCAAGCTGTTCTTGACTTTCCTGCTCAATGTCAATGGAAAAGAAGGCATTAGCAAGATCTACCACATAATGGTATGTTCCTAAGTCATGGCTGAGGGTATCCATCAAGGCTGCAAAAGAGGGGACAGCAGCATGCATAGGGGGTATGACTTTATTCATTTCTCTGTAATCCAGAGTCATAAGCCAGGAGCCATCTGGCTTTTTTACTGGCCACACTGGGGAATTAAAAGGACTATGGATGGGCTTTATAATACCCACCTTTTTCAGCTCCTGGAGTGTTTCTCCAATCTCTTTATGGCCTCCAGGCAGTTTATCTTGTTTGGTATTAGTCACCCACCGAGGCACAGGCAAAGCTATGGGTGGGTGCCTAGCTTGTCCCCTCAGAACTGCCTTCACCACACATACTCTCAGTCTGACCTCACCTGCGGTGGTCTGCAACCATAGACCCTGCAGGATATCAATCCCCAAAATATACTCAGGGATAGGAGATATATACATGGTGTACTCTTTTGGGGGTAGATGCCCTATTCCCAAAGGCATTTAAGCTTATTTCACTCTGATAGCCTTCCCCCCATATCTATCTATGATAGTGGCGGTTCCAGGAAACCGTTCAAGGTTACCATGATTCAGTGAACATTCAGCCTCTGTGTTAACCAGAGCCAGGATATGTTGTATGTTCACTGGGGACCAATGGATACCTATTTCAACATGTGTTCTCGGGTCTCCCCCTGATCTCTCAGGGCAGATACCTCAACCTTCCCCTCAGTCAAAGCATTTTCCCCTATCACCTTCCTGCATGAGCTTAAGTGAGGTTGGCTTGCTTTCCAGCAGGAAGTCTTGCAAACACACAGGCCGGACCTGTGGCTCTATCTCTGACCTCTGCCTCTTTGATCTTAATGGCTGGACCTGCTGCTCTGGTTTCAGCTGTTTCATAGCTCTAGTAAGATCCTATTTGACTTCCCATCTAATATCCTTCCATCTGCTCCTGCCCGTATTAAATCAACCCACATCTGGGTTCTCATAACCTTCTTGAGGCCCTGTAAATTCTTCTTGTGAGTGACAGGTCTTATTTCTTTCTGAGTTCTTGTTGCTTCAGCCTCTCCTAAGTCTGCTACTGTATGTGTCAGATGCCCTAAGTGAGGGGAAAGAATGGCCACTCGAGACCCAAAGAGGGATGTAGGGGCCATTTGAAGTACAATATTTCTCATCCCAGTAGTGAAAATCTCTTCATCTGGGCCATAATTCTCTGGATTATAGATGGCATTTCTTATACCTAGCTCTCATAACACCTGTTGGAGCTCAGCATACATCTGCCATCTAACAGGGGAGGATGGTAGATCATGCGGACTGGGCCACACAGCATGAAGTGCAGCCCTAAGCCAATCAAGGAGGGACTGAATCCCCGGGGTCTGATGTGCATTTTGTAATCGCTGCCTCAAGGCAGGCTGCACTGTCAGGGAAGCCAGCTTTCCCATTTCTGATCCAGACAGAACAACTCCATCCACCCCTAAATCCCACAGACGCAGGAACCAAGCTGATATTGACTCTGAGGGCTTCTGCCTAAACCGGGAGCCCAAATCCACCAGCTCAGCCTGAGTATAAGGGCGGACCATAGAGTGCTCCACGACCTGGGGAGGGGGCTGCTCCTCTCCTTGGGGAACCTTCAGCTGCTGGGTCTTTATTTTCTTTACAACCACTGGGCGTGCTTTCAATACAGGAGGGGCCAGTGCCTCAGGCACGAGCCCTTCATCCTTCCCCAGCTCCTCCATTTCTGGGGCTGATGGCACCTTTCTCTCCCCTACTCCCAGTGCCTCCATACCTCAACCTTTATCTTTTCTACTGTGTCTTGCAGCAATGCTACCTCAGTCTTCAGAAGGTCTCTTACCTTCACCTCAAGGCTTTGCATCTGATATCTTGTGCCACCTCCGCCTGTGCTTCCCTCAGGAGTTCGTCTTTTTCCTTGACGGCCTCTTCCTCCTTCAGAATACCTGGGAGTGCTGTTGTCTCATTCTGTAAAGAATTGTTTACCTCTCCAATGGCACCTGCTGCCAGCGTTCTTGTGCCATCTCCTTTCTCATTAATGCCATGTCTCTCTTCAGGAAATCCACAGAAGTTTGCAGTTCACATTCTCATGCTGCCATTTCTTGGGTCTCTTCTGTAGATCTTTTTAATACTGTGAGAAGCAGCCAACCCACAGTCCCTGCTGCCTCACGGGCACTCTGTTTGCCAAAGAATTTACTTACTATATGAAGAGGCTCCCCTACTGCTTCAGGTGTCACCTCCACTTGCCTCCAGCCCTGGGGTGGGGCCCAGTCCTCTAGGAGGCAAGCCAACTCAGACCACATACCCACTGGGGGACAATCCACTGTCTCCCCATTCACAGGGGCAGCCCGCTGAAGCACCCCTCCCATAAGGGTAGCCTGTCTTTTTCCTTGGTCAACAATGAACCCTGTCAACTTTCACCAATTGTCTTGCCAATGGGTTTCAGCCCCAAGCAAGTTCGCTATGGATTCAATGTGATCAAAGAAATTTATAGCAAACGTTCTTTGGGGTGAAAGGGTTTATTACCCAGCTTGTTCTCCTGGTGGTAGGTTGAGCACTAGGGCCTCTGCCCCTGCCCAGAACAGTAGGCCAAACTCTCTATATAGCGCAATAATAGCTTATTGCCTAAAGTTGTGGAAGTGGTAGCCTCGCAACAGGCCAGTTATCATCAGTTGGTTTAAGTTCAGTGAGGATCCTGGCTGTAGGAACCCCAACTTCGCCACACAGCCCCAGACAAGTTCACTATGGATTCAGTGAGACTGAAAAAATGCCAATGGAACGTTCTTGGTGTGAAAGAGTTATACCCAATTTTACTCCCAGAGTTGCAGGTCAGTCACTAAAATCCCATCCACTCAGAGCGAGTCTGCATGCGGCAAGCTGGTCTCTGCCTCTGGGCCTCTCTGCCCCTACAGCCATCTCTGCCTCTGTCCTCTGCATTGCCACCACTCCAGCCTCTGCTCTCCTGCAGCTGTGCAGCCCAGAGCACTGAGTGGAGCTCTTTATATAGAGTCAATAACAACGTATTGCCCACACGTGTGTAGTGAGCTAGCTGACCAGGGCCAGGTGAGAATCCTGGCCATAGGAACCCTTACGTTCTTCACAGGTGTTCTCAATCTCCAACACTGGAAGGTAGTAGATGCCTGGAAACCCTTTAGCCTGTTGAACTAATTACACTGTCTAGTCCATGCTCTTTGTAGGACTTTCTACAAGTCCAGTGAGAGAAGTTTTGGATGTTGATAACTATCCTAATCCTCCATAGCTGTGGGTGTGACTTGAATATCCAGACCTTGAATCAGTGTGTTAAATAATTCAAAGAAAGAGAAGAACATGAAAAGTGACTATGAAAAACACATCTTCAGTAGGTGCCAAAATAAACGAATAAAATCACTGAAGTTAACTTATATATTTTCTTAATAATTTATTTTGCTATCATTAATCTACAATTACATGTGCAATATTATGGTTATTAAACTACGCCCTTCATCAGGTCCCCCCCACCAACTTCATTACAGTCACTGTCCATCAGCGTAGTGAGATGCTGTAGAATCACTACTTGTCTTCTCTGAATTGTACAGCCCTCCCCATGCCCTCCCAATATTACATCTGCTAATCGTAATGCCCCTTTTTCCCTGTTATCCCTCCCTTCCCACCCATCTTCTCCAGTGCCTTTCCCTTTGGTAACTATTAATCCATTCTTGGGTTCTGTGAGTCTGCTGCTATTTTATTCCTTCAGTTTTTTTCTTTGTCCTTTTACTTCACATATGAGTGAAATCTTTTGGTACTTGTCTTTTTCAGCTTGGCTTATTTCACTGAGCATAATACTCTCTAGCTCCATCCACGTTGTTGCAAATGGTAGGTTTGTTTTCTTCTTATGGCTGAATAATATTCCATTGTGTATATGTACCACCTCTTCTTTATCCATTCATCTACTGATGGACACTTAGGTTGCTTTCATTTCTTGGCTATTGTAAATAGTGCTGCAATAAACATAGGGGTGCATCTGTCTTTTTCAAACTGGGCTGCTGCATTCTTAGGGTAAATTCCTAAGAGTGGAATTCCTGGGTCAAATGGTATTTCTATTTTGAGTTTTTTGAGGAACCTCCATACCTTTCCACAATGGTTGAACTAATTTGCATTCCCACCAGCAGTGTAGGAGGGTTCCCTTTTCTCCACATTCTCGCCAACATTTGCTGTTGTTTGTGTTCTGGATGTTAGCCATCCTCACTGGTGTGAGGTGATAGCTCATTGTGGTTTTAATCTGCATTTCTCTGATGATTAGCGATGTGGAGCATCTTTTCATGTGCTTGTTGGCCATCTGAATTTCTTCTTTAGAGAAGTGTCTATTCATGTCCTCTGCCCATTTCTTAATTGGATTATTTGCCTTTTGTTTGTTAAGGTGCGTGAGTTCTTTATATATTTTGGATGTCAACCCCCTTATCAGATACGTCATTTAAGAATATATTCTCCCATACAGTAGGATGTCTTTTTGTTCTACTGATGGTGTCCTTTGCTGTACAGAAGCTTTTCAGCTTGATACGGTCCCACTTGTTCATTTTTGCTTTTGTTTCTGTTGCCCGGGGAGATATGTTCATGAAGAAGTCGCTCATGTTTCTGTCCAAGAGATTTTTGCCTATTTCTTTCCTAAGAGTTTTATGGTTTCATGACTTACATTCAGGTCTTTGATCCACCTTGAGTTTACCTTTGTGTATGGGGCTAGACAGTAGTCCAGATTCATTCTCTTACATGCAGCTGTCCAGTTTTTCCAACACCAGCTGCTGAAGAGGCTGTCATCTCCCCATTGTATATCCAAGGCTCCTTTATCGAATATTAATTGACTGTATATGTTTGGGTTAATGTTTGGATTTTCTATTCTGTTCCACTGGTCTGTGGGTCTCTTTTTTGTGCCAATACCAAATTGTCTTGATTACTGTGTCTTTGTAGTAGAGCTTGAAGTCAGGGAGCGTAATTCCCCCTGTTTTATTCCTCCTTCTCAGGATTGATTTGGTTATTCGGGGTCTTTTGTGGTTCCATATGAATTTTAGAATTATTTGTTCCACTTCACTGAAGAAAGCTGTTGGTAGTTTAATAGGGATTGTGTTGAATCTGTAGATTGCTTTAGGTAGTATAGCCATTTTGACAATATTTATTCTTCCTAGCCAAGAGCATGGGATGAATTTCCATTTGTTAGTGTCCTCTTTAATTTCTCTTAGGAGTGTCTTGTAGTTTTCAGACTACAGTTCTTTCATTTCCTTTGTTAGGTTTATTCGTATATATTTTATTCTTTTTGATGCAATTGTGAATGGAATTGTTTTTCTGATTTCTCTTTCTGTTAGTTCATCATTAGTACATAGGAAAGCAACAGATTCTGTGTGTTAATTTTGTATCCTGCAACTTTGCTGAATTCAGATATTAGTTCTAGTAGTTTTGGAGTGGAGTGTTTAGGTTTTTTTATGTACAGTATCATGTCATCTGCAAATAGTGACAATTTGACTTCTTCTTTACCAATCTGGATGCCTTGTATATCTTTGTTTTGTCTGATTGTCGTGGCTAGGACCTCCAGTACTATGTTGAATAACAGTGGAGGGAGTGGGCATCCCTGTCTTGTTCCCGATGTTAGATGAAAACCTTTCAGCTTCTTGCTGTTAAGTATGATGTTAGCTGTGGCTTTGTCATTTATGGTCTTTATGATGTTGAGGTACTTGCTGTCTATACCCATTTTGTTGAGAGTTTTAAACATAAATGGATGCTGAATTTTGTCAAATGCTCTTTCAGCACCTATGGAGATGATCATGTGCTTTTTGTTCTTTTTATTGATGTGGTGGATGATGTTGATGGATTTTCGAATGTTGTACCATCCTTGCATCCCTGGGATGAATCCCACTTGATCATGGTGTATGATCCTCTTGATGTATTTTTGAATTCGGTTTGCTAATATTTTGTTGAGTATTTTTGCATCTATGTTCACCAGGGATATTGGTCTGTAATTTTGTTTTTTGGTGAGATCTGTGCCCAGTTTTGGTATTAAAGTGATGCTGGCTTCATAGAATGAGTTTGGAAGGATTCCCTCCTCTTCCATTTTTTGGAAAACTTTAAGGAGAATGGGTGTTATCTCTTCTCTATATGTCTGGTAGAATTCAGAGGTGAATCCATCAGGCCCAGGGTTTTGTTCTTGGGTAGTTTTTTAATTACCGATTCAATTTCGTTGCTGGTGATTGGTCTGTTTAGTTTTTCTGTTTCTTGTTGGTCAGTCTTGGAAGGTTGTATTTTTCTAAGAAGTTGTCCATTTCTTCTATGTTTTCCAGCTTGTTAGCCTATAGATTCTCATAATATTCTCTTATAATTCTTTGTATTTCAGTGTGGTCCGTCGTGATTTTTCCTTTCTCATTTCTGATTCTGTTTATGTGTGTAGATTCTCTTTTTCTCTTAATGAGTCTGGCTAGGGGTTTATCTATTTTGTTTATTTTTTCAAAGAACCAGCTCTTGGTTTCATTGATTTTTTTCTATTGTTTTATTTTTCTCAGTTTTATTTATTTCTTCTCTAATCTTTATTATGTCCCTCCTTCTGGTGACTTTAGGCCTCATTTGTTCTTCTTTTTCCAATTTCAGTAATTGTGTGTTTAGACTATTCATTTGGAAATGTTCTTCCTTCTTTAAATAGGCCTGGATTGCAATATATTTTCCTTAGAACTGCTTTTGCTGCATCCCACAGAAGTTGTGGCTTTGTGTTGTTGTTGTCATTAGTCTCCATATATTCTTTGACTCTGTTTTGATTTGGTCATTAACCAATTGATTAATTAGGAGAATGTTGTTAAGTCTCCATGTATTTGTGAGCCTTTTTTATTTCTTTCCAAAATTTATTTCTAGTTTTACACCTTTGTGATCTGAGAAGTTGGTTGGTAGGATTTCAATATTTTTGAATTTACTGAGGTTCTTTTTGTGTCCTAGTATGTGGTCTATTCTGGAAAAGGTTCTATGTGCACTTGAGAAGAATGTGTATCCTGCTGCTTTTGGGTGCAGAGTTCTGTAGATGTCCGTTAGGTCCATCTGTTCTAGTGTGTTGTTCAGTGCCTCTGTGTCTTTACTTATTCTCTGTCTTGTTGATCTGTCCTTTGGAGTGAGTGGTGTACTGCAGTCTCCTAAAATGAATGCATTGCTGTCTATTTCCTCCTTTAGTTCTGTTAGTATTTGTTTCACATATGCTGGTGCTCCTGTGTTGGGTGCATATATATTTATAATGGTTATATCTTCTTGTTGGACTGACCCCTTTATCATTATGTAATGTCCTTCTTTATCTCTTGCTACTTTCTTCGTTTTGAAGTCTGTTTTGTCTGATACAAGTACTGCAACACCTGCTTTTTTCTCTTTGTTCTTTGCATGAAATATCTTTTTCCATCCCTTCTCTTTTAGTCTGTGTATATCTTTGGGTTTGAGGTGAGTCTCCTGTAAGCAGCATATAAATGGGTCTTGCTTTTTTATCCATTCTGTTACCTTGTGTCTTTTGATTGGTGCATTCAGTCCATTTACATTTAGGGTGATTATTGATAGATATGTACTTATTGCCATTGCTGGCTTTACATTCATGGTTACCAAAAGTTCAAGGGTTGCTTCTTTACTATCTAACAATCTAACTTAACTTTCTTCTTAAGTTATTGTAAACACCGTCTGATGTTTCTTTATTTCTCTCCCTTCTTATTCTTACTCCTCCATTCTTTATATACTAGGTGTTTTATTCTTTGCCCTTAGTTAGTATTTGGATGGTCTGCTTTCTTTGCTATGATTTTATTTTCTCTGGTGCCATCTTTTTAGCCTTAGGGGTGCTTCCCTCTAGAGCAGTCCATTTAAGATATCCTGTAGTGGTGGCTTATGAGAGACAAACTCTCTCAACTTTCGCTTGTCTGGAAATTGTTTAATCCCTCCGTCATATTTAAATGACAATCAAACTGGATACAATATTCTTTGTTCAAGGCCCTTGTGTTTCGTTACGTTATATATATCATGCCATTGTCTTCTGGCCTGTAAGGTTTCTGTTGAGAAGTCTGATGATAGTCTGATGGGTTTTCCTTTGTAGGTGATCTTTTTTCTCTCTCTAGCTGCCTTTAATACTCTGTCTTTATCTTCGATCTTTGCCATTTTAATTATTATGTGTCTTGTTGTTGTCTTCCTTGGGCCCCTTGTGTTGGGAGATCTGTGCGCTTCCGTGGACTGCGAAACTATTTCCTTCCCCAGCGTGGGAACATTTTGTGCAATTATTTCTTCAAAGACACTTTCTATCCCTTTTTCTCTCTCTTCTTCCTCTGGTACTCCTATAATGCGAATATTGTTCCATTTGGATTGGTCACACAGTTCTCTTAATATTCTTTCGTTCCTAGAGATCCTTTTATCTCTCTCTGCCTCAGCTGCTCTGTATTCCTTTTCTCTGATTTCTATTCCATTAACAGTCTCTTGCATCTCATCCAGTCTGCTGTTAAGCCCATCGATCGCTTGTCTGATTTCTGCATTGTCTTTCCTCACTTCCCTCACTTCCTCCCTCAGCTCTTGCACATTTCTGTGTAGATCCATCAGCATGGTTATGACTTTTATTCTGAATTCTTTTTCAGGAAGACTGTGCATTTCCATCCCTTCAGGCTCCCTCTCTGGGGTTGTCTGGTTGATCTTATTCTGGACCATATTCCTCTGTCTTTTTATGGTTATAGAAGTGGTCGCTGGTAGTTGCCACGTATGTCAGCTCAGCTCTCTAAGACTTTAAAAAGAAAAAAAAAGAAGAAAGAAAAAAGAAAGAAAAGAAAAAAAAAACGCCTACCAGGAGTAGAGTCTGTCGGGATACTGCAGGTGGCGATGTTGCTCCACTATTCCACAGCCATGGCCACGCCGCTCTGTAGGGCCCTTAATAGCTTTGGCCAGGGTGGGAACGAATGGGAGGCTGTTGATCTCTGTGGGATGTCTAAGTGTGGCCACGCTTCCCGGTCGCTAGCTAAGGGGTCCAAAACTCCCCAGGACTCCCAGCCTGCTTGGCTGAGTGTGCCGGGATGATCCGGCTCCTCCGCTGGGCTCCTGTTTCTTTAAGACTGCTGAAGAAAGTGCGCGCTTTTCTTTTTTTTCCTTCCCGGGAGCCAGCTGCAAGCACCCTGGCACATTCCCCACTCAGATCCTGCCCCTCTGTCTCTCCAATCTCTGCTACACTGCGCTATGTGTGTCAGCGCTCCCCGTGCAGATCACCGGGGCTGGTTATTTCACGGGGTGTACTTCCACTCCCTCCCAGCTCTGAATCCTCTCCTCCCACCAGTGCACTAGGATGGGTGAGTGCTCGGGTCCCGCTGGGTCGCGGCTCCTTATCTTACCCGCCTCTTGGGGTCCCGAGTCCTCTCAGGTGTAGCTGCATGCTGTGCGCTTTCCTGTGTATTCTGGTCTCTCTTTTAGGAATAGTTGTATTTGCTATATTTTCATAGATATATATAGTTTTGGGAGGAGATTTCTGCTGCCCTGCTCATGCCACCATCTTCCCGGAAGTCCAACTTACATTTTTTAATTTGACATTGTTTTAAACACTTTCTTGGTAGAGGAACTATGGGGAAAATGGAAGTTCCTATGGCCAGGATCCTCACCTGAACCTAAACTACTTGATGATGTAACTGGCCTACTGCTAGGCTAGTGCTTCCACACCCATAGGCAATAACCTATTACTGACTGAGTTACTATATAGAGACCTCTCTGCCCAGTGCCCTGGGCAGAGGCAGAGACAAAGGAGGATTACAGGCCTGCAGACTGTCGGATGCAGATGTAATTCTAGTGCTCGATCTATCTCCAGGAGAACAGGCCAGGTAATAAACCTTTTACCCCAAGAACGTTCGATTGTCATTCCTCGGTCTCACTGAATCCATCGTGAACTTGCCCCGGGGCTGAAACCCATTGACAAGACAATCAGTTACAGTGATAACACACAGCCCAGCCCTGGTTCCCCTTCTGACAGAGTCCCACACAATATTGATGCAGAACTGGACACTGCAGCTACCACTGGAGTCAGGGAAAGCAGCGCCCTTGAGCCCTCACTGCTTCATTCCGGGAACTACTTACTCACCAAGGCAACACCCCCACCAGGGCTCCCCCATGATTGCTAGCCCCTTGCCCTGTGCCATCAGTAAGGCCGATGGCCATAGGAGCCCCTCTTTACGCATTCTACTTCGAAGTTTAGTGATGGTAGGTGGGTGAGGAAGAGGATCAAGAGAACATTTTTTAGCATCCAGTACCTATCGGTTATTACAATAGTGCTATGTGCTCTTTCATCCATTATCTCATCTTCAACATCACAAAACTCCATGAGATAGGCCTCACTATCCCCTCTGTACATAAGGGGAAACTAAACACTCACACAGGGTTACCTGCTGTGCTGGCAGGTGGCAGAATCTAGATACAGAATGGCTCTTCTGACTAGAAGGCTAGTGACGGCCCCACCCGTCATGGAGCCCTCCTGCACTGACATGCATCTGTCCCACCTGTGCTGGGTTTCTCCCTTAGGGCGGGTGCCTCTGGTTAGGACAGTGTGGGAGGCTCTCTGTGAAAGCCAAGTCATTTCATGGTGACCAGAGCAGGTAGAGGATGTGTTCCTAGCCTCTTCATTTAAAAGCTGGAACACATTTTTTCATGGAAAAAAATATTATGCAGACAAGGTCCACTTTTTAAAAAATGTATGCGAAAGCACTTTGCAAGCATCAAGCAGTGTATAATGTGCCTATAAAGAATTAGTGCTCTGCAGTACCTTAGCGATATAATTTCAACCCCTTGTGGATTAAATAGCCTTTTGCAAAATAGAATTTAAGCACTGACTGTTACATTGTCTCAAAGGAAAAATACATTCCAATAGCAAAACAATTGACTGACAACAGACATTTGGAATCCAACTGGTTCATAAACTGGGAACTGCCTGGATTAACATGAAGAGGACACATCATCACCGTTTCCATCAGCTATTATTTATTAAGAGCAGTGCATGGGGGAAGGCTTCAGGGTAAAAGATAAAAAGAAGGGAAGTGTTAATCTAATTTTTTTAATGGCTGCAATTCCACATTCCCGGTTATGAATGAACTCAAGCTGTTCCAAAACATCCCTCTCATCTTTTGCTGTAGTTCCTCTCATTGTGCACTCATCTTTTACTCTCCTGTCTTATTATTTTCCTCTTGCCACTCCATATTTTGTCAATATTCCACATTTATTCTACACTTATTCTTGCATTGAACAAACTCTTTTCAAGAGCTCACTATTCCTCAGACTCTGTCATAGTCTAGAAATACCCAGATGAGAAAAAGATAGTTCTCAGCAAACTCCCCAGCCAGTAGGGGACGGAAGCCTGAAATAAAATTTTGTCTAATGTGATAAATACAGAGACATATAGGAAGTAAGAGGGTGTGGTCTAGCCAGAAGGTGAAGGAGCGATTCTGGTTCTCTTCAGGTTCCTCTCGCACCTGCGTGTCCTCTTCCTCCCTTTCCCCTGCCACACCAGTTTAAACCCTCCTTAGTTTTCGTCTGAACGACTCTAACCAGTCACCTGGCCTCTGCCTCTCCCCACCAAAATACAGTGAATATAATGCTTCCAGGTTAATGTTTCTTTGGCAGAATTCCAATTACATGATGCCCCCTAACTATCTCACTGGTGCATTTTGCTCTCCGATTTTATCCTTCTTGGTATCGCCTGTATCTATAGCTCATCCTCACACAGAGCTCCTTTATTAGTTAGTCAAATGGACCTACATGTTATTTCCCCAAACACAGCCAGGATTTGGGCCCATGTACATCCAGAACTCAAAGTCCACGTTTGTCACTTTCCGTCAAGTCTGTTGCCTCCTTTGCTGTTTCTCTTAGAGCAACAGACTTTAAAAATGGTATGTGTACCATCAATTTCTCTATAATATTGTGGATACTTTCAGGTTAGAACCTTAGTCTCAAGGATCTTTACATACCAGCATGTCTACTGCCATGCATAAAATAATAGAAACTTAATATGTAACACTGATATGAAAGGGCTCCATCGGCATGACATTGAGGGGGTTCAATCTATAAGCCCCTATCTTGCTGCCACATGCAATTTAACTCATCAGTAAACAGCTGTGGGGTCGTATGTCCACAGACACGGTAATACAAACCTCAGGGATTCTCACCAGTGTAATTCCTTACAGAGATTCGGAACAGAATAGAAACTAGTGAAATTGGCCTTTGGTGTTTGCATCTGGAAAAGTTTGAGAAGGATAGGATAGTGAGTGTCAGCAAATACTGAAAATGCTTTGTTTATTTGCGTAAGATATTCAAAGTGAGCCATTTGTCAAATTTGTGGACCCAAGTAAAGGACTGAGGCACAAACAAGTGTTTCTTCTCAGCCAATAATGGCCTCTAATGCCATCTGGAAACCTACACGAGTTAAGAAAGAAACAAATATGCTTTTTTTTTTCTTTCCTTATAAGACGCCAAAGCTTGTAAATCTGGGATCTGTTGGGGAGGGAAAGGAAGAGAGTTCCAAAAATGGGGGCTCTTCATCAAACCCAAGCTCCTGGCAGCCAAGACTTGAGATCCTAGAGGCAATCAGGGATCATGTTTACTCTGACCCCAGTGGCTCAGGATTAAAATAGAGGTTGCTGCTATCTCTGTCACCCTGAAAGAGCTTCATTGTGACCCAATGTACAGTTCAGTCCAGCCCTGTAAATTACTACGATATTTTTACTGATACTATGAAAATGTACCTTCATTTCTCTATTGTCACAAAAGCATGTTGTTGAAACAATTAAAATATCTTGGCACACTTTAAAAGTGCTTTCTACAAAAAGGCATGACATTAATGGTGCATTTCAGTCAACACATCCCTCACAAGGCTTGCTTTCCCCTTCCTCAAAGCCACAGAAGAAAACAAAGTGGATCCAACCAAGACCTCTGAACATTTCTCTGATGGTCATAACATCTGGGTAGTCAGGAATGAGGCTCGGTGCTACCATCTCCTCTCACACCCTTAGGTGCGCATGAGCAACATTCAGCTACTATTATCATCAGGTTTCACTTTTCAGTGAAGTTTTCATTACCAACCCTTATAATGTCATTTCTGTGAGGGAGTTTTGTAGTTTATCTCCCATTTTCTTGCTTCCCAACTCTTTGTCTTGGCGGGCTCCAGCCTATTCCTTTTCCTGCCCCCATTCAGAAAGCTTCAGATTCAATGTGACAGCTTACCACTCTATCAGCATCGTTTTTTTAAACCCTATATTATCTGAACCACAGCAATCAGGCACATAATCTTAGTTGCCCATTAGCCTGGAAATGGGCTTTTCCCTGCTTTGGTTATCTTATCCACAACATGTGCAACGATTACCTCATTCATCCTTGTGCTGGTTCCAGAGATTAACCCCAAAATGGTCATGATAAATGTACAATTTAAAAAATAGTCAGTTTCCTCAAACTTTATTTTGTCAGAATTGTTCTAAACTTTATCCCCTGTTATGACGTGGCTACTAGAACTTGTCATCTTTAATGCTGTCTCATTCCCAAAGGCTGGAGCCAAATATGATGTCATATGTCCTAGTAGCCCAGCACTTATCTAAAGGAAAAAACATATCCAGAGCTGTTACTATTTTTTTTAATTTGTTATAATAACACACAGAGCCCAAGTTAGAAAACATATTTTTAAATGAAACCAATGAGACAAACTTTAACCTTTAACTATAAAAAGGATTCCTTAAGTATTTCAAAGAAAGACAAATTCTATTCCTTAGGCTAGACACTGATTCCTTTGGCATTAAATGCCAGTAAAATCACTCCATTTATTAGTCAAGCATCATACAAGTATTGTGGGAAAATGTTAAGAAGCGAGAGATTGTGTGCATGTTCAAAGGAATTTAATATTTAATATTCTTAAAAGGAAAATAAAACAAAACATTCTTCTCCCACTTTCTAATTAGCAC
The DNA here is from genome assembly GCA_032199065.1 of Smutsia gigantea. Lineage (NCBI taxonomy): Eukaryota > Metazoa > Chordata > Mammalia > Pholidota > Manidae > Smutsia > Smutsia gigantea. The sequence goes on from JAVSCE010003799.1 coordinate 37,474, forward strand.
CAGTGGTGCCATATTTAAATGGCATAAATGGAAGATGTTGTCATAGAAGATCAGGAATACAGTCTTCCACAAGATGTAGAAATAGAAGACCAGGGCATGGACCTAGTAACATGATATGGAGCAAGTTTCTGACTTTTCCTCATTTATTAGAAATAATAAGTTTTATTGTTCAGAGTAACTGAGGAAGATCAACCAAATAATTCATGCAAAAGTGCTTTGCAACTCTAAAGTACACACAAATACATGCTATCATATCTACCAATTTTAGTCCCTACTCTAAATTTGTTAAATTGTCAGAGTTGGTACCCACTCCATTTCCACTTTTTACATGCTTCTCCCCCACATTGGCCGCACTGTGCTTTCTGTGATCATATCTATGCGACTGTTCTTAGCACAAGCCTACAAACTCCTTCAATTCATCTTATAGCTCCTGGGCCAAGGACACCCTTATTACATGTCTGTTGAATGATTTACTTTCCAAATAAATATTTCTATAGGGTCCCCAATTTTCATCAATTCATTTCTCATTTTCCATGTTTCTATTAAAGCCAAGAGCTCTTGTCTCATTCTATATGGTCTACACAAAATAACGTTAATTTCTGTCTTCCTCCCAAACGTTCCTTACTGTTTTTTCTGGAATTGTCCCTTTGGCCAATGAGAGACAGTCAGTACTGTAACTAAAGCCATTGCAAGCAAGAAGTTTCCTTGAAGTCTTTGGAATTACTCTAAAATTCATGGAAATTTTGAATGGAAATCCATGATATAATTGAATTTATCTAAATACAAATAATATTTTTCTTCTAACTATTTGAATAAAATTGGTGGTCCTAAATACTGGGTCTGTGTAGGCAAAGACCCAGTTGTTCTCAATCTTGGCTGCACAAAGGCACAGAAACAATCTTTATTAAAAGTTTTATAATATATTAAGATTAAGGAGGAAATTTGACCTCAAAAGTAAAAATAATTTAACTATATATTCTGAGCATATCATTAGCACCAAATAAACTAACTAGAGTCCAGAGGATATAAGTAAGCTGATTTTTTTTTTAATCATCCAGAGGGGTACTTGTTTTTTTTGTTTGTTTGTTTAATAGTGTCCAGTCCCACTCTTATATTTTCATTTAATTGGTCTGTTTAATTTAGGCCTCATGGCAGTAGTTTTTTTAAGCAACCAAGAGGCTTCTACTGTACAGCCTGGGCGGAAAACTTCTGAAGTACGCTCAGAATTGAGACGCGCGGGAGGCAGTGTAACCTAAGAACGTGGGAATGAGGAACAAACATCTTAGAAGTTAAACTCCAAAATAAGAATCCAGAGTTACAGAGTTCGGAGACCCAACTTAGAGAAATAGAATGGCTCTGAGATGTGGCTTTACTGTACGTGATTATGGGTGTTGATTTGGCCAAAGAAAGGATATTTCAGTCAGCAGAAGGCACTGATCACCAGCGGAAGCATGGAAAAGAGAATCCGAAAGATCAGTGTTGACGGAATGACTACAGCATTGTTCGAGGGAAAGGAACTGCCCGCTCCACGCATGGAGGAGACCGCACTGGGCAGGCAGGAAGAGGCATGGGAGTCTTAGGTTCAAAATGACCTCTGACTAAATTCTGGCTCTATCATTTATCGGCTGTGTGATCTTACGTAGGCCACTTAACCTCACTCATCTTCACATCCTCAACTGTAAAACAGTTTTATCATACACAGTGCAAACCCATGTAAATAAGCCCAATGCCTGGGTGTGGTAAGAGGTCAAGACTGGTGGCTATTCTCATTACCATTATTATCAGTTATTGCATGCTGATAACACAATTACTTAAATCATTCAATTAACACTCTTACTTTTTTTTCATGCTTGCCAAGTGACTTTGTAATTAAAGTTTTACTTCCTGTAAAGACTCAGCTATTGGGAAAGAATTTAATGACCAGTGAAAAGAAGTGGCCAGTATATGAAATAATGCTATTTCTTGTCATAAATTAATACACCGGAATTCTTGTTTTTATACATGAGTCTTTTGTGAATATGAGTAATAAGAAATTTCTTTGAAGTCTTAGGAATTAAAACCAAATTTTAACATCACATATTTCAGCTTTACCCCAATGTTGAGAACTAGCCCCAAGGACCTCCGACAGTACCATTTGGCCTGCCTCAGGCAGTGACCCATCTCTTTCTAATTGCTTACTTTTCCAAACTGTCACACGGGGCCTGAAAAAAAATAGAAAAATATTTTTTTCTTTAACTAGATCCTCACATTTCTCACTAATAAAATGAGGGTAACAAATACATTTTTGTAGTGGATTGAATAAAGCAATAAATATGAAAGTACTTTGCAAACTGCAAAACTATGTAAGGTGTTGTTTATTTATTCAATGCATTTAAAATATTTATTGGGTGCCTACTGTGTACCAGACTTCCAGGCATCAAACAGAAAATGAAATGGAGCACTTGCCTACACTTGACAGCAAGAGGCAAATACTAAACAGATCATCGTAGTGTTACAAATGTTACAGATGATAACAAAAGTACTGTGAAGAAAAATGAAGCAAATTAAGGGGGATATGGAATGATGGAGAGAGAAGGCTGACTGGGATCACGTGATCAGAGAGCTGGAAGGAGTGACAGAGAGCCAAGCGGATGAAGGAGGTAGATAAAAGGGCAAAGGAAAAGACCAGTGCAAAGGCCCTGCAGTGGCTGGGGGGAAGGAGTCCGCATGCATGTTAGCTACTAAGGGTCCTTTTAGGAAAGACTGAAATTCACCCATATTCAAGAGAAAAACCGACCAGCAAGTGCATTCTGTGGCAGTAGGGTCCTCTGGAAGAGAGCAGGAAAAGGACTGAGATGGTGTAAGGGGACTCTGGAGCTGGGATGTGACTGGTAACACTGTGCCCTGAAACCGGGGAAGCGGCCGGAGTTGAAGAAGGAGCCCACACGGCACAAAGCAGCAAAGTTTTACTCTAATCTATCTTCCCCTTTCCTCCCATCAGTGTCACTCCTGTCCCAGTGATCACTGGACACTTGTCTTAGGGAGGTAAAAACTGGAATGTCAGGAGAGTGATGTAAGTGGTCCCAAGCGGCAAAGACAGAGGGCAGGGGGAGAACAGAGGAGAGAGACGCCCCTGATTTTCACAGAGAGAAAAGAGAATTGGCGGATAACGGGGTCACAGAGCAGGTGCTCCTAAGTGATCTTTAATACATGTGAGCTGCAGACTGCCTGAATTATTTTTTAGGGTTCTTTTCTGCAGTGTTTCTAGGGGGAAAGGAACGTCTTATAAATTAATCCTTAATTCTGTCTCGGTGGGTTTTTTTTTTATCTCAAACAGCATTTTCTTATTGTAATATGGAAAATCACTCACAGAATTTGATTTCATTTATGACCTTCACTAGCTATATATGATATATGAATCATTCAAAATATTTTTTCTATGAACATCATTGAATAAGATTCATTTCCATTTAAGAAACAGCTGAAGGAGTCTATGCATAAGACATACTTATTTTACATATTATTCACAGTTTATGTTAGCCTTGTACATCAAAAAGAAGTAGACATCTCCATGTTGATACCCAACAACTTCTGCATGCATAAAGAATAATGACATTATCCATGAGGAAACGTTTTTTAAAAAGGAAATTGTGTATATGTGTATTTTTTTATCATTGTGTTGTTTTCATCATCTTCGATTCTGGCTGAGAGAAAGAAGTTAATGCTAGTGAAATTTCCATGTATTTCTTCATCATCCCTTCTTTGGGTCAGGGGCCCTCTGCAGACTCTGATGAATGCTATTCTCCCTTTCTTCCACAATCAACAGACACAAAATTTTGTATCCAGTTTCAGGGGTTTATGGAGCTACTGAAGTCTATTTATGTCCTACAGACCCAATGTCAAGAACTGCTCTAAAAGATTTTAGAATCTGGCCATGGTAAGTGCATGGTCTCTATCATGATTGAGCCATGTTCACATAACCTACTTGGATTTGCTGGATTCAATTTGCAGACGAAACCACATCATCTTCAACCTTGTAAAAGATGGAAGGCCAGGCACTCAATACATGAGTTGATTCCTCCCAAGAAAGACAGTTGGGAGCACAAACCTTATGGTGCCCATGAATTTGGAAAATACTGTAAACTAGCAGAAGCGATATTGACAATTGTGACCTGTACTCACAAAGCAATATGGAGAGTAGCTCTAAGGTACATTTCAGTTTTTTGATCATTGTAATGTCCCAAATTGATGGGAAGCTCCATAATATAAAAATATTACATCTACACAGGCAACTGTTAGTATTTTATTTCTATATGACTTGAACATGAAGAGATTGAGATATGCTACCTTTTCTCTTTAATCAACTGCCAAAGGAACAGCAGATCCTTTTCACACTGGTCCCTGCTTGTACCCTCTTATCTTATACGAAGCTAGCTCTGAAAAGATACAGTTAGAACTAGAGAAAAGAATATATTTCTGAGAGTATAGATTTTTACTTCCTGCCAAGCATTCCATTCTCATACACCCTTGTGACCCTATGAAAATGGGAACCATGAAAATATTGTCTGGCTTGGAGGTTAATCTACAGTTCACTTTCTCCAACGTATTCCACCAAAGACCAGATGGGATACTAAAACGAAGTAGGTTCTAACTACAAAGCACCCTTGTAGCCCAAGGCAGGGGAAAGCATTACAAATATGTGTGCTATGTGGAAGCCCCAGCGGGATTTCCGCAAAGAGCTTGTCTGAAGGCGCATGTCCACTCTGGGAAGCAAACCACTCTGAAATTCCCAATTCACTGTGAGCACTGACCCTACAGCCTGGGTAAGGAGGCCAATTGAAACCATGTGTATAGGCTGCAGCTCTGGGCAGACTACAGTGCCCTTGCACGCTGCCTTCTGGTTGAGGTCCCCGAGCCCTCCCAGCTACATGCTTGTAGATCAAGCTCTCTAAAGGCGTTGACTTAGCCTTCTAGAAAAAGTGTCCCTCTTGTGATGAGGAAACAGATGCTTTGGCATCACTCAGTCTTGGGTGGAATGCTGGTTTTACCACTTTCTACCTGTATGATTTTAGGCAAGTGAGTGAATCTCTGAGCTTCCTGTATCCTCATATGGAAAAGGGATAATTATGCCTATCTTGCAGGGTATTACAGATATAGAGAGAGTAGAATAGTATAAAGAAGCAAGCTAGCGAGATGACTGAGAGCTCTACATTCAGTCAGCTTTACTTTCTGCATCTGCAAAGTGCAAATAACAAAATACTTACCTAATAGGGTTCCTGGAAGGATTCAGTCAATTAATATACTTACAGGGCCTCAGCCAGAGTTTGACACATATTAAATGTTCAATAAATGTTCATCTTATTGGATAATGCACATATAATATTTAGCAGAATTCTATGACAAAGTAGGAGCTCAAACATAGCAATACACCCTTTTATTTTATGCCCAAACATCATAAAAAACTGTAATGTTTATTTCTGTTGTCCTACGAATTCAGTTTGTTTAGTGTTAAGAACATCTCTTTTTAAATGCCCTAATACTTCATATCCTATATCCAGATTATGTCTGCCAAAATCAGTCTGTGTTAATTCCCCAAATTTTCGGAGAATATGAAACACAAGCTGAATTAAACAGATTCAGGGAAAGCTAAATAAAAATGCATAGGGAGATAATGTTAATCTGGGACAAAAGATGTGTGGCATATGAATTGGGTAATCTCTACCAAAAATACTCTAGAACTTCATGAAAACTTTCTCAACAAGAAAAAAAGTGCTTTTCAAAAAAGTCTCTTTCTAATTGCCAAGTGAAAGATTTGTACAGTATTTTACTCAAAACAGTAATTTTCATTCTGTAGCCAGCATACTTTAAAGAGGAGAAAGCCCAGTTGTATGCACTGCCATGAAAATGATTCCAGGTGCAACAAGCCCTCAAGATTTATATAACTCAACTCCTTATTTATTTCCTCTAATCCACATTCTATTTCCCGGCTTCTCAATTGCCAGCCACATGTTTCTCAATGAAGACCGTGGTGGCACCAGACTTCCAAGTTAGGTGCTGCAAGTGTGTTTCCTGAGTGCCCGACATAAAAAAGAGTTAGTGTTTTTAAAAATTATTTCTCTTGTGATATTTCCAGAGGAAAAAGTCCTTGTTTAATGACAAGGCTGTATCTTCTGTGTAGAGGGGGCCAATGTGCACATAGTTACTAAAAAGCAGAATTTTCAAACTCTGATGCTAATTTCACTCCCTCCCCAGGTGGCAGCCCTCAGCAAAGAGCAGCCCTGAGATTGATAAGCAGCTGTCTCCTGGTGCAATGCATGGAGCATGGGAAGAGGTACCTAATTAAAATCAAAAGCCATTATGATCTCAACATAGAAGCATTCTTTGAAAAAAAAATACAACAAAGGAATATTATCCAATGGACAATATGGCCTTATTATCTATGTAAATGAGGGAAAACAATATATATCTGTGGAGATAACCACAAGGAGAATAAGGTCTAGGATATAACAAGGGTCAATGGACAAAATTTCAAACTCAGTTATTAAAAATCAACCTTTTGACATACAGAAATAAGCTTTTATCTATCCCAAGTTTTATTCCTACCACCCACCTGCTTGTACTTCTTTATATGTAAGAACAATTTCTTGCAGCCAATTAAGTAGAGATGATTTTACAAACAGAACATTTTCTATTATATCTGCTTACATTTATTTCTACATAAAAAATAAGCTATGTAAAATTAAGAGTTCAACCAGATTGACACTATTAATATTTTCCTCTGAGAGATCTGAGTATAAATTCATTAGGTTGGAAAAGTCATTTGTGAATGTTTTACATGAAAAACAATGACATAAATTTCCTTTTAATAGTAAAACATTAACTTATAACATCCTCCCTTAAAATAGTGAAATCTATTCCATACCCTCAGTTATCTTTGAAAATTCCAGGAGAAGCCATGTTGTTACCTTCTTGATGGAATTTTAGAGACTTTGGAAATATAAACAGCAATCTTTTCTCACTGCGCAAGTTACGATGATTATTTTTAGGATGGAACATCCAAATGAGCGACTTTTCACACATTACGGATGTGGTGTTCATGTCAACATCAGGCAGAGCAAACACGGCTATGAGCCGTGGTTAAACGATAGATAAATCATTTCATGAGCAACATATGTAAAACTCTCTGCTCTTCGTGTATATCTGTGCCTCAGTGCTTCTTTATCTTTGCTACAGTCTGCATTCTTTTCTTTTCTTTTTCTTTTTAATATGATTCCCAGCGTTTTGATGTCATATGTTTTGCCTTATTCAACCATTTGGAGTACAGGTGTGCCACTGTGTTTTTGACGGAGTGTTGCTATTCCAGAAAGCTCCATCCAAAACACAACCCCACACATGTAACCCGAACCCGAAGATGAGCCAGCCATGGTGCCTTTGTTCCGGTCAGAGAACTCTTCGCCTAGGTCAACGGAATATAGAATTAGTAACACATACCATAGTTAAGGAATAATCCTGAACTTTAAAAGACCTCAATCTTCCCCGACTAATTTTCAAGGAAGACATTTGTTTTTAAATTCTATGTGCATTCTACTAGAATTACAGTCAATGTTTTTAATTACAAAAGTCCTTCCTTAGTGAATAAGCCCCTAGATGCATGCCTTATATACCACCTCAAAAATGGGAATATTCCATGATTTTGGTTAAATGATTTTCTGAATCAGAATGAGAACCTTGAGATAATCTCTTTCAGTGGAAATATCCCCTCAAGTGCTGGTCAAGACTCTCTTGATTCTGACAAACACATAACCAGTTCTTATTTCTTTGAAAACGTTTCAGTTTCTTATCACATTAAGGAAATGACACTTTCAAAAAGCTTGCAACAACAAAGAGCACAGTCCGGTTTTTAAGCTTAATATGGGTATTATTTTCAAGGCACATTTTGGGGAGAGCGTTTGTGTGCTCTGTTGCAGGCTTGTCTCTGCCAGTGTTTATTTCTCATACGGATGCAGTTCAGAGGTGATTAGTGAAAAAGATGCTGAAAGAAAGGGAATAAACGAGAGGACAGGTGTCATAGTCTTCGTGCTCTCGTTCAGAGCACGCACAGCTAATTCCATGGTGGCAAATTTGGCACTATGTGGGTGGCGGCCTGACTTCAAATGCTCAGCTGCTCTGGATCCCGGCGCACTGACAGACTGTCTCCCCCACTTGGGAACCCCCAGATGATGAGTCTCTGACCCTTCAAACAAAAAGCCTGAGCACCATATGGCGATGTTAAAAGTGCTATCTAAAGACGCAAGGACTTATGGAGAGCATTCCTACGTCACTCCGCTGCATGCGCTCAGTTCATTCTATTGCTTTTGTTGTTACAAACCACCTTCTAGTCTGTATCCTCTAATAGAAGTAGAGCCACAGACTAAAGAAGTTTGAAGCTGGGTGGAACTGATAAACCATCTAGTCCAAACTTCTTAGAGGATTAAAAAGATAACATGTGTGAAAACATTTTGTAAACGGAAAACTTCTCCCTAAAAGTAATGTATTTTATTTTGAAGATAGGAAAATCAATGACTAGGAAACTATGATTTATCTACTTAGTCTGATAGAGAACTGCTTAATCAATTTTAACATTTTCATTGTTTTAATTACATACAAAATTCATATAAAGCTTAAAACTAGGTCATGGGTTCCATGACTTCTATTTTGAATGAGGAGTTCAGGATTTAGGGCAGATTCACTAGTGCAAATAGTCTCTCTTAGGAGCAATCCATGAAAGTGCAGAGAAGTTGTCAACCGCAGCTGGAACACTTCTGTATAGGTGATCTTACAATCTGGCCTAATGGAAGCGCCAATTGGGAGCCAATATTATATATTTCACAGGATTTCAGTTTGCCAATGTATTTTCTTTGCATAAAAATTAGAGTAGGATCTAAAATGTTGTGTGATATTTTAATCCCAGAAGTCTCGCAATGCCTTTATCTAGGACTACGTACAATCCGAGAAGCGCAAAGACCTAGGTGGCTGCCCAGAGGGGCCATCAGATTTCCAAGTCTGGCTCTAAGGGTCCCTAAGCTCATAGAGCCACAGTGCTGCTGAGAAGCAAGACCCAGGTCCCATCCCCGCCTGGCACCATGCAAGGAAGCACAGGAAAGAAACAGAGCCTCCCAAACCAGCCCAAGGTTTGAGTCCAGGCTAAGGGCTATGTGCTGTGGTGGCACGGAGCCGGGAGTACCTATGCGTCCGCCCTGTGGGCCTGCGTGTGGTGCTCTCCGGTTTGAAGGAGTGGAGGTGAAATAAGAGTTCACGGACTCCTAGATGCCTCATAGCACCCGCAACTGCCGTGGGACCTGAGACTGTTCATAAAGATCTACACATCCACAGAGAACCCCTCAGAGAGGCCTAGCTAACAGGTGGGATCACGGGCCCTGTGGGGATCTCAGCTGAGCCCACCATCCTGTTTCCTCATCTCTTCCACGACCTGAATGCCTCCCAGCCCTCTGCCCAGATTGCAGATTCCCTGGCCCAAGGGTGCTCCAGTTCCTCCACTGAAACCTTCTCCCACATCAGTCATGGTGCCTCTCAGCTGCTCATAACATGTGAAAGAAGAATCAGGGTATTGATATGTGAAGAGCAAAGTTGAGAAACTCTGAGAGAAAAAGGAAGGAGGCACAGCAGGGTTGACTTTGGTCATAGTCAAGGAACAAATTAAATGCCTGATTGTAATGGGACTCTTTTCAGCTTCAGCACAGTTTTAACTGTAGACATCAGCAATATGGGAGAAAATGAATAAGAATTTGCTATAATTCTCAAGTTATCAAATGAATGTGACATGTCAGACAACCCCCCACCTTGAAAAGTGAAACTGAAATACAGGGAACTTCAGTGACCTCCCAACCCCAGAAGATGCCAGATGTCCAGTATCTCGCGTTTCAGTACCTGGCCCCCTTCTATTTGTTTTCTTTTACAGAGTGATGACGCTGGGGACAGCGATGCATAACGTCACTTATTCAGTAGCTCTGTCAAAGCTGCTGATGACAACTGTCAGCACATGGACCACCGCACCTCCCTGGTTAGATTCTGCCTCCTATTCGCCAGGCTAAAAGCTGGCAAACCCAGGAATCCAGTGGCAGAGCTGAAACACATTTAATCCCTTAACTCTACATGGGGGCAGAATTTCCACTGACCTTTAGTCTCTTGATTCTCTTCCATTTTAGTAACTGAGGGGAAAGACTGCACTAAACTACTCCTATATCACATTAGGGAATTTGAAACAAGTATCCACTTTTACAGCTTAAACCTTGTTCTGATTTAGCTTTAAACTAGTAAGAGGGATGAAAACTGGTTATTCTAGAGCACAAACATTACTAGAGAGCAAATATATCTCCCAGTGTGGTGCTTAGGATAAACATACATTCACATACTGTTTATTGTACTTCAAAAATTAAAAGAAAAGTTTAGTGTAGGGAAAATTTTTCAAGCTGTATTTAGAGAGTGACCTGAGATGTGGGAAAGTTGTCTATTGCTTATGTTATTTTTTTCACCCACTTTTGAATTCTTTGAGGCTACATTTCCCCTGAGTGAAGCAGAGATCGCCACCCACCTCGGCCCTTCCTGCCTCTGCCCTGACAGAGCCTCTTTGTTGTTTTATCTAATCAGATTCAGAGGCCCTGCTATGGTTGGCTCGCTCAGATTTTTCAAGGAGGTTATATTTCTTATTTCCCAGGCTTCAGAAGACCTAAAAATAACTAGGTAAGAATCTAAAAGGCAAAGCTGCTCTATCTGCCAGCATTGTAAGGACATAGGATCAGACTTCACTGAAAGAGAGCCTATCTCTGTCCTTCTCAGATGGTTCAAGCAAATTTGTATGATACCAGTTCAACCACTAGAGCCTTGGTTTGCTGTAGGTCCATGCCTAACACATTTTTTTCTTATTTGTCAATGAAAAATGTCCATATGACCATCTATGCTTCCATGACCAACTTAAAAATGAAATTGCCTTTAAGTCATGTTTGGCCCTCACATGTGCATGTCTAATATTAGGAAAAAAGAGAGACTTACAGAATAAATTTAAAATGCCACCAGTAAGAGGTGTTCTATCTGAACGGCTGCTATCACCATTTATATACTAACAACCACTTTCTACATGTGAGTCTCATGGTAATTCTTTTACCACTTAATGTAGAATCTCAGAGTGTGGGGACCCTGAGACGCTTATGAAGGATTTGCTAATCAAGACGAGTAGCCCTCTTTCCACGAGGCTTTGCTGGCAGAAACATCCATCTCTTACGTTTTCAAAAGACGGATTATGCCCATGAAACATGGGGAAGGGAACATCTGTCATACATGAAAGATAAAATATATCTGGCTTTGCCTTTTCATGTTTTATTTTTTAGAGCCATAAAAAATTAAGAGACTAAGTCAGGGGAAAAAGTTCAAAAAAGGAGCTTGTGCCATTAACTCTGCTAGGGCGTCAGAGGAGATATAGGATTTCAGTTCTGAACTTAAAATATGTGAAACCAGAGATTATGAAAATAAATATTTAGTCATATCCCTAGTTGTCTTTTTGTAAAGGTTAACAGTTTCATGCTGAATTCAAAGCAAACAAACAGTGGTGAATTAAGAACTTTGTTCAAACTGCTTTGTCATGTTCACAGTGATAACCCCTCCTTACAAAACTAAAAAACTCAGCAATTAAAAAAGATAGACTATCCAAGATAACACTTAAAAATGACATTGCTATCAGAAGGCATTTGCATGCAACATAGAAATTTTAATAAATAATTCATATTAAATATAACATATGCATATATATAAAACATATAAATAGCTGAGTTCAGTCACCAGATCTGCCAAATTGTTTCATATATCTGAGCTAAGGCCCAGTGGGTAAGTCAGGATAGTAAAACGGACTGAAGTCGGGGTAGGGGGGCAAGGAGTAAGACTGACTGCATATGGGAGCAGGAAGGGTTTCATTCCCCATGTCTTTTGAGTCTTCCATACTGGATCACAAAAATGGCTGGCAAGGATTCTGGGTTCTCTAAGTGGTTTTGGTGAAAACTTTTCTAATTCTGACCATCTTTAAGCTCTTTTCAGGCAAGGGCCACCTCTACCCTATCCACAACTCTTCTCCAGAGCCTATCAGTCACTAGTGTTCTCAGAAAATATTTGTTGAATAAATGAATGAATGAACGAACATACCAACAGTCTGAGTAGAAACGGTCTCATTTCCAATGACGCATATCAAGTGACTATCTGAGAAATATGCAAATCTTGTTACTGTTGAAGGTAACATTTTACTTTTCCACTCTCCCTAAAATAGCTTCCGATCTAAAACTGCAAATGATGAAATAGAAAATTTAAGGCAGTATCTGCAAAACCTCTATGTAACACTTGTTTGAGAAAGAAAGGATGAATGGATTAGCAAGGAACAGGAAATCTCTTTGAGGAACTTTCTGTTATGATATAAAGTGAGACAAAGAGAAGAGTGTATGGTAAAAGAAAATGACAAAATACTACCTTACAAAAATGAAAGTGGTTAACATCTGCATTATTTTGCCTTGTCTAATAGCCCTTGTGCTTATTCTCATTCCCAAAGCTTGTTTCGCTAAAAAGTGTTTTTAAAGAGTATAAGTTTGTTCCCATCATGCTTGGTATTTGGAGGCAAAAGGCACAAATGCTTTTGCACCGTATTTCCATAGGTCCACTCTTGCTCAGACATTGTTAGCTGGGCTTATCTTGAAAATATTAGTGTAGTTCAAATCATTTCAAAACAGGACTTTTATACACAAAGTTTTTAAAGAATACTTTATCTCCATAATAAAAAGAAGATAGAGTTCTCCAGACATATTAAATGATTTCACATATTCAATATCTCTCTCATCTGTGCATAAAAACATTAACTCTTCTGTAACACATATGTGCACACACACAGGAGAAGTCAATTTTGAATGAAACACAAAGAGAACAAAACAGAAGCCTACTTCAAAGGACCATTGCGAAGTAGACCCATTTAAAATATCTGGGAAAATAGATCAGACCCTTTTCTTAATTATTTGCCAAACACCTACCTATGCCAAGTACATTACCAACACTATCTAGTATCTTAACAACCCTGACAGATAATTATTTTTGTTATTCCCATCTTACTAATGAGGAAATTCATGCTCAAGGAGTGAAGTAATGGAAAATCCAAACCACACAGCACTAAAGAGCATAAATGAAATTTTGGCCTTGTCCAGGTGACAAAACAATTCTTTTCTAAACCAGTGCAGTGATTTTTAAGCTGTGTTCCATGAGTAGCAGGGCATTTTTGACTGGAAACTGATGGTTGGCCATCCAACCCACACTCTCTCCACACACACATTCATACATATGTGTATACACACAAGCACACCTCAGCAAATATATCTGTTTGACTTCATTTATTTGTTTTTGTTTTTTATTAAGGTATTATCAATATTCACTCTTACGAAGGTTTCACATGAAAAAACAATGTGGCTACTGCATTTACCCATATTATCAAGTCCCCACCACACCCCAATGCAGTCACTGTCCATCAGTGTACTAAGATGCCACAGAGTCACTATTTGCCTTCTCTGTGCTACACTGTTTTCTCCGTGACCCCCCACACACACCATGCGTACTAAACATAATACCCCTCAATCCCCTTCTCCCACCCTCCCCACCTGCCCTCCCACACCCCTCCCCTTTGGTAACCTCTAGTCCCTTCTTGGAGTCTGTGAGTCTGATGCTATTTTGTTCCTTCAGTTTTGCTTCGCTGTTATACTCCACAACTGAGGGAAATCATTTGGTACTTTGCCTTTCTCCGCCTGGCTTATTTCACTGAGCATAATATCCTCCAGCTCCATCCATGTTGTTGCAAATGGTAGGATTTGTTTCTTTCTTATGGCTGAATAGTATTCCATTGTGTATATGTGCCACCTCTTCTTTATCCATTCATCTACTGATGGACACTTAGGTTGCTTCCATATCTTGGCTATTGCAAATAGTGGTACAATAAAAATAGGGGTGCATATGTCTTTTTGAATCTGAGAAATTATATTCTTTGGGTAAATTCCTAGGAGTGGAATTCCCAGGTCAAATGGTATTTCTATTTTTAGTTTTTTGAGGAACCTCCATATTGCTTTCCACAATGGTTGAACCCACCAGCAGTGAAGGAGGGTTCCCCTTTCTCCACACCCTCGCCAGCATTTGTTGTTCTTAGTCTTTTTGATGCTGGCCATCCTAACTGGTGTGAGGTGATATCTCATTGTGGTTTTAACTCTAATTTCCCTGATGATTAGTGATGTGGAGCATCTATTCATGTGTCTGTTGGCCATCTGAATTTCTGCTTTGGAGAATTGTTTCTTCAAATCATCCACCCATTTTTTAATCGGGTTACTTGCTTTCTGGGTGTTAAGGCCGGTGAGTGCTTTATATATTTTGGATGTTAACCCATCGTCAGACATATCATTTACAAATATATTCTCCCATACTGTAGGATGCCTTTTTGTTCTATTAATGGTGTCCTTTGCTGTACAGAAGCTTTTTAGTTTTATGTAGTCCCATGTGTTCATTTTTGCTTTTGTTCCCTTGCTCAAGGAGATGCATTCAGGAAGAAGTTGCTTATGTTTATACTTCCAAAGTTTTATGGTTTCATGACTTACATTCAGGTGTTTGATCCATTTCGAGTTTACTATTGTGTATGGGGTTAAACAATAAACCAGTTTCATTCTCTTGCATGTAGCTGTCCAGTTTGGCCAACACCAGTTGAAGAGGCTGTCATTTCCCTATTGTATGTCCATAGCTCCTTTATCATATATTAATTGACCATGCATGCTTGGGTTTATACCTGGGCTTTCTAGTCCATTCCATTGGTCTGTGGGTCTGTTCTTGTGCCAGTACCAAATTGTCTTGATTAATGTGGCTTTGTAGTAGAGCTTGAAGTCAGGGAGCATAATCTCCCACCTTTAGTCTTCCTTCTCAGGATTGCTTTGGCTATTCAGGGTCTTTTGTGGTTCCATATGAATTTTATAATGATTTGCTCTAGTTCATTGAAGAATGCTGTTGGTATTTTGATAGGAATTGCATTGAATCTGTAGATGGCTTTGGGCAGGAAGGCCATTTTAACAATATTAATTCTTCCTATCCATGAGCACAGGATTTATTGTCATCTTCTTTAATTTCTCTCATGAGTGTCTTGTAGTTTTCAGAGTATAGGTCTTTCACTTCCTTGGTTAGGTATTTTATTCTTTCTGATGCAATTGTAAGTGGAATTGTTTTCCTGATTTCTCTTTATGCTAGTTCATCATTAGTGTATAGGAATGCAACAATTTATGTGTATTAATTTTGCTGATTCAGATATTAGATCTAGTAGTTTTGGAGTGGATTCTTTAGGGTTTTTTATGTACAATATCGTGTCATCTGCAAACAATGACAGTTTAACTTCTTTCTTACCAATCTGGATTCCCTTTATTTCTTTGTGTTGTCTAATTGCTGTGGCTAGGACCTCCAGTACTATGTTGAATAAAAGTGAAGAGAGTGGGCATCCTTGTCTTGTTCCCAATCTTAAAGGAAAGACTTTCAGCTTCTCACTGTTAAGTATGATGTTGGCTGTGGGTTTGCTGAGGTACTTGCCCTCTATACCCACTTTGTTGAGAGTTTTTATCATGAATGGATGTTGAATTTTGTCAAATGCTTTTTCGGCATCTATGGAGATGATCATGTAGTTTTTGTCCTTCTTTTGGTTGATGTGGTGGATGATATTGATGGATTTTCAAATACTGTACCATCCTTGCATCCCTGAAATAAATCCTACTTGATCATGGTGGATGATCTTTTTGATGTATTTTTGAATTTGGTTTGCTAATATTTTGTTGAATATTTTTGCTTCTTTTTTCATCAGGGATATTGGTCTGTAAATTTCTTTTATTGTGGTGTCTTTCCCTGGTTTTGGTATTAGAGTGATGCTGGCCTCACAGAATGAGTTTGCATGTATTCCCTCTTCTTCTACTTTTTTGGAAAACTATAAGGAGGATGGGTATTAAGTCTTCTCTAAATGTTTGTTAAAATTCAGAGGTGAAGCCATCTGGTTCAGGCATTTTGTTCTTAGGTAGGTTTTTTATTACCAATTCAATTTCTTTGCTGGTAATTGGTCTGTTCAGATTTTCTATTTCTTTCTGGGTAAGCCTTGAAAAGTTGTATTTTCTAGAAAGTTGTCCATTTCTTCTAGGTTATCCAGTTTGTTAGCATATAATTTTTCATAGTATTCTCTCATAATTCTTTGTATTTCTGTGGTGTCCGTAGTGATTTTTCCTTTCTCAGTTCTGTGTTTATTTGTGTAGACTCTCTTTATTTCTTGATAAGTCTGGCTAGGGGTTTATCTGTTTTGTTTATTTTCTCAAAGAATCAGCTCTTGCTTTCATTCATTCTTTCTGTTGTTTTATTCTTCTCGATTTTATTTATTTATGCTCTAATCTTTATTATGTCCCTCCTTCTACTGACTTTGGGCCTCATTTGTTCCTCTTTTTCTAGTTTCGTTAATTGTGAGCTTAGACTGCTCATATGGGATTGTTCTTCTTTTCTGAGGTAGGCCTATATTGCAATATACTTCCCTCTTAGCACGGCCTTTGCTTCATCCCACAGATTTTGCAGTGTTGAATTATTGTTCTCATTTGTCTCTATATATTGCTTGATCTCTGTTTTTATTTGGGCATTGATCCATTGGTTTTTATTTCTAGTTTCATACCTTTGTGGTCTGAGAAACTGGTTGGTACAATTTCAATCTTTTTGAATTACTGAGGCTCTTTTTGTGGCCTAGTATATCATCTATTCTTGAAAATGTTCCATGTGCACTTGCAAAGAATGTATATTCAGATGCTTTTGGGTGTAGAGTTCTGTAGATGTCTGTTAGGTCCATCTGTTCTATTGTGTTGTTCAGTGTCTCTGTCTCCTTACTTATTTTCTGTCTGGTTGATCTGTCCTTTGGAGTGAGTGAAGTGTTGAAGTCTCCTAAAATGAATGCATTGCATTCTATTTCCCCCTTTAATTCTGTTCGTATTTGTTTCACATAGGTAAGTGCTTCTGTGTTGGGTGTACAGATATTTATAATGGTTATATCCTCTTGTTGGATTGACCCCTTTATCATTATGCAATGTCCTTCTTTGTCTCTTGTGACTTTCTTTGTTTTGAAGCCTATTTTGTCTGATACAAGTACTGCAACACCTGCTTTTTTCTCCCTATTAGTTGCATGAAATATCTTTTCCCATCCCTTCACTTTTAGTCTGTGTATGTGTTTGGGTTTGACGTGAGTCTCTTGTAGGCTGCATATAGGTGGGTCTTGTTTGTTTATCCATTCAGACACTCTATGTCTTTTGATTGGTCCATTCAGTCCATTTACATTTAGGGTGATTATTGATAGGTATGTACTTATTGCCATTGCAGGCTTTAGATTCGTGGTTACCAAAGGTTCAAGGGTAATTCCCTTACTATCTAACAGTCTAATTTAACTCACTTAGTATGCTATTACAAACACAACCTAAAGGTTTCTTTTTTTTTCCTTCCTTTTCTTCCTCCTCCATTCTTCATATATTAGGTATCATATTCTGGACTCTTTGTCTTTCCCTTGATTGACTTTGGGGGTAGTTGATATGATTTTCCATCTGCTTAGTAATTACTTGTTCTACTTTCTTTGCTGTGGTTTTATTTCCCCTGGTGACAACTATTTAGCTTCAGGAATACTTACATCTGCAGCAGTCCCTCCAAAATGCACTGTAGAGGTGGTTTGTGGGAGGTAAATTCTCTCAACTTTTGCTTATCTGAATATTGTTTAATCCCTCCTTAAAATTTAGATGATTATCTTGCTCAGTAGAGTTTTTGAGGCCCTTCTGCTTCATTGCATTAAATATATCATGCCACTCCCTTCTGGCCTGTAAGGTTTCTGCTGAGAAGTCTGATGATAGCCTGATGGGTCTTCCTTTGTATGTGATCTTTTTCCTCTCTCTAGCTACTTTTAAAAGTTTGTCCTTAACCTTAATCTTTGCCATTTTAATTAATATATGTCTTGGTGTTGTCATCCTTGGGTCCCTTGTGTTGGGACAGCTGTGCACCTCCGTGGCCTTAGAAACCATCTCCTTCCCCAGATTGGGGAAGTTTTCAGCAATTACCTCCTCAAAGACACTTTCTATCCCTTTTTCTCTCTCTTCTTCTCATACCTCTATAATGCGAATATTGTTCCGTTTGGATTAGTCACACAGTTCTCTTAATATTCTTTCATTCTTAGCAATCCTTTTTTCTCTCTGTGCCTCAGCTTTGTTGTATTCCTCTTCTGTAGTTTCTATTTCATTTATCGTCTCCTCCACCATATCTAATCTGCTTTTAAAACCTTCCATTGTATGTTTCATTTCTGATACTGTGTCCATAAAGATTGGATCTTCAACCGGAATTCATTCCTGAGTTCTTGAGTATTATTCTGTACCTCCATGAACATGTTTATGATTTTTTATTTGAAATCTCTTTCAGGATGATTCATAAGATTGGCTTCATTTGACTCTTTTTCTGGTGTATGTAGGATTTTTGTTTGAACCAGGTTTCTTTGACGTTTCATATTTGTATTTGGCACCGTCTAGTGCCCAGAAGCTCCACTCTCTGGAGCTGCTCAGCCCCTGGAGCAATGTCAGGGGTTGCAGGCAAGCAGTGTTGGTGCCTAAGGGAAGGAAAGAGCTGTTTCCTGCTTCCCAGCTTCTCTGCCTGTCTCCACTGCCAGAACCAGTGGGCCAGACACACAGGTATAAGCCTCTATGCTTTGCGTTTGCAGCTGCTGTAGGCTGGGCTTCCCTCTGGCTGGCCTGACACCAGGGCAGGGACTACCAGTTTGTGAGCCAGGTACGGCTGACCAGGAGGAAGATGCAGCAGGCTTTGTGTCATGGGGGGGCCCTTGGAGCTGCGTAGCCAGCCAGGGGTCTGGAGTGCCTGAAGATTGTGAAAGTTCCCAACTTGCTGGGCAGAGTGCACCCAGACAATTTTGTCTACCCGTCCTTTCTCCTGAGCAGTAAGCTGTGCAATCCTTGACCCTTTAGCAGCCCACTCACTGTTAGGAAGTCTCTCAGACTGCCCACCTTTCTTTTGTCCCAGAGCAGCCAGATATGGATCCATGTTTTCCAAAAGTAGCTGGAATCTCAGTCTCTCCACATATTCTGCCTGTCTTAGCTTTCCAACCCCACTAATCACCAGAGTACAACGCAATGTAGGTTTGTGCTCCCAGAGCAGATCTCCAGAGCTAGGTGTTCAGCAGTCCCAGGCCTCCACTCCAACCCTGCTCCATTTCTCTTCTTCCCTCTCGCTGGTGAGCTGGGGTGGGGGAAGGGCTTGGGTCCCGCCGGGTCATGGCTTTGGTATGTTACCCTGTTCCATGAGGTCTGTTCTTTTCTCCAGGTGTATGCAGTCTGGCACAGCCTTCTTTCCTGTTGCTCTTTCAGGATTAGTAGTATTAATTATATTTTCATATTATATGTGGTTTTAAGAGGAGGCCTTTGTCTCACCTCTCACACCACCATCTTTAATCCTCTCTGCCACTCTATTTGTTTTTATTTTTTATAAGAGTTAGAGGCAACAAAAGAAAGTATAGCTAGAAGGATGGTAATGTGTCTGTTCCGATCTGGACCAATAGCGTGGATTTATTTAAAAAGGCAATGACTAAAGGCAAATGGAAATGTTCAAATGTGCTTTGGCATGTGAAGAAAGGTTATGTCAGAGCACCTCTGGGAAGGCCTTTATGCCCACCTCTGTTGGACACCCAGGATTGTTCTGGTACCAGGCTATGAAGCTTTGTGAGTACCCCAAGATGGTAGCCTTGATTTTGACATTGCTGTTTTCATCTTAGCAGTGGCTGTGTGTGGCTCTTCCATGTGGCATTGCAAGCAGCTATCAGAGACAAACAGGAGCTAGGGCAGCAGAAGACAAACAAGGCAAACCCATGGGTAAGCACGGGTAAGGAACTGGGGCACATTTTGGCGGGAACTGTGGATCTCCTCATAGATGACACGTGTATACATATAGATGTACATTATACCTGGAGTCAGGATTCTGAAGAGATGCACATTTGGGAGTTGAGGAGAGTTCCAGCAGGCAGGACTCCTGGCCTCTCTGCCTGTTTCAACCAGAGCCTCTCTATTTGCAAATGTTTTATAAACTGGGGTACCATAGAATATGTAAACATTCTGCTGCTTTAAAAATGTAAATTACAAAATCAAATCATAGTAGCCTTCTTTTTTCCAATTAAAATTGAATTTGAAAACTTCAGGAAGGTACTAGTGGTTACCGAAGGGGAAGGGTGGGGAGGGAGAAGGGGATTATGGGGTCTCATTATAAGTGTACATGGTGTTTGTGGGGTCACGGAGAAGACAGTGTAGCTCATAGAAGACAAATAGGGACTCTGTGGCATCTTACTATACTGATGGACAGTGACTGCAATGGGGGATGGCGGGAAATCGATAATAAGGGTGAATGTAATAAGCACATTGTCCTTCTTGTGAAACCTTCATAATAGTATATATCAATGATACCTTAATAAAAAAAATTGAATTTGAATACCCTTTCACATGTTATACGTGAGACAGCTGGTAATGGATGCAAAGTTTAAAGTAGCTTTGAGAGTGGTTGCTGTTGATATTCTTGAGGATATTTTCTTTAGCCAGCTATGTACATCTATAACTCTCATAGGCACTTCATCTACCCTGCCCACCTGAAAGGCCATCCATGTCTTTCCATCCCTTGCTTCCCTACCCAAATTCTGCTCTGCATATGCACCAGTCCCTGGATATCTCCAACGACACCTTACATTCAATAATTCAGTGTACCCAAACTTCTTTACCTTATTCAGTCAGTGACCCCATCACTCCTCTACCCATCCACTAATCCAAGCTAGAAGCCTCAAAGCCTCTTTCCTTCTTCTCTCACCACCCACTCTGTAAGTTACCCAAACCAACACACTTACCTTCTGTAAAATCTCTCCATCCTTTCTCTTTTCTTCACTGTCCCTTTCTTTTAAAGCCCTCATTACCTCTTACTTGACCATCACAATAATATTCCACCTAGACTCCTTGCCATCATTCTCCTCCCTGGCAATCTCAACATAGAAAACAGAATTGTCTCTTAAAAGAAAAATATGATCAGCCTATGTTAAAGCCTTCAATATGAAAAAAAAACCCTATTTAGGATGGCATTTGAAATGCTTCATATTCTATCCTAACGTTCCCAACTCAAACATGAGCACTTTTGACCTAAACAGGGTCATTAGTTCCAAGAACTATGGCCTGTGAAACAAGAAAGGAATTCGTGACATACATTGAGGCGCTCACAGACATCTTGGGAAGGTTGAAGAATCAGGATCAGAAAAAGCAAGAAGGAAGGGAGGCTAAGCAAAAAATGACAGCCAGAAGCAAACTATACAGCCACTGAGACCACCCCTCACTGTCTCCAAAGAACACTGGTCCTTTGGTTCCGACCGTGCCTACTGCTCTCTCTGGATACTGTCTCTGGACTCCGAGTGGGGCACTGGTCCCACAGCCACTGCCCTCGGAAGCTGTAGCCCCAGTGTTGCTGTTAACCCCAGAAGGACTCTCCACTCAATGTTTTTCTGCCTTCTTCGCTCCATCTGACTGGCACAGCCGGCATGAAATATCCATTGCTTGCCAAGAAGGGAGGGGTGGTAAGGGTGACAAAAACAAGAGGCAGATTTCCCAGCGTCACAGGGTGGTATAAAAAGTGGTATCAGATGTTGGACAACAAAAAAATCAACAGAGGTTCAATCTATACTCCAACTGCTTGGGCTATGCAACAACATTCTCCAACAGAGATGTATTCCTTTGCCTTTTAAAAAATGCATTCTCAATAGCATTTGAAAATATGGTTCCCTGTTTTCTAGTAAGGGAATGACTTTAATCACCTCCGCTGTGAAGAGGGGGCTGGTGCCAGGCAGAGCTGGTAGTCCTTTGGCTGGTGGTTGCCGCATGGTACTGTAGCAGGGTGTTGTAATTGTTATATCATTTCACCATTCAATTTCCCATCTCAGCAGTGAGTTCTTCTGGGCAGGGATTACTTATTTTATCTTCAGGCCTGCAGAGCCAGGCATTGCATCCAGGACAAGATATGTCCTCAGTAAAGATTGTTAAATGATTTTTGTGGCTCACCTAGGGACAATGTGTTGGAGTCTATGGGTGACCGCCAGAAGATGCTGGCCTCTACTGTCAGTAGCAGAGGCACCAGGTTCCTCTTGCCCAGTGACAGGAACTGACAGTTCCCAGAACTTTACAAAACAATTGCAGGCTGGAAGGTGCTCGGGCATGAACGTTGGCCATTAGCCTCTTAACCGACACCTCTTAACTCCGTTCTCAGTTCTGACCTTCGTTATGGTGTGCTCTTTGGGAAATGCAGGTTATACCCACACAAAAGCTTATGTGTGGCTGTTTTACTGCCCAAACTAACTATAAACTGGGTAGTAGAGCAATCTTGTGAAAAGTTTTCCATTATTTCATAAATGAGGGCTAAAGGAATTACAAAGGTATCCAAATCCTGTAAGGTAATACTCATGCACACTCAAATTTATATTGTCTTCCCTGTGCCATGAAGACAGTAAAGAGCTCATTCTCTCTACCTAGATTTCAGATTGAAATTAGATAAATTCTTTAAACTCTTTAATATTGTACAATATGTCAATATAACATAAAATTTGATAATTTTCGGTGTGTATTATTACATTTCAAAAGATAGTAAATTTCATGCTAAGTATTCAACTTTTTGATCAATGGCATAATGGAAGATAACATTCTTCCAACCATTAATATTAACTGAGAGGTAAAGTATTTGAAATAATGTTCAATGGTTTTAGGGATGAAATTTTTTTACTTGGTCCCCACTTAAATGCTAGCATAAAAACAATATGATTCTCCAACAAACACCATTGACAGTTGTCAGCTGGATGCTTCTTAGAGGCACAGGGAAACATTGTTCCTCAGGCAGTTCAGTTGAGAGGTAGTGGTCAAAAAGCATAGTAATTATTCCACCAACATGCACCAAGCTTCCTAAAAGGAAATTAAGCTAGAATAGCTAACTGAAAAAATAAATGTTACAAGAGTTGAAATGGGAAAACTGTGAGAAATAAATACACATAAATTCAGGGGGAAGTGTAATTATTCTCTCATTGTGAGAGTCAGTGATATATTGTTTTTATACCTACGTACACTTATTTTTTCATTGAACAAGTGACTGCTTTCATCAGGGTGCCTGGGAAGCTTTGGCACTCCAGCAGTCCTCAGAAATGTATTTTGATAGAATTTTTTTAACCTGGGTCTTTGAGAACCTTTCTATTCCATTCAGTCTTCCTTGTGTTTGGTCATAATGTGTTCTGCCAGTGTAGGTCTGGGCAGTATTTTTATGAAACTATTAAATAATATTTTTATGAAACTATTAGATTGTATTGCTATCCTTTCCTTACTTCTGTCTCTAAATTGTCTTCTCAACTTCACCCTGGACCCCTGAACTTGGTTCAGGACACAAGAAATCAAATAATATGTGAGTTTCCAGACTTATAAAGAAATACTTAGATTCATCATGACCTAGATAGAGAAACAACATGGAAGGGGAAAGTCTTAAGTCTCAACCTGCATATTAACCATTCCTATTTTAATATTTATTTATTTTATTATTACAGCAGTATGATATCGGACCCTTTCCACAACATGAAGTCTTTATCCTGAACATACAACTTATTTTATCATCACCTAAGCTATAAATATCCTTAGAAGTTCACTGATCATTCAGTATTCTATGGATTTTTTTCAAATATGAAACTCTCACATTAGGAATTGCCCATGGAAGATGCATAAACATGTGAAATTCAACTATGTTAATAACATCTCAGAAAATTAAAGGCCTTATTGATTTTTCTGATTATAAATATATTTTAAATAGAAACTTATATTTTGTATTTAAATTTACAATTAAATATAGAACTTTAACTTTATATCGGATCATTTATTTCTTCCCAAAAAAATCTCAATCAAAATTTTTAAACATGTAAACAAAAGTAGTGCATACTTACATGCTTCATATATTATTTTGTACATTCCCTTTTTTAAACGTCAAAAAGACTATACTTCCAATGAAGATAATTAGAAAAATATAGTAAAGTATTAAAAAATTAATCCAATATGCCCTTCCAGCCCAGATAATTTTCATGTATGGCCTATGCATTTTTTCTGAGATTATATGTACCCATATCTAACAAATTTTGAATTGCAAATTCTAAATGTGATATTTGAATTCTATCATATACTAAGGTTTCAAAGACTAAAGAATTTTCCAGAATTTAAAAAGAAATAGAAAACAGCTTTTTGTCCCTGAAGAGTTGCCAAAACTAAAAACACAAAACAAGCTCAGATTAGCCCTACATTCTGGTTGTTATCTGACCTTAAAAGACTTGATCTAGGCCAAAAGTATACAATTCTCTTCCAGTGTTCAGAGGCTATTTTCTCAGTAGCATATTCCTAATTGGTTTTCATTATGATTCCTGCCAGCCCTGCCTCCCCACCCACATGATTCACGCGGCTGAGGTTCTGCTGCGGAAGGCTGGAAGTTCTCAGACCGTTCAACTTAATCCTCCATGATGGTAGCCATCTCTGCGTCGTTTGTCTGACATATTTCTGGTGTCAAAACAAACCCACTAGATGTTTTGCTTCGAACAAAGTATATTCGTGGTCGTGACATTTCCAAGCTCTGTCAAGGGTCCATTCCCCTATGGCCTCTTTGTTAGATTTACACAAACAAGAATGCTTTAAAAACCTAGGGCTAATGTTACCAATGTTACCATGTGACTTTCTTCTTTATTTCTTGCAGTGTCCATGTTACATACTTTCAAATAAAAAAGTCAATTTCAACTAAAATTAAATCAAATTTATCTCCTTTAAAAAAGTATCAGGAACTCACAACCAACCTTGAAATATGGAGGTAATAACCTAATGGGTTTTATTATCTTTTTAAAGAAAAATAAAGCATTAACTCTTCCTTGGCTGGGAGGGGACATAAATTCTGCATCTTTACCCATATATTACAAAATAGCTTTTCAGAGTAGGTAAATAGCCTAAATGTACTTATTGTGATAAAAGGAAGGAAATGAAACTTCTGAAGAAAGTGACTTTAAGTTACATTAATTTATGAGAAAAATATGATAAAGTTAGCAAAGCTTCTTCAGGCTTCCCAAAGACACTAGACAGGTGACTTACCCAGATGGCACCACCACTGGACACCCTCATCCTAAGGACTCTGAAGAGCCCTATTTCAGAGCAGTAAGCAATTAGTCAAGAATTTTCCTACTGATACAACATACAGATTAGAAGAAGCAATTTATTCATCCATATGCTAGACCCTAGGGAGGTAAACATGTGCGTTGACTCTGTACAGCTGCTGAGCTGATAGAAGAGAGTCATATAATTCCCATGTTTGTCATTTTTCTACCTCTAGACATTTGGTTATCATTGCTATCATCGTTATCAGAGAAAGTAATAATGGACCACCACATTATAGTGTAACTGTAATTACTACTGCCTAGGAATAACGTGCCTGCCCATACTTAGTTAGGCCCAAGGACAATCTTTCTACTAACACACAGCAGTGGGCTGCAAGATGAGGGTTGTGGGAGAGTATTATCTCCACACATGGGACAACCATTCAAGAAATATTAGCACTTAGAAAGTTTTAAGTTATAACTTAAACCATCAGATAATCAAATAGGACCAAATGCTACTCTCAGTATCACTGATTATTGAATGTAGGATGATGGTGGATTATTCAGGATTTTTCTTCCTTTGGCTTTCATCATAAGAACCAAATCATTGTTCATTAAAACTTCCTGCAGAGGGCAAACAAGGGAAGGGATGCAGATGAAATTCATTTTGGAACTTGTTAGAAGCATTGGTGAAAGGTCTGCTGGAATTGTAGAAGCAGTCTCTTTATATTTTCTTTTTCTTTCAAAGAAATCTTGTTTTCCATCAAAGAGATTTATATGGTGACTAGAAAATGGTACGTGTGCTTTGACTTTCTCGATAAAGGAGTTCTTCAGAGAAGGACTTCAAGAAAAAAAACTAAAATTTTCTCCCATTTCATATCAAATATTAGTTTATAATTTATAGTTTTCCTTTTAAGACTGATTACATAACCAAACCAAACAAAATTAGAGTAAAATATTTCTAACAGAGCACATCAGTATTTATACAATAGCAGAATCTATTTTCATGTTAAAGTTGATGGACCCTAAATTTACTAATCACGCAAGTGTGAGAAACAAAAAGTCCAAACTAGTTTTAGAAAAAGAAAACAAAGAATGACTTCAGAATAATTATTATCATCAAGAAAGAGCATGAGTTAAAATAATAAAATCTGTGGTGAAAATATCAGAAACTCCAGATTCTAGTTGACCTCCCCAACCACCACACACCCATTGTCATTGTATGTGAAGAGAGTAGTTTCAGGCGGGAACATGCTGCACCTATCAGCAGAGTGGTGGCTTCCACAACTTGAGAGCTGCTGGAGTATTAGAGAGTAAACTCAGTAAGACAGAATTGACTCAAAGAAGCCAACAGACACGAGGGGAAAGACAACTGTATGAATGCTGGTGAGGACTAAGGTTTGACTATTTAAACAAATAGTCCATAAAAATGAATTCCTCTGTTAGTCACAGAGATGAGGTTTTTTTTATTATTATTTTTAAGGTTTTCTGATAACTGTGATACTCCTTGGGGCTCCAAGAGACAAACGCAAATGTCTTTTCATACATTAGATAGGAAAAATGGAATGCATAATAATGGTGAATATAATGAGTATTAAATCATTGTTTACCACATGCATTATATGACATGCTTCACAAATGACATGACAGCTAGTGTGTATTGAGCATTATGATGTACAAGTCACCATTCACCATTTTTACGTTTTAACTCATTTATTCCTCACAACACTATGGTGTAGATACTATTGTGCCTGCTTAATCAGGAGGAATTTAAGATGGATGGTGTCACATTTTAATCTAATTTATTGTATAAGTCAAATACAAGTCTCTCAACCAGACCCCCGCCTGCAGAGATTCCTTTTGCCCCCAGTGGCTCCTTCGGCTGGCCAGACTGAGGGCTGTTGAGAGGCATCCCAGGCAGCTCCAGGTGCTGGTAACATTGGACTCCAACTTCAGTGGAAAGGATTTTGATTGCCCAATGTCGATTCATGTGCCACAGTATTTTTTTACTCCCATTTTTAAAAATTATAGTAAGATAGCAAAATTTGCCATCTTAAGTATTTATTTGTAAGTGTACAGTTGAGTAGTGTTAGGTACATTCACACTGTTGTACAACCATTCCCCAGACATCTTTTCAAGTCTTGCAAAACTGAAACTCTACACCCATTCAATAATCCACAGACCCATTTTACTTTCTGTCTCTGAATATGACTACTATAGATACCTACCTCATAATAAGTGGAATCAATATTTGTCTTTCATGACTCACTTAATGAGCCATAGACATTTCACAAACATAAAATTATGCTAATGCAAAAAATTAACAATCAACATAAAAGGCTTTTATTATTATTATTGCAATGACAACTTATGACTTGTGTATTTTTATTGCCCCAATGGAAATTATTTTAACTTATTTTTTGCATTTATAATAATTTACCTACAGCAAGAAAAGTTCTGAACCAACACATGCTACCTATGATAAACAAAATACATATCAACAGTAGACATATAAAATAAAATTTATTACCGATAAGATATTTAATACATTTTGCATTTAGTTTATCAGATGCAAAGTTTATGAGATATCTTTCTATGTTTTATGAAACATATGCTATGTTCACTAAGAGATGTATTCCTAGAGACTTCTGTTTTAACATTATTGCCTTTTTTAAAATAAGTGGAATACTTTTGTCAATTACAGACCCCACAAGTCCAGTGGAAATTAAATACAATATAGTTCTAAGACAAATAGTCATCAATACCCTGCATTTAAAATTTTATTTTTAAACTAAAAATTGAGAGCACGTAGGTCAATAATAGCCTGATGTTCTTGTCATCCATCAGATCATTATATTCTTAAAAATTATTTTCTTCCTTTACAAATGACATTAATTAGATTGTGATTTTCTTTTTAACAAAGTATTCTAAGAATGTTACAACTCAAATTTCAAACTTACATTTATTTTCAAAGCTCAAATTTCCTGCTCAACATTGTCCTTTCATGACCTCTGATGGCGAAAGCGTAAACTGACATTACAAATATCAATGGAAATAATGCCACAAATTCCATGTACCTTGTTACTGAAGATCCTTTCCCTTCTTTTCATACATTATTTACTTTGAGAATGTAATGTTATCAATTATTCACAAATATGGAAAGAATGTTGGACAATTTAATACCACTTAAAGAATAAAAATACCCTCATATTCACAGTCTGTAAATCTCTAAATATATGTGTACACTTTATACAGCAGAATGAACATCTTAATGATATAGCAACTTACTACTGTGACCAGTAGCACTCAAAGTGTAAATCGAATAAAATTTGGATAAGTTGAAACAATTATTTTAATTCCAAAATCATGAGACTTTTCCTAAATCTCTGTACATATGAAAATGAAGTATATTTGCATATTAAGACCTGGATTTATTTATTGTTTCAACTTTGTTGATAAGGTAACTGTCTCAGCCTGAGTTCCTCCCAAAAAGGCTTCCCTACAAGTAATTTATCTAGGAATATGGCCCCAGAGAGCAGGAATAATGAAAGGGGGGGCAGTAAAAACAGCAAAGAAGAAAAGCTGAAATACAGATGCATTATCAGAATGACTGTAGCTACGGCCAACCAATGCTGGATTCCATAGTCCTACCAAGTTGCCTAAATGAAATCCATGAAATTAAGAAAAGGATTTTTCCATGAGTTTCCAAGTCCCATGGGTGAAGTTGATGCTTTGGACTTTGACTACCACATAGCCACTTGTAGATTGCATTTATAAGGCAATTCGGTGGGAATTGCACATTTCTATGTCAGAAAAGTTTGTGCATTACTCAAAATCCTCTCAGCCCTACATTTACTCTCCATTAACTCCAATCTGTCACTGAGCCTCCTACAAGGTGCTGGCCAGCCGCAGTTTCTGCAAGAGGGTTTGTGAAACTAGCTAGTCCCCGCTGCTGTGGGTGGTCCCGAAGCCTTGTTGGTAGTCATCATTTCTCTCCTTCTCTACTGATTATACATTTTTCTGTGTTGGCCAGCATCTCAGCTGATCTAGGGTTGCTTACCTGGTAGTCTGACTCAGACCTTCTTACTCTGGGTTTGACTGGCTTTGCCCTTATCAGGGCATAACTGCTGTAACTTCCCATTCACCACTATCACCTGTCACAAAACACCAGGAGATACACCAGTCAAGCGCCTGGATATTCATTCCTCCCTGCCTCTGTTATACAGCAACAACCCAAGCCTTTTATGTTAATAGGGTAGATTAATCTTGCAAATATATGAACATATTAACCCCTTTTTGCTTGATGATCCAGGAATGAGGAGCCCAGTCATTGGAATGAGGATCCCAAAGGGACCAGATGATTGGCAAGTTCTGTGGGACTCCATTACTTTGTTCTCTGGTGGAAGTGTTCTCCCTCCTGGAAACTAGGACGTCTAATTCAGCACAGCCTAAGGTTTCAGGGATAGGAAGCAAAAGTTTAAAAATGGGTCACTAGGAATAATGGTGAAAGAGGCCAATTTTACTTACTCTTGATTCCTGCAGGCACACAGCACCGTATGTCAGTCATTGATACAGCTCATTCTTTCCTCAACCTGGAACGTTCCCTGAGCCTTCAACAGGCCATTCCACCATTGCATAAAGACACCTGCTTCTGGGTGGCCAGACATATGGTGATCCCAGTAGATCCTGTGGCCATGTACCCACTGTTGCACCACCTTTGTCATCAACTAATCCCTGAACAAAGGCAATATCATGGGGGGTGGCGTGCTGATGAGTAAAGCTATCTGTAAGGCCTGAGCTGTGGTGCTGGTGGAGGCTGTGCTGGCAGAAAATGCAAATTCATTAACATAGTAGGTTTGAATTCCAGCAAGGATCATGGTTGTCATCTGCATGGTGGCAGGGATCCAATAAAGTTGACTGATATTAAATGGCTGGCTGATTTCCTGGAGGCGTGATACATCAAAGATTCAGCATCCGTCTGTACTGCTGACAAGTTGCGCATCAGGAAGGGGCAAAAGCTAGACCAGTGTGAGTGATAGGGAGCCCATTCTGCTGTGCACATAGATAGCCTTCTTTCCAGTCATGGCGTCACGTCTGATCATGGGCCTATTGTCCAAACAGTGAAGTCTCTAAAGGTTAAGGAAAGAGTATAGGTCACATACAGGGCAAACAAACCTGTCTACTTGGTTGATGAGTACATCCTACTCAGAGAATGTTCTTTGCTGGGCATCAACATGAGACACAATGATCTACATGCTATTTGCCCACACCTATAGATCCATACATGTGCCTCTTTTCCCAAGATCTCCTTGCATCTGGTTCTTAAGGCCCCTGATCAAAAAGCCAAGCCATTTATCACCGCCCAGCAGTCTATGTATATCCATACCTCAGGCCACTTCTACCTCCACATAAGGTAATTGATGAAATGTTCTGCTTGGAGTTCTTCCTCCTGGGAAGATTTCCCTTCACCACATTCCTTTAGGGATACTTGTGAGCACGGCAGTTGTGTGACAACAGTCTATTTATGCCTTCACCCATACGTGAACAAGGCCAGAGTATTTTTTCTCCTTCAGCTGGCACAAACACTTCTAGCCACCATCATATCTGCTAGGTCATATGGCCCAAGCTTCCAGCAGCCTTGTACAACTGCCTGAACATACTACTGACTTTTCTATTGCTTTGGGTAATATTCAAGTCCAATAAATGGGCTTGTTCAGTATTCCCCAGGGAAGCTTATGCTGTCTCTAAAATTTAAAGAGGCTACCAAGCACTATGCCTCTTCCCTAGTGACAGGTTCCAGTGTGCACCAACTTGTTCTTCACTTTCGTCTTTTTAGTATCTGCATGTTCCAAACAATAGGTCACTTAAAACTTCACCAATGTGGCAGTACCTTAAAATTTGTGAGGTTTATCTCCCACCCTCTTGTTTTGCATGTGCCTAAAATAGAGCATCTAGAATGCCTTCCACTTCCTGCTCACCAAGTATAATTAGTATGATGCCACTGATATAGGAAACCATAATGATGTTCTGGGACATGTCAAGACAATCAAGGTGCCTATAGATTACACTCTGAAAGAGTATGTGAGAGTTAAGACAGCCATGGCCGGAAACAGTGAATGTGAACTGCTGTCCTACCCAGGGGCATGCCAACTGCTTTTGATGCTTTTTCCAAAGAGAATTTAAAAGATTATATTTGCCAGAAAGTAGTGGCACACATGTACTATAAATTGTGTCGATCTCTCTTCCATGTAAGAAAATAAATCTGACATAGCAGCTGAAATTGGCATTAGCATTTGCCTAAGTTTACCATAGTCCATTGCAATCCAAGATCCATCTGGTTTTGGTTTATGTGTTTTATTTTTGTTTTTGTTTTCAGAAGCCAAATGATTGAAGAATGCTATACAGCGTTTACTACCCTGGACCCCTTTAAGTGGTGGTGCTAATAATCCCTGCCATTCCTCCTAGGAAGTCATACTGTTTCTGATTTACTCACTTGGATAGGGGTGGAATATTTTCAGGGGCATCCACTTGGATTTTCCTACCAGAATGGTACCACAGATCAGGGAACCAACACTGAAGTTCTTCCAGATATATGATATACTTGGAAATTTTATATATGATAATCATTCATTTGAGGTATGGGGAAACAATCACAGGGTGGACCACAGAGCCATTGTAGTCTCTGTGAGAAGTACTTAGGCTAGAACTCTAATTTTTACCTGGCCTCCATATGCCCCCTATCTAAGTGGAAGCCCATGATGGCACTTTAGGTTCCCTGGTATCAGTGTCAATTTCTACCCCTTATCCAACAGTCCTTGAAAAGTCTAAGTACCCATCTTTCCAATTTTTACCCGGCCTCCACATGGCCCATTCTCACTAGAGGACCATGGTAGTTTTTCTGGTCTTCTGGCATTAGTGTCAGCTCATACCCCTTAACTAAAGTTCTCAAAAAGCTTAACTATTTTTCTTTCTTCAGTGTAGTGCAGTATTATCCAGTATTATTCTTGTGACATTACAGGGTCTTTTCTCAAGAGCACACGCCCTCCCTTTTAACCAATAAGATCTGGGTCTATGAAATTATATAAACCTAGAGATCGAGTGAAGGACCTGGATTTTCCATTGTGACAGCTGATGTTAGTATTCTGCTCACCAGATCTCTTTTTTTGTTACACACACACACACATACACACACACACACACACACACACACACACATACATGCAGAGTTAAGTAATCATCCAAACAAATCTATCCATTTGTTTCATCACACAAAACACTATGATTTTTTAGCTATTGTCACAGATTCCTGTAGGTCAAAGCCATCTGATTATTACTATAGATGGTTGCCCATTTTACTAATTATAACCATCTTGCCTCTGAGAGTTCAATATTGCTACATGGGCTATGCCATTCAAGAGCCCCATAACCCTACTGATACTAGGGAGACTAGTTCTTTAGCGGCATGGAACTAGTAATTAGCTCCTGACATCACCAAGTTTTTTTCAAAGGTGTTGATATCTCCCTCACCAGTGAATTTCTTACTACCTTATGAAAGGGAATGTCCTGTGAGTCTTTCATGGAAAAAAGTCATATGAGAGTTTCTAGGTAATTTTATAACAAATTCTCTCTAACATCCCACCTCCATGAACCTTCTGACATCTTCCCTAATATTATGCCAAAGCAATTTCAGTATCTCTACTTCATTTTCCTGTTCACCACTATCATATCCAGCCATCAATGAAATATCCCAACAGCATATTAGGACCACCTCCAGGTGTTCTTGCTAGGATATTGAACCCCAGATCGTAAGTGAGTGTCCTCATGTCAATAATTTCTTCCATTAGCAGCCTTATTTTATTCTCCCTACCAGTTCGACATCCGTGTCTTGCCAATGGGTTTCAGCCCCAGGCAAGTTCACTATGGATTCAGTGAGACCAAAGAATGACAATGGAATGTTCTTGGGGTGAAACGTTTATACCCAACTTTATTCCCACGGTGGCAGGTCAGTCACTAGAATCCCATCCATTCACAGGGAGTCTGAATGCAGCAAGCCGGTCTCTGCCTCTGGGATTCTCTGCCCCCGCAGCCATCTCAGTCTCTGTCCTCGTTGCTGTCACCACTCCAGTCCCTGCTCTCCTGCAGCCTTGCAGCCATGCCACTGTATCACACAGAGCACTGGGCAGAGCTCTTTACATAGTCAATAACAACGTATTGCCCACACATGTGTAATGAGCTAGCCGACCAGGGCCAGGTAAGAATCCTGGCCATAGGAACATTCTCTTTATCCACAACCCTCAAAATCCACTCCTATGTTTTTCTCCTGGTTCCTTTTAGTATATGTAATGTGGGACCTGCAATTCCTGTAAATCATTTCCTCCTGAAGCAAGGTTTGTATTTCTCTGCTCAGGTGTCTAGGACCTGACCTGAATCACTAGCATGGGGATGATGAGTGATGGCAGGGCTGGATCTTGAAGAGGGCAAGTGTCATCTTGTGAGTTTCCTTCCTTATGTGAGGGTCTCTAAGTCTCTGCAGGGTCTCTAGGCCATAGGGGAATGCTCTACTTTAGCAGCGAGAATGGGTCTGCTTCTCCCAGTGTGGAGAATTCAGGAAAACTTGAGAGTCCCCGTCTCAGATTCAACTACCCAAATGTCCATATTCCAGGTTTCAGGATTGCAGCTTTCTGCCAGAACACTCACTCAGGACACTCAAAGAGGTCATGCCTTCCATTTCCTTTGCAGCTATGCTATCCTTACTATTTGATCCTGGGTCAGATTTTCACTATAGACTCTCCCACAGCTGCAGGAAATGATGATCTCCTTAAATGCTGATAGAGAGCCTTGGCATTTACAATGTGCCTTGAATTGATGGAGGCTGACCTGAGCCCATCATTTTCATTTCAAAGCATCCCAAAATATCAAAAAAGCCAACCATCTTTATAATCCTTATCATTACAATTGCTGCCATTCCATTCAAGATATAACAGTGTGAGTGTATGAGTCAACCCTTCACCTTCTACCCATACCTCTGCCTAACCAATCTCATATAAGAACCTTAGTAACCACATGCTCCTGGTTATCACCACCCCATTTCCCACTAGGAGTGGGGTCTTCACTGCCATGTGGGTGGTTAGTTATTGTGGGGAAAATGGAAGTTCCTGTGGCCAAGATCCTCACCTGACTCCAACACTTGATGATTTCCTGCTAGACCACTGCTTCTACACCTGTAGGCAATAATATTGACTGAGTCACCCTACAAAGAGCTCTGCCCAGTGCTTTTGGTGAGGGCAGAGATGGAGGAGGATTACAAACCTGCAGACTGGTGGATGCAGACATGATTCTAGTGCTCAACCTATTGCTGGGAGAATGAAGCTGGGTATAAACCCTTTAACCCCAGGAGTATTCCATTGTCAGTTCTCGGTCTCACTGAATCCACAGTGAATTTGCCTGGGGCTGAAATCCTCAGGCAAAACAGTCATCCAGTTCCCAAATCCCATTCTAACAGTTGGCTTTCTAGAGCTATTCCTGACATGAGCTATCTTTCCCACAGCTCCCCTTAAAGAAGAACATGATGCAGAGATCTGAATGAGAGCAATTTATTCAGCAAAGGGTTCTCAAGTAGCAAAAGTGATGTGCAAGGAGAATGACACAAAGATGGAAAGTCAGTTGTAGAGAAAATGGAAGTTACCATGGCCAACAACTTCACCTGACCCTAATCTAATTGATGATGTAATTGGCCTACTGCATGGGCCAATGCTCACACAACTGTTAGCAATGAGCCATTATTGTCTGTGTTGCTCTGTAAAGAGCTCCACCCAGTGCTTTGCCCCAGAGGCAAAGGCTTAGGTGAATTGCAGACTTGCTGGATGCAGACGTGATTTTAGCACTGGACCTGCCACCATGAGAATAAAGCTTGGTATAAGCCCTTTTGCCCTTAACATTCTGTTGTTATTATTTGGTCTCACTGAATCCAGAGTGAACTTGTCCAGAGCTGAAATTCCCCTCCAGCCCAGAGCTACAGCAATACAGTTATGTATTATCCAGTTGGCCACCATTGCGAACAACTCAGTTTGGATCACACAGAACATTCTGAAAACCCTTATGAAATGTGTATCAATACCATCTGTGGATAAAGTGAAGGTTTCTATGGCCAGGATTCTCACCTGGCCCTTGTCAGCTAGCTCACTACACACGTGTGTGCAATACATCGTTATTGACTCTATATAAAGAGATCCTCCCAGTGCTCTGGGTGACACGGTGGCAAGGCTGCAAGGCTGCAGGACAGCAGAGTCAAGACTGGAGTGGACACAGCACCGAGGACAGAGACTGACATGGCTGTGGGAGTTGAGAGGCCTGGAGGCAGAGATCAGCTTGCTGCATGCAGACTCGCTCTGAGTGGACAGGATTCTAGTGACCATGGGAATAAAGTTGGGTATAAACACTTTCACCCAAGAACATTCTACTGTCATTTTTCGGTCTCATTGAATCCATAGTGAACTTACCTGGGACTGAAACACATTGGCAAGACAATTGGCGACATCGGCAGGATTCATTGTTGACCAAGGAAAGAACAGGCTGCACTTATGGGAGGGTGCTTCAGTGGGCTGCCCCTATGAATGGGGAGAAGTTGATTGTCTGTCCCCTAGTGAGTATGTATTCTGACGTGGTGTGGATAAAGTGAAAGGTTCCTATGGCCAGGATCCCCATGTGAACCTAAACTACTTGATAATGTAACTGGCCTGCTGCTAGGCTACTGCTTCCACACCCATAAGCAATAAGCTGTTATTGACTGAGTCATTATATAAAGAGCTCTGCCTAATGCTCTGGGCAGAGGCAGAGATGGAGGAGGATTACAGACCTGCAGACTGTTGAATGCAGATGTAATTCTAGTGCTCTACCTATCATTGGGAGAATAAGCTGGGTAATTAACCCTTTCACCCCAAGAACATTCCATTGTCATTCCTTGGTCTCACTGAATCCATAGTGAACTTGCCTGGGGCTGAAACCCATTGGCAAGACAGGTGGCTTGCCCCTTAGAGGGCTGGGCCCCACCCAGGACTGGAGACAGGTGGGGGTGATGCCTGAGGCAGTAGGGGAGGCTCTTGGTATAATAAGTAGGTCCTTTGACAAACAAAGTGCCCCTGATGCAGCGGGGACTGTGGTTTGGCTGCTTCTCACAGTATTAAAAAAGTCTAAAGATGAGAAGAACATGCTCCTGAAAGAGACACAAGAAATAGCAGCATGAAAATGTGAGCTGCAAACTGCTGTGGATACAATGAAGAAGAAAATGGCATTGATATGAGAGGAGGTGGCTGGCTCCGAGGTGCCATTCAGGAGGTAAAAAATTTGTTGGTGACTGAAATGGCTTCACTACAAGGTACTGTGGAAGAGGTAAAGACCATAAAGGAAAAGGACGGACCCCTGCAAAAGGCACAAGAGGCAGTGTGAGAACATGAGCTGTGAGGTCTATTGGAGGAGGTAAAAGACTCCTTACAGAACGAGACAGCAACACTGTCAGGTGCTCTGACGGAGGCAAAGACCATGGAGGAGAAGGACGTATTCCTGAGGGAAGCACAGGAAGAGGCAGCACGAGAACACCAGCTGTGAAGTATTGAGGTGAAGGTAAGGGAGCTGCTGAAAACTGAGCTAGCATTGCTGCGAGGAACTGTAGAAAAGGTAAAGGATGTAGCAGAGGAGGCACTTGGGGAAGTGAAAAGAAAAGTGCCATTAACCCCAGAAATGGAGGAGCTAGAGAAGGACAAAGGGATGGTGCCAGATACACTGACACCCCCCCTACTGAAAGCACACTGTGGTTGTAAAGAAAATAAAGACACAGTAACTAAGGGTTCCCCCAGGAGAGGTGCAGCCCCCTCCCCAGGTCGTGGAGCACGCTATGCTCCGCCCCTATACTCAGGCTGAGCTGGTGGATTTGGGCTCCCGGTTTCAGCAGAAACCCTCAGAATCAATATCAGCTTGACTCCTGTGTCTGTGGAACTTAGGGATGGGTGGAATTGTTCTGTCGGGATCAGAGATGGGAAAGCTGGCTTCCCTGAAAGTTCATCCTGCCTTGAGGCAGTGATTACAAACTGCACGTCAGACCCCAGGAAATCACTCTCTCCTCAATTGGCTTATGGTTGCACTTTGGGCTGTCTGGCCCAATCAGGGTAGTTTGCCATCCTCCCCTGCTAGATGGCAGACATATTATGAGCTCCAACGTACAGGAACTAGGCATGAAAAATGCCATCTATGCTCCAGAGAATTCTGGCCCAAACGAGGAGCCTTTTTCTGCAGGGATAAGAAATGTTCTGCTTTAAATGGCTCCCACATCCCTCTTTGGGCTTCTAGTGGCCATTCTTGCCCCTCACTTAGGACAGCCCATAAGTGAGGTTACCCATACAGTAGCAGACTTAGGAGATGCTGAAGTAATGAGAGTATGGAAAGAAATAAGGTCAGCTACTCACAAGAAGAATTTAAAGGGCTCCACAAAGGTTACAAGGACCCAAATGTGGGCTGATTTGATAAAGGCAGGAGCAGACAGAAAGAAATTGGATGGAAAGACAAATAGAATCTTACTGGAGCTGTGGCAATAATTGAAACCTGAGCAATGGTTCTTACCACTGAGGACAAAGAAGCAGAAGCCAGAGACAAAGTGACAAGACTGGCCTGTGTGTCTGGAAGACTTTCTGCTGGGGAGACTTGAGGAAGTGGGTATTGTAAGGCTCACCATGATCCTTTTGGTTAACTCATTTGAATATAACTGGTTTGAATACAGCCAGGATGACCACTTGGTAATTAATGGATCTCCTCAGTTGAGAGTTATTATAATTTTTGTTATTTGTACATTGTATTTTGTTATTATGGAATTTGGTTACAGTGTTCCAGCTTCCTTGCACAGGGACCATTGCAGAAGATTGAGGGCACATAGATTAAGAGGCGAGAATCCTGGAGGGGTGGAGTGTGGATAAAGTGAAAGTTCCTATGGCCAGGATTCTCACCTGGCCTTGGTTGGCTTGCTCACTACACACGTGGCAATATGCTGTTATTGACTCTACAAAAAGTGCTCCACCCAGTGCTCTGGGTGACACGGTGGCTTGGCCGCATGACTGCTGCACAGCTGCAGGGTTGCAAGGTTGTAGGAGAGCAGAGACTGTAGTGGTGGAAGCACAGAGGACAGAGACTGAGACGGCTGCAAGGGTAGAGAGGCCTAGAGGCAGAGACCAGCTTGCTGCATGCAGACTCGCCCTGAGTGGACAGGATTCTAGTGATTGACCTGCCACCAGGGGAATAAAGTTGAGTATAAACACTTTCACCCCAAGAACGTTCTATTGTCATTTTTCGGTCTCATTGAATCCATAGTGAACTTCCCTGGGGCTGAAACCCATTGGCAAGACAGCATCCATCATGGAGCCAAAAGGGAATCATCAGCTCTGTCTTGCCAATGGGTTCATGTATCACAATTAGAAACAAACAAACAAAAAATATCCAAAATTGAATTGACTTTGTACATTGTAAGGATTAAGTGAAATAATGCATGTGAAGCTATCAACTTCAGTGCTCAATAAATAGTAGCTTTTAATGATATTATTATTCAAATCTTTATTTTTGCAACAGTTCTTGGAATGCATCCATTTGTATCGCAATACACTTGCTGAATGAGAACTTAGGGCCGGAGATGGGGGTCCTTAACCCTGATCCGCTAGTAGCAACCCTTTCAACTATTTTACTTAGTGAAATCCTAAATGCTGTCCTCTGAAACTCCAGCCTGGGTTTTTTTTTTTCTTTTTAGAAGAAAGAGCTAAAATAAAATCCAATAAGTGATTGTAAGATGCCGCTATATGGGGGGAAAGGAGAGGGTATCCGGAAACCGTGCAGATATTCTTAAATGAATAGCGGGTTACGGTGTGTAGGTGTATTTTCAGTTTCTTGCCCACTAGATGGTGGAAGAGTCCCTATCCTGACAACAGTTCTTTCTCACAGGTTTGCATTTTTCTTGAAACGCCCACACAGGGCTTTGCACATGGAGGAAATCAAGTAAGTTAAAATTTTTCAAAACTTCTGCCTGGAAAGCAAAGAGCTGAAACGACAAGGGTAGGGAAGAGAGGAGATGCGAAGTGATGAGAAATGAGGAAATAAAAGGACCACGGGGACTAAACTACATTTCCCAGGAAGCCGCGGGCTGCGCCTACATCACCCATCATGCCCGAGAGCCGGCTCTAGCCAGTCTTCTCAGGAGTGCAGAGAAAGCCGCGGGAGTCTTCGTTGATGGAGCAGCAGCGCCTCTTACCCACCAGATTATCCTGAGCCAAGGCTTTTGCCACCTTCCTTCCTAGCCGCAAAAAGATACTAAAAACTGTCCAGCCTGGCCAAGAGCCACGTGATCGGCCGGCGTCACGTGACTCCGGTGCCCGGCCGCGGAAGTCTGTTACCTGGCAACTGAACCCCCCGGCCTTCGGGGGAAGCGCGGAATTCAGAGAGAGAGGTAGGTGAGGCGTGGACACTGGATTTGCACTCGGTTCACCATGGCCGAGACTCCTCAGGCTTGCTTCTCAGGGCCACTCTCTCCCCTTCCACTGCCCAGCCTCCCCTGCAGGTGCGTCTTTGTCTTCCCACCAACTCCGGAGCCCGCGCTTCCTGCCGCGGGTCCCCGCGGAGCTGAGCCCTTCCGGGGGGATCCGTCTCTGACCAAGATCTGAGGCCCCGACCTTAATTAACTACACACACTTGAGCCGATCAGAAATGCGCAATATGGGGGAGGAATGTTCTGCAGGTTGAGCAAAGTGTTATCCAGGTCCACACACACATACTGCCTCCCTCCCTTGCCTTTGGAAATAAGCTGCAGTTTGAGCTGCCTCATGGAGTTACAATCCAGAATCTGTAGCAGATGTGAAGTTGGATTCAAAGAAGAGAGCTTTGCGTTCCAAGTCACTATGGCATAGATTTTGCAGCAAAGTTTGTTCTCTTCAAAAGAAACAAAATTCCTTCTGATTTGAATACTCCATTAATTTAATTTTTTGGTAGATTCTGAGTCAAAAAAATGACATTTGTCTGTATCTGGAAACATCCATATCTGTAAGCTATCTAGTTCGCAAAACTGTTAATATAGATTGATAAATAGCTGAACCATAAGGTGCACAAACTCTGCCCTGTGCTTTGCAAAAAAGAAAGTGTTTTGGATTGCTAATTTACAATTTTTAAAAGATTCCTCAAGAGGACTTGGTTTGATTAAGGGATGTTAACACACTAGCACACACACACACCCCTGTTATATGTATAGATATAGTTAATATTGTGGAAGCCATCTTTTAACAATTGAATGTTAACAATGAAAATGTAATTCTGGACCTGAAGTGCATGACACACTGTGAAAGCTGCTTTTCCAGATCAGTTTATTAGTGAATTAGGAATCTCTTTTCCAGCTGACTGGTCCATATTGTGCATATATTATAAGTCATAAGAGAAATAAGAGGTGTTTGAGGTTTAAGTCTGATTGTTTTCATGATGTAATATGGATTTCATCAAAAAGATGTTTATTATTGTTTCTTGTTATATAGCGTTTTCAATGTTTTAAATACTTTGGAATGTTTAGTTTGAGAAGTGAAAACTGTTGATTATGGCTTACTATTCCAAAGAAGAGCTGGATGACGAATTTGAACAGTTCATGAAAGAGGTAAGTTTATATTTTTAAAAGTTCTATTGTAAATTTTTCTCATAAGAAACTCACCTTTCATTTCTCTCTCACCCCTAAGATACAGTCTGCCTACCTTGAAAATAAGACAGCTAGTCATTTTACCAGCAAAATGGGCTTATTTGGGAATGGCACTTTGGGACGAGCAAGCTATGGCAAGACCATAGGCAAATCCAGAAAACAAAGGAGAGGAACATTATAGAGGAAAAAGGAGGAAGTTGGAAGGGGCTGTTTTGAATGAAAGTACGTTGGAAGAAAGAGAATTCAAGGTGGTGACGATTTTCTGTTGATTGAGCTGCTGCTGAGTGAGTAAAAAATCTTCCTCCTCCTGGGGTAGGAGAATAGACACTTCCTATTGGAAAATGTAAGGCACCCTTGTTGGGTTCTGCAATTGATGATGAGTTGGTAGGGTGTGAGAGCCCTCCCAGCTGTATTTTAAGTGAAGTTTCCTTTTTTCAGTTTCCCATTTCCCCCTTTTGATCAAGATCTTTCTTTGAAAGCATCACTGATCCGGATTTGGATCATCTGTGTCCCTCAGTTCCAGGAATGACCTTTCCTATGTTGTGTCCCATGTCAGAGTGAAAGTGCATAGCAGTTGGAAACCATTTAAGGCCACATTTGAGGTTAGGATGGAGAACTCTCAAGCATTTCCCATCCAAATCGGTATCTTCTCAAGGCTGTACACATTGGAGATCATCTTGAAGCATTGAGCTAGCATCACGCCTAATTTGGTACACTTTCTCCAAAGGTTTGATAGTCAACAGGTATAAAACTTAAAAGTAATTATACAAACATAATTAAAAATAACATGGCTATTCTAAATTGTATGATGGTTCTGAACCAGGACCCTAGGACTAAAGGTAACCAACTGAACAAATCAAAGGACCATGGAGAATCAGGTGAAATTTGTTGTAGTAACTGGGCTTATTCCCTAATTTTATGGAATTGGGTTTCTACTTCCCCAGAGTTTATCCACATGCAACAGGAGGTGTTTACTATCACACAGACACCTTGTTCAAAAAGTAAGTAAGAGGGCGATGTGATTGTCCAAAACTACTTTTGATAATGAGTCAAATGATTGTTGTTGGGCTGCTTCGGCTTTGACTAGGGAATCAGCCGACTCTC
Source organism: Smutsia gigantea (assembly GCA_032199065.1). Classification (NCBI taxonomy): domain Eukaryota; kingdom Metazoa; phylum Chordata; class Mammalia; order Pholidota; family Manidae; genus Smutsia; species Smutsia gigantea. The sequence goes on from JAVSCE010003799.1 coordinate 79,530, forward strand.
CCAATGTTAGGGAGGGACAGCTAATCGTGTATTCACTAGTGCTTATTCCCACTGAAGGGAGAAAGGCTCTCTTTGCAGAGGCAAAGCTGGAGTCACATACATCTCTTGAAAGTTGTTTAAAGTGGCCATGAAGGTTCACCAGAGGGAAGCTACTGTTTTGTTATGAAGAAAAACGTAGAAGAGTGAGTACAGCAAGAGCACACTGTCCTTTCATTCTCCAGCTGTCAAGGTGATGGGCTGCCCAAGCGTAGAGGCCATTACCAAAACGTTCACCCAGAAAAGAGTAGCCAGGAGATGCACATAGGACTCCCTCCTAACTATTAGCATTTATGGACCTATTGTTGGTAGGGAGGTATTAGTATCATTTAGTCAAAGCTCAAATACCATGTTATCACATCCTGAAAGCCTTCCTATCTGCGGGTATGACAGCCAGCTTACAAAGGGTCATCTTACATTGGCTGTTCTGTAGTGTCTTTTACGTATATATCATATGTATATATATATGGGGTTGGGTTAAATTGAGCAGGACCAAGGGTTTGTGGATTTAGTGTTCTGTCCTGATAAAGGGGAACTATGGAACAGTTTAGGCATGCAGTGACTTTCAGGATTCCAGTTAAGTTACTTAGAAGGTGAACTAAGGGATCACTGTTATTGTGAACAGATTGAGGTTTCTGGTGACAAATGAAACAATCAGAGAAGTATCACCCTTTTGCAATAGATGGGAAATGTGGATGATTGCTATCTGTCCGAGGAAGAAAGGGAGAAAATATAGTATAAGAAGCAACAGTGAGAAAGGGGTACACAGGACTAGTCTGGACATCTTGGGAAAACTTTGTCTCCATGAGATGTCATCTGCTTCAGTTCCTAGAAATATTTACTTTCAGGTCACCAGTCGGTGTGCAGGTCCAGTCGGGGTTTGATACTCTTGTGATGCGACATGAATCCAGAAGTCTGTTCCCTGCTGTTTGGCAGCCCAGGGATTGTTTAATAGTACCTGGTAGGGGCCCTTCCACCAAGGTTGAAGAGAATACTTGTAGAGGTGTCTTTTCCAACAGACAAAAGCTCTGGGTTGCAAGGTGTGATGTTCACAGTCATTGTCCCCTGGGAGCATGCTGTGATAACATTGTTCTACTACACAGGTTATTCTCAACAGAAGCAATAAGGCCTTTACAGTACTGGAGCATACCTCCTTTTTTCAGCTGTGAAACAAAGGAGGAGGCAGGAGCCAGGTGCCTCAGGCACCTTGCAACAGTCCCCAAAGGTGGGAGTTTGAGTTCCAAAAGGGGTAGTTCTGGAATTTAGAAGGATCAGTGGGAATGCTTTTGGCCAGGGTATTTGAAGGCCTCTTTACAAATTTTGCCAGTTGGGTCTTAATAATGCCATTAGTACATTTAACTAGTCCTGAGGGTTGAGGGTAGTAAGCAGTCCAAGTGCTATAGGACCTGCATAGACCTGTCAAAGGACTTAACTAATGAGGTGGGCTCCCCATTTACTATGACATTTGAGAGGGGTTCCCCAGGTAAGAATAATCTTTTCTAATAAGATTTTAGCCACAGAAGGCAACATAGCCTGTCTACAAGGGAAAGCTTCAGTCAAAATGAAAAAAACATATAAACCATGACTAAAACATTTATATCCACGAAGGGGGAACAGAATAAAACCCATTTGCCAAATCTAGACTGGGGGGGTCTTGTGGATGGGTTTCTCAGAATTATATATTGGATTGGTGGGACAAGCAAAATAGCCGTTTTTTGCAGCCTTATTAATAGTTCCCACCAGTATTGGTTCAGGAAGACTGTCATTTTATCAGTAGATCAATGACTTAATGCATGTACAGTAATAGGGATTTTAGTCTCTGGCAGGACTAGATTGTTACTTGGCCCAAGCTGAAGTTCTCTCTTTTTATCGAACCAACAATTATTAGATTGCTGTTATTGCTTCTACCTTTCTGGGTCCATTTTGGGCCTCTCTTGTCAGTTTTCTAGATGATCATTTGGTGAATCATTCCTTTGGACCATAGCAGAGATTTGGTTATTAATTCCTTTAAGAGCAGCATTTTTAGTAGTTTCCTTTGGCCTCCAGGGAGTTAAATCTGGAATGCCCAGGAACCTCAGTAATAGCCAGAGCAGCTGGCACAAGTATGGCATCTAACCAACTTGGACGGTAGAGCCATTTTAATTTTATCCCATTAGAAGTACAGGAAACTTGCTGTTTCCCTAACATCTCAAGATCATGGACTACCCCAAAGGCATATTGATTATCAGTATATAGATGTTTGTGGTTTTACCCTTGGCTAAGGTACACGCCCAGCTAAGGAGCTTTCAATTCAGCCTGTGGGGCTGAAGTAGCCAAAGGTAAAGGTGCTGTTTTAGTGACTTGAAAAGGAGTTACAAAAGTGCACCCTGCATGATATTTACCATTTTCATCTTTTAAATAAGTCCTATCAGTAAACCATGAAAAATCTGCATTGGTTAGAGAAGTTTTCTGTTCATATCACGGAGTCAAAAGGTGATCTTTTCAGCATCAAGTAGCTACAATGGGTTTTGTCGGTGAAAGAGGGGAGAAGAATAGCAAGATTAAGATTGTTACAGCAAGAAAGAGTTCAACCAGGAGCAGTTAGCAAAAAGGCTTTCATAGAAGGTGAGATGACTGCCGGAAAGCATTGAATGCAGTACAGATTCACAAGGACTGCTTCATGGGGCATAGTGATGGTTAGAAAAGACCACAGTCATTTCTTTGGTGGTCTTAACCAAAAGGGCAGTGGTGGGAATGGATCTGAGACAAGGCGGGCTATCCTTGGGCCACAGGGTCCACTTGTTGGCTTTAATATCCTATGGGTTAATGATGCTTTCCATATTTTTGTGCGAGTACTTGAAGGGCATTCCCTTTCTTCTCACATCCAAAAAGGAAAAAGGGCAGCTGATAATTGCGATGTCTGAAAGCAGGGACTTTATTAAGCTTTTCTTTAAGGCCCCAAAGGCTATGTTATCCTGATTTCCCAAATTATAGAATCAGGTTTGTTGTTTCTTAGTAAAACATATAGGGATTGGGCTGTAAGAGAAGCTTGGAATTCAATTTTGACAGTAACCAGCTAGCCTAAAAAGAACGTCATAATTGGCACTTAGTTTTAGGTATTGGGAAGTTCAGGATACTGTGAAGCCGGATCGAAATGTAATCCTTGTTCCAAGATTAGGTGCCCTAAATATTAAACCTTAAGTTTGAACAAACAGCAGTTTTTCTTTGGAGACTTTATGTTCTTTTTAGGCTAAAAGTTTTCATGGGTGACTGCTGTCCTCCTGTGAAGATGCTTGGGAAAGGGAGCAGAAAAGCAAGCCATTGTAGAGCCTCCAGAAAAGTTCATATCATCTAAGTCAGCTCTTAAGGTTTGTGAGAAATGAGAAGAACTCAGAAAAACCCTGGAGCAATACTGTCTGGGTATATTGTTTTCCTTTCCAAGTAAGGCAAAAAGATACTGGGTAGCTTTATCAACTGGAATACTAAAGAATGCACTGCATAGATCAATTATAGCAAAAAATTTCATGGAATTTCAGTTATAGTGAAAAATCCCAGTAAGAATAGATGCTAGTAGTGTATGGGGTTAAGAACAACAGGGATAACGATGTTATTTATTGTGGAGGTCCTGCACAAACCAACATCCTTGGCCATTGGGTTTTCTTACAGGTAAAATAGGGGTGTTATAAGGACTAATGCAGGGGATAATGAGATCCTGAGCCTTATAATCTATTATGGGCTTGATACCTTGGATGGCTTCCTTATTTATAGGGTTTTATTGATTAACTCTGGGAAGAGGTTGTGAGGGATCTATTTGAATCTTACTAGGAGGTACACTGTGGATTCTGCCAATATCAGTTGAGAATTTTGCCCATAGGGAAGGTGGTAGCTGACCCAACAGTGACAAATCGTTAGCATCCTTAGAATCAGCTCCAGTGCCATCAGAGATGGACCAGTCAAAGATGTTGAAGTGTTGCTTGATTCACCTAAGTTTATATTAGTTGCTGCTATCAAATTCTATAATGATTTCCCCCTTTTTAAAGAAAAAAAAATCCAGCATGATATTTTTCTTAGAAATCTTAGCCCAGTAAGTCAATCTGGTTAGAGGAACTGAGGAGAAAACGGTGGGTATATTTTAGAGGACCTAAACCAAAGGGAGAGTTTGGAGATGGGAACCTGTGGTGGCTTCTTAGAGATCCCCACTGTTTAAACTGTTTGGTGCTCTCAGGTAGAGGCTGCTTTATACCAGTGGGGCAGGGCACTGAGAAGGTAGCTTCAGTATCAAAGAGGGCAGATGGAAACCCATTCCCAATCTAAAGAGTTGTTTCTCTGAGCCAGTGAGAGGGAAGATTAGGATGAGCCTTGTCATTTCTTGGAGCCCCGTTATTGGGGATTAAGAGGACATTGGAAAGACTGGTTAGAGGGCTGAAGGCATCTGGAGGGCTTAAGTTTGTAACAGTCTTTTTTCCAATGCCCTGGTTTTTTGCAGTAGTGCCAGAGATCAGGCGGGTTTTGTTTTTGTTTAGGGACCTGCGTTTTGTTGAAGTTAAAAATGAAGAATTTTAGTGGTTTTCCTTCTAGTTGAATCATCTAGGGTGTGGGCAAGCTCGTTTGCTAAGTTAACTAAATCTGGAGTGGACATAGTTTCCCATTCCATCCTGGTCCTTTTAACTGGAAGGGAATGATCTTGGCTCAATCCATTAATGAACACAGAATTAAGGGCTACCTGCATGGACTCAACATCCAAAAGAGGACCAGAGTTTTCCTTAAAAACTGAAGTTGATTGCGGTAATCATGAACAGGCTCGTCAGGTTTTTATGTGCAAGCCTGAATTATGTTCCAGTCAACAGGCTTAGGAAAAGCTTTTGCAGTTCTGTGGAGACCTTTGGCGAGTGTTCAGCATCCTGCCAGAAGTGAGGTCTGTTTTTTTAAATCCCTTTCAGGATTTTTTCATCAGGCCAGTTTCAGCCAGTGTTGGGCCTGGTCCTCACCAACAAGCTTATGAATTAATTGATATGAATCTGAGAAACTGGGTTGATAAGTTTAAATAACGATTTTTAAATTCCTCAGTTAATCTGTGCGGAACTTCAGTCGCTTTGGAAAGTCTTTGACTTTAGCTTGTAATTCAGCTTTCTTCCAGGGAACATAGAAACTAAGGGTTTGGCAGTTAGAGCCTCAGAGGACTTAACTTCAAAGGGGCAGGTTCTGATAGGTTCAGAGGAGTGGGGAGCAGGGAGAGGTTCAAGGTTTGGAGAAAAAAGAAAGTTCAGAGAGACGATTAGAATAACGAAGCGGAGAATTTAAAGGGAGTGGGGACAGTGCTTAAGGGAAGAAGGAAGATGGCTCTGGAGGCAGGACTTGACCAAGATGGCTTGAAAGACAAAGAAGAGGGAAAGGGAAGAAGAGGCCTCGGAAGCCATTTTGACTTATTTCAGTAGTTTATTTGCTTTGGATAATTTAGAAATAGGACTTTGCAAAGAGGCAATTTTAGAGTCCTGAATACATTTGATACCAATTAAAATGGGCATTCTTTTCACTTTGTTTAATTTTAGAGCTGTGGTCTTCTAATTTGGTTTTGAGAAAGGTTAACTTTGGAGGGATCGAACATTCCTCATAACAGCAATTGAAGTCTAAATTATCTTTAGCTAAGTTGATCCATTTGGTTAAAAATACGGATGAGGAGGGACCATAGCTTTAAACATAAAGTTGGCTGGGGTCCCAGAAGGAAGGCTCTCCTGAGAGACTTCAGAGGATTGGGATCCCATTCCTCAAAGCCAGAAGTGCAGAAAAACAAATGAGTACTCACCAGAAAGGATAAAGCCTTCACAAAAACAAGAATGACAAAACCTTTAAACAGATTCAGAATAAAGCTGGAGAGCTCAAAATGCAAAGGGAGCGGACCATGGATACATGAGAGACTGACCCTCCAACTCCAGGGTCAGCCAGAAAGCACTGAGCTCAGTGGGAATTAGCACCTGGGCGCTCACTATCCTCAGTGTTGCTGGAGGACATCTGGGTCCTACTTCTGATCACCAAGGGACAACAACCTTGAAAATAAAGCAACCAGTTATTTTACCAGCAAAATGGGTTTACTTAGGAATGGCAATTTAGGTATGCAATTCGGGACATGCAAGCTATGGCAAAATGATAGGCAAGCCCAGAGATCAAAGGAGAGGAATGTTGCTTTATAGAGCACAGTGGAAGATGGGAGGAGCTGCTTTGAATGAAAGTCATCTGGAGAAAAGCCAGAGTTCAGGGTGGTGATGATTTCCCATTGGCTGAGTTGTAGATGTTTCTCACTGTGTGGGCTGTTGCTGGACCTGGAGAAAACCTCCCTGCCTCCTGCTGGGGTAGTAAAGTAGGCTTTTTTGTTTTGGAAAGTGTAAGGTAAGCTGCATTCTGTTAGGATTTGCAGTTGAGTTGGCAGGGTGTGAGAGCTCCCACTTTGGCCTCCCAGCTCCATTTTAAATGAGATTTCCTTTGTTCATTTTCACAGGTATAGCACCAAACCCTGTCAACTCTGCCTCCAGAATATATGTATCATCCCTCTTGGTCTCTCCCTTTTCCCTGTTACCATCCTAGTCCAGGACAGTCTTCTCACCTGGGCTACTGCAGCTGTTCCCAGGTGCTGTCCCAGAATTGCTTTGGCACACTGCAGCCGGCATGATGTGTTCTGTAAATCAGACTGTTACTCCTCTGTGTAAAACATTGTTGGCTTCCCGTTACATAGAACAGAATCCAAACTCTTCCCCATGGTCATAAAGCCCAGGATGATTTTGCTCACGTCTACCTTACTCACTTTGTACTGCTCTCTTCCCTTATCCACTCACGCTGCACTTTTCTCCCCCAGAGACGCCAGGCCCATTTCACATTGGGAGCTTTGCACTAGTAGTTCCGCTTGCCAATACTGCTGTTCCCGTGGCTGTCAAAGATCTCATCTTAAATACCACTATTTGAAGATTTCGTCTTAAGAGAGCTTATCCAGTAAAAAAGTAATCACAAGTCACTTCTTAGTGGACCATGTATTCTCTGGGTGGCATTTAGCACTATCCATTATTTTACTTGTGTAGGTCTGTTTTCTGCCTCTCTCATCAGAATGTATGGTCTGTGATGTGATGGCTATATGTTCATTGCTATACCTGCCATACTGAATAGATGCCTAATAAATATTTGCTGAATGAATAAATAAGAGGATTGTACTACCTCCTCGGTACTTATATACATGGAGAGGCTTTGCAGAACATTCAGGAGAGACATTTTAAACTGTTACGCTAACATCCTTGTTCATAAAGGGAGTTGATAGTAGAAAGAACCTCAGTTTCATTATCTAACAGGAAAAATAATACTTACTTTGTAGGATTGTTGTCAGGATTTAAAAGAACATTCACCAATTGCCAGGATGTAGCAGACATTCAGGGTATGAGTACCACTTCCTATTTGAAAAATGAGTTTTTTATATTAAAAATGGGCACATTTTGAAAATTAGGTTTACGGGAAATATTTTCATTGTAAAAGAAAGCAGTTACAGACCAGTTTTTTTTTCCTGTCCCTCATTTACAGCCCCTTCAACATTCTCTCCCTCTTCCTCCCTCCCTTCCTTTCATATTCAGCCTCAACTCATGAAAGCTCCTACCTCATGTTAGAGATTTGTGTAAGGCAGTGTCTCATTTTTAACAATGAAAACCATGATTTTAGAGTCACGCTAACTTCTTTAGTCATTTTGATAAACTATTGTTCGAACTCTTTGTTAAAGCTGTGGTTTACATATCTTGGCTTATAAGGAGATTGGCGAGACCAGCCTTTTTTTTTTTTACAGATTTATTGAGATATCTATCATATGCCATACAATTCACCCATTGGAAATGTACCATTCAGTGGTTCTCTAGTATATTCACAGAGTTACACAGTCATCAACCCAAACACTTTCACAACATCTCATCATTCCAAAAAGAAACCTTGTACTCATTAACAGTTACCCTTTTCTCTAGGCTTAGGCACCACTAATCTGTCTCAGAATATGTGTTTTTTATGGATATTTCATAGAAGTGGATTTATACAGTATGTAGTCTTTTGTGATCAGCTTCTTCCCCTTAACGTTTCCAGGGTTCATCCATGTTGTAGCATCTATCAGTACTTCTGTTTTATAGCAAAACCTTGTTCCATTGTATGGATTGATCACCTTTTGTTTGGCCACATACCAGTTGATGGACATTTGAGTTCTTTCCACTTCTTGGCAATTATGAATAATGCTGCTATGAACCATCGTGTATAAGTTTTTGTGTGGAGTATGTTTTTGTTTCTCTTGTTTATATACTTAGTAGTGGAAACAGTGGGTCATTTGGTAACTCTATGTTTAATCTTTTGAGGAACTGCCAGACTGTTCTCTAAAGTAGCTGTGCCATTTTATGTTCCCAACAGTGGTGTATTCGTGTAGAAGGGTTCCAGTTTCTCCATATCTTTGCCAGCACTGTTGTTATCTAGTGACCAGCTTTTTGTTTTGTTTGTTTTTAATGATAGAAATCTGGAAAGCAGAAGATTGTCGAAAGTGAGAATACCAACTTTGTGGTAGGATGGTGGGTGTTCTCCTTTTCTTTTTCTGATCTTTGCCACAACCCTGCAAGGTCAGTGGTACTATGACTATATTTAACTGATGAATAAACTGAAAAGAGGGGTTACTTTCCCTAAACAACAGAGTTAGCATATTTTGAAGTCTGAAAATCTGCCTGGCCCTTAAAATCTACACTCCTTCTTCCACACTCTTATGAGGCCATGGGGTTTGGGAGGAACAGCCTGAGTCTCAGGCAGATTGTCTGAATTTGGTAAACAGTGAAATGTAGGGAGGAGAGAGAAGTGGCACATTTCAAAGTGATATTGAAGTTTAGAGACTGATTGGAAAGTGATGCAACTAAAATTCAGATGGTATAAAGAATATTTTTCCTTCTCCCTCTTCCTGCCTGGTTGTCAGGGAAGACAGTCAGTTCTTTTTTTAATATTTAAAAATTGACAATCTTACAGGTCATTGAGGTAGAATTGTTTGGTTGGCAGGTGGAAGTGTGTATTGTCATCTTGGAAGTTTATAAGGTTACCCGGAAACACAGTGTAGTGGAAAATGGACAGGTTTTAGTCAGAGAGACTTCAGTTTGAATCCCAGCTCTATCACACTAACAGTAGAAACTTGGGCTTAAATATTGCTTAAGATTACTTCAGGGTTGACATAACCTAGGTATATATCCTAAAAGAGCAGGCATGAAATAAATGTTGGTTTCTGCACCAGACAAAATGTGTAGAATGAAAATAGAAAGGACCAAGAGGCGATCCTAGTTGAACACTAAGGAAATCTAGTGTTAAAAAGCCAGGAACTCCTAAAAGGGATGAGTGGGAAAGGTCACAGAGCTGAAGTACGACCCGGAGAAATTGATGCTGTGAAGCCAAGGTAAAGACTTTCAAGAAGTAAGAGCTGGTCACCAGTATCAAATTCCATGATGTGATCAGGACGATGACTGGCAGGGATCCTTTATTTGTGGATTTTAGGCGATCTTTGGGGTCTGGAGGAGGGCTGTTTTGAACGGGAACCAGATTTTAAGGGGTTGAGTGGTGAATCACAAAGTTGGCATATAAAGGAGAAGTGATCAGTAGAGTAAAGGGAGGTGGGAATAAGGAACTCTTCTTGCTTCTGTTTTGGTTTTGCTTTGCTTTTTTTTTTTAAGTAGTGTAGACCTGAGTGCTCATTCTTGCATTCCACGTGTGTGCCTGGCGCTCTACTCAGCCTGGGGATGCAGTGGGAGCAGGTCTGTGACCTGAGGGAAGGCAGGAGAGGAAAGAGGAGGCAGTGGAGCTTCCGAAATGACACGGGGCGCCCAAGGACGTGAGAACCAAGAGAGGTGGGAAGTGGCCCCTCTGCAGGTTCTGTCTGGGAGAGGAGGAAAGAATTTCTCTTCTGTGACAGGGAAACAGTGTCTTAGTAGGGGAGTTTAGTGGTGGGGTGAGGGGAAGGATGGTGGTTTTTGACTGAAGGTCTTTATTTTCTCTGTGAAGAGAAAGGCCAGATTATTGGCTGAGAGCAAGGGAGGGTAGCTTGGCGTTAGAGTAGAGGATTTAGAATTAGTGAAATTTGGACCCGAAGAGCAGAAAAGAATAAATAAATGCTTATTAAACTTAGTAATTATTGTGATGAATGCTCATTTCTCTGGTAAATACCTAAAATTCAATTCTAACCAATCTTAGAATTCTGTGTTCTTCTAGACTGATGCTAGGTAATTTTGCTCAGTCATTTATTCTTAGGTTGTAGAGAATGTCTAGAAGGGGATTGTATCCTTTTTTCTCCTTTCCTGATTAAGTTTCTTGGTCACCTTGTCTTTATTTCATTGTTGTTGTTGTTGATTTTTTTCTCTCTGGCTAGTTTACATGTTTAATTCTGGCTATTAAATCAATGTTCATAGATAAATGCTTGATTTTTAACCTATTTTTCCACATGTTTAGAAATACGAATTTATCCATTATTACTGAGAATATTGTTCATGTGTGTGATAGCTGAACAGTGAGAAAACTGAGAAACATTTTTAGTCATGAATCTGATTCAGCTTTCAGATGATTCTTTTGAAAATTCAAACAAAACACCAAGACAACCCAAAAGAGAAGTGAAAATGAAAGATACAGTGCCATGGTGGATGACTGAAGATGATTGTGAAGATGGTGGTAAATATTACTCATTTTTAACTTAAGATGATTTGACCACAAGGGGTCAGTCAAGACTTTTAATTCTGCATTTTGTTACTTTGCTGTAATATATTAAAAAAATAATACTTAGAGCATGAATTTTTGAGGCATGAATTGATTTTCTTATTACTTCACTTATTACATAATTGAGAAACACTTCTGCGTTATCAGTTACTTTATTTACATTGAGATAATTTATATTTTCTCAAATTATGATGACCAGTACAAGTATATTTATATATTATGTTTAATGGTAAATTAATTTAAGGTGATTTAATAAAATATGATGACAATGTATTAATTAGTCATCACATTGGGAAGGTTTTAACAAATCTATAGACTTTGGTATTGCAATCTGTTACTAACAATAGTAAAAAATAATTTTTTGCTTTAATGGTAAAAAAAACTAATTATTGAGTCTGTCTGTACTTGTGTACACCTTTCCCAGAACTATTCCTGGTCACATCTTTACAAATGGGAGATTGCTCTGGGATGTTTTCTTCAGCATGCCTGCTGTATGTGCTACTGCTGGGTCTGTAAGGACCCCAGGCCACTTCTGTCGAGTACCTACCTTCACACTATTTGTGGATCATGAAGCACCATTTTATAAACTGATAGGATTTCTGTATCTCTTCTTTAGGGGAATATTTACCCATGGCTTTGTTTTTTTTGCATAAAATTGAGCCCAAATTCCTTAATGTGATTATTAATGCTCTACATAGTCTGATTAGAACCCTCCTTTTCTGGCCTCATGTGCTCCAGCCACACTCAATTATTCCTTATTTCTTGGAAATGCCAGTGGCTGCATGCCTCTGTGCATTAGCTCATGCTTTCTTACCACTAGAATGCCTTTCCTCTCATCCTTCCTGTCCAGTAAAGCTTGGCATTACCTCTTTTTTTGCAATCCTTCCCTAATTCTTCTAGCTTCCTTTGCAGCATAATTGTTTTCTCCTTTATTTTGGTGTCCAAACACCACACACTTACATATTGCACTGATAGTCTTAGCCTGTAAGGTTACCTCTGAGGTTAGGAGCTTTGTGAGGGTAGGAAACACATCTTTTTTCTTGTATCCCTTGACCCTCAACAGTAAATAAAAAATGTGTTTAATACATGAATGTTAGAGTGAATTTGATAGTCACTTTTCTGTTCTTCTTAATACTATGCAATAAGGAATTGTCTTAATGAAAGATTCAGTGCATTTTTTTTCATAAAACCCCAAACCATGCAACAGTGCTGAAGTTTGCATGTAAGGAATTCTTTTTTAGAATCTTTTCCCCATTTGGTGCTTGAAAAGGATATTATATAATGAAGTACTAATGGAACTTGACAAAGATTTGAAATTTTATTAGCATTAAAGTCTCACTTCTAGAAAGTAATGAATCAGAGATGGAGTATGCAGCTCACTCCAAAAAGAAAGACTAGGCCATAGACCAACACTTGAATGTAAATTGACTGAAATACTAATAATTTTTTAAAAATAATTTGTCAGTCAGAAGTGGATTTGATTAGTAAGGGAGGCAAAGAAGGATACTTAAGAAGCAAACCAACAATATCCTCTTAAACAAGGGAGAGAGTTTCTCAGCCCAAGGCCATAACCTGGTCCCTCATTCAGCACAGGTATTTATTGAGTTTATGTTATGTTTTGAGTACTAGACACTAGCATACAAAGCCAAGATATGATTCCTGACATCAAAAGTGTAGAACCTTCTGAGGGAGAAATAACTTTCAGTGTTTTGGTTTTCTAGTGCTTTTAGAATAAAGAGCAAACCCCTACTTGGCCTAGAGGACAAGAATGTCTGACCATCAACTCCTGCTCTCGGCTTATTTCCTCCAGATGCACCCTTACTCTCTGCTTCCAACCTCCCTGGCCTTTTTGCATACACCCTCAAATGTGTTCTGTGGACCCTTTGTACCTTCTCTTCCTCTGTCTGGAATTGTGTTTGCCAGTTCACCTAGTTACATCCTTCTCTTCGTATAAGGCCGAAGATACTTTTAGGTGGCATGGTATACTGTTTTAAATACTTGTGCTTTAAAATAATTGTTAAAATAATTGTCTCACTATGCAAATATTTGAAATAGTCTATCTAATAAGATCTACTGCTAGCAAATAGAACTACATTTTTCTTTTGTGAATTTTAGATCTGATGGATTTTTATTTAGTAAACCAAGATTTATTTTGTCATTTCTGTCCACAAAATTAGTATAACAGTATTACTGAGTTGGTATAGTACTGAAAAAAAATTTCTAAACATAAATATCTAACGATATTAACTCTCATCCCTAGGACTGCTTGGAACAAATGTAAGCTATTTGAAAACAAAGAAGACCTCTCAGCCTATTACGGAAATAGAGGAGTCATCTGCCAAAAGAGTTCAGTTTCTTAAGAGCAGTGGAACCTCTGTCTTAAGTATTGATAGTTTAGAAACAAATGGTAAGAAATGTAAGGGATATGAGCTGACAGGCTAATTACTGTGCTTATAATCAGAATTTTTACAAAAATTAATTCATAACTGTCTTGGAGCTGCCTTTACTGAGTGAACCGTGTAGACAGCTGTAATATCTTTAATTCTTTGAATAGCTTAGAATTACACATCTAGAAAAGCCTTATAACTTTACATGTTGATTATGAATATAAATCTTTTTGGTGGATGAGAGATTGAAGTGTGTTTTAATTTTTAAAAATTTACTATAAATGTCAAAAAGGCATTATTATAATTCATTTTTTCAAAATTATGTACATTAATAAAATATATTTGTGCTTTCCATTTAGAGATGGTAGTTTCTGAGCTCAATCATAGTGTCCTTGGATTGGGATTGGACACATTAGAAGAACAAGAAGAAAAAGAACAATTTTTTGCCAGGCTTGAGAAAGGTTTAACATCTTCCATTGATTATTCAAGATTAAATAAGGAATTAGATTCTAATGACCCCGTACATTTTAAAGCTTTACATAGGTAATGTAAATTCAACATAAACTAATCATTAAATGCTTTTCATGTGTATGGTTTTGGAAGGGTGGTATCTGCGTGGACTTAATGGTAAACATTGTAACAGGCGAAGGTTAGATCTTATTTTTAAGTCTTTTCTCTTTTCATTTATTTTCGTCAGGATATCACTGATATATGAACAGCATATGTTGATTTGTCTTTGAGAGCCCACTTTGCCTCCAGATATCTGAAATTTCATGCCTGAGATCCTATTGAGTCTAACAGTACATTGCCAAAAAGATCTTACTAAGAAAGTAATTAGAAAGTGATTTTCCACAGAGAGGGTAAATAAGAAAGTCCAGGGAGCTGTTATAGCTTCAGGGAGAAAAGGAACAGGAAAGGAAAGGGAAAGCGGGCAGGGTTGGTCTGTGTCCTCCCGTTGTGGATGGTTCACCCTGATGATTATCAGGTGGTTTCCGTGTATCCTGGAAATCCTGCTAGTTGACTGAGGTGGTCCTCTGTACATATGGTAGACCTTTGACATTGTCAGTACCTTTGTGAAACCTGATATCTTTAATTTCCTCAGGTTCAGTTTTCCATTTAAGTTTTAAAATTACGGATGGAAGTCAGATTACAACTTTACAAAGACGAAGTATTAATAAAGTAAGGAGCAGAGAATCATAACCTCTAGATGTGTAGTACCTGGTCTCCTCAGGTTGCGTAGTTTCTTGCTGACAACAGATAAAGCAGTACAGTGACTTTCACGACCTAACCGTGCAGGGGCCGAGATGTCTCCTCAGTGCACTACTGCCTCATTTTTACCCTTCCTGCAAGCTAACAAGTTAGCCCGCCAGTTCCGTGGATGCTGATTAGAGACACAGGATTCCTGGGTCAGAAATGAAGGACTTTATTCCTCATAACAAAAGCAGTGCCTGCGTGCCATGTTTATTGCCCTCCGTTCCCCATAACCCACAAGGCCTCTGGAGGCAGTACAATGGGCCATGATGGCTGTCTGCACATGCAGTAGGTTGCTTCACAGGAGAGAATCACTGAGCTTGCGGAATCTATTGCTTTTACAGTTAGTGGAGCCAGGCCTTCTCTTTTGGTGATAATGTTGCTTGCTTTGTCAAGTCTCACTGCCAACACAGCCCTGAGAAATGACCTAGGAAAGGAGAGCCTGTGCGTTGAGTTCATGGCATACCCTGCCAAGGGACACTCAGGGACCTGTGGGGATTGCCTCTCCCCACAGTGTCAGTGCGGATTAAGCATACACAGGCTTGTTAGCCACAAGTTTTTGCCTCACCCTTTGTAATAGTTCTTAATTTTTTGTTATTTCTTAAAAATATTCTTACCACTGATATTTCTGCTCTAGAACAAGCTAGTCAGAGTGCTGCATAGCATTGACTATGCAATACTGTTTGCTATTTTTATTATTATTGTAGTTTTATAGTTTCTTGTATCTGCTAATGATCTCAGTAAAGACAAGGCTGATGGATTGGAAAAGGTAGAACTGATTCCTTGGTTTGAAAGAAAGCGATAGGTGATCTAATAGACCCAATATAATTAAAACATGCTCAAGCGCCTTGGTCACTTGTCTGAATATTTATTAGTTTAAGGCTCCTATTCAGCTTCCATTTCAGGATTAAATTGCTTGTTAGCATGTAAATGCTGACCCTGGCATTTTTTTCTGGCCTCCACATAGACTTCACTGGTCTCATCACCTGTGGTCAATTCCTAATCTTCCTTGCAGAAAGAATATCTGGGCCCTGAGACATGTAAATAGATAGATTTAGGTATAAAATTGTATATTTGTGTTTGAAGTTAAGAAATAATGGCATTTTTTACCCTTTGTATTTGGCAGTTACAGTTAGTCTTAGACTTGAGGATCTTTTAGTTTCAAAGCATTATCCTTACAGCTCCTGAATTTTTAGCTTTTCATAGAACACGAGTACTTGAGAAGAAATATATATTAGATAGAGGTTTTTAAAAACTAGCACAAAGGATTGCATGGAGGTGTATTATTAACATGTAATACTAAATTAAGTAAATATTTTTCCAGTAATCAAGCTAATGCAGAATTTACTGAAGATAAACATGAGAATGAATCAAAACATGAAGAACAGCCAGGTAATTTCACTGGTTTTAACACTTATAATATCTGAAAAGATAATATAGCTTTTAATAAAGACATTAATAAGAGAAAAATAGTTAAAAAGAAAATCGTATTATCTTGGGAAGAGCTCTGAATGGATAGAGTGAATTCCCTGTTACAATCTGAGCTACTAAGAAATTGTTGTAAGTGCACTGCTGCCTTGTTTGTTGGCAGTGGGCAGGGGACCTGTTGGAAGGCAGAAAAAAGGATTTTTGTGCTAAGGCCAGGGCATCTGTGGAGCCAGGACAAACACCTCCAAAGCCTGGTTGAGGGAGGGGAGTGGGTATTTCTTTTTCTATCTTTTGATATTTAATGTGCCTGTGTTTTTAAAATGGTTTTCTTACATTGCAAAATGATTACCACAGCAAGCTGAGTTAATATTTGTCACCTTACATAATTACAAAAAAATAATCTTTTGTTGTGATAATTTTAAGATCTATTCTCTTAGCAACTTTCATATAGTTGCTTTCTAGTATTATTTTGAGTTTCTACCCAGTGTTATTTTTCAGCATGAAGAAACTCCTTTAACAAATTTCTTGTAGTGCAAGTGTACCATGAATAAATTCTCTGTTTTTGTCTGCAAATATATTTGCCTTTGTTTTTGAAAAATACTTTTACCTGATATAAAATTCTAGGTAGAGTTTTTTTTCTTGGAGCACTTTAATCATTTCATTTTATTATCTTCTTATAATGAAGAGAAATTACTGGTAATTCCTGTTATTGTTATTTTGTATATATTGTGGGGTTTTTTTTTCTATTTTCAAAATGTTTGGGCCATTAATTCTTCAGATATCATTTCTGTCCTCCTCCCCATCCTCTGACCCTAATTACAAATATGTTAGAAAACTAAATTTTGTCCCACAAGTTACTAAGACTCTATTTCATTTTTTGAAGCTTTTTTCACTCTCTCTGCTTCTGTTTTTATTGCTATGTATTCACATTCACTAATCTTTTTTCTTCTTTTCTTTAATCTTCTGTTAATTCATCAAATGATTTTTTTCTTTCACTCTAGAAGTTCCTTTTGGATTTTTTTTTCCCAGATCTCTTTAGTCTCTTCCCTCATGTTTATTTTTTTTTCAAGTCCTCAACATTGAGCATATTCTGCATGTGTTCCCAACATTTGTTCCAATATAGTCCCAAAATTTATTCATTTCTGGGTCTCTTTCTATTGACTTCTAGTTATGGCCATTTTTTTCCACCTTTTTATAAGTCTAGTGATTTTTTTTTTTTAGTTGGGTATTGGATATGTAGATTTTTACATTGTTAATTGTCTGGGTTTTGTTTTCTTCTTTAAAAGAGTGTTGAGCTTCGTTCTGGCAGTTGACGCTGCCAGTTTAATCCTTTCAGGTTTTTCTTATGCTTGTCAGCCGAAGTCTAGAGTAACCTCTAACCTAGCTGAGTTGACGCTACTACTAAGGCACAGCCCTCCTGAGGTTTCTGCTGAATACCCTTACTTAACAGTGAGGACTTATTCCACTCAAGATAGTTGAAGCTCCAGTCTTCTTACCCTGTGTGAACTCTGGGAATTGTCCAGCCTGAACCATCCCAGTTATTCTTTGCTGAAACTACACAAAAATGGCTTCATATTCAGCAAAGACTCATGGAGACGCAGGCAGATTTCTACAGCTCTGTTTCTGCATAGGTACTTCCTGTCATTATCACTGCCCTGTAACTTCTAATCACCTCATATCTCTCTGCTTAACATGAGACCATCTTGATCTCCCCATTCCCTGCTCAGCTTTCTGAAATGTATATACTTTCAAGCACCTTAGGGCTCAACTCACTTGTTAATCTTTTCTTGGGAATTAAATTTTTGTGCTGCTAGTTGTCCAGTGTCTGAAAACATTTTGTTTCAGTTATTTCATACATTTTGTTCAGTTGACTCATTGTTTACAAAGTCCTTGAAATCCAGCATGGTAGAGGAGAAAGTCCTCTAGTGTGCCTCCTACTGGAATCAAAATTTGCAGCTAATTTCCAACAAAGAATGAAAAATATTTCCAAAATGTATCATTTAGATCTTTTACATTGAGTATTGTTTATTTGAATTTTAAAATCATTTTCCATTTATGCAAATACTATTTTCAAAGTTACAGGGGTAGGGAGTATAATAATAGAAATAGTTACTTTGTATGTGTAACATCTTTCTCTCGCAAAAATCAGAACACTACAAATATTCTCATTCTTTTCCAGCCCATATTAGAGAGCCTGGGTTTAGTTCTGATATTTCTCAGATGAGCACCACCTTCTCGGCTTGGTTTTATTCTTCCATTATTGTATCAACTTAATTAGCTTTGTTATTTCTTTCTGGAATCTTTGATGTACTGTTTTCCTTCCCTTTATTTCTTGTTTTATCTATCTACTAATGACATTTCCTTCTTACGTCAAACCTAGTTTATTCATGACAAATTCCTGGGGAAGGAATATGTTGGACAACAATATTTGGCTATAGACTATTCAGTTGCTAAGTGCAGTTGACAAAATCTGTTTTTAAAAAATTCGCGATTAGCACTTTTCCCAATCAGAAATAATATTTGGCTTTATTAACTTTTGGTTCATATAAAGTACAATGCTAGCTGTAATAATACTAACAGATAATTATTACTACTAAATATAACAGCTAACACTTGTATATATAATGCATAGTGTATATCAGTCACTGTTCTAAATAATTTCACTTTTAATCTTCTCAATGACCTTTTGAGATAAGTACTATTTTCATCCCAACATTATAGATGAGAAAAATGAGGCAAAGAGGATTTTTGACCTGGTGATGGTTCTACAGTTGAAAGTAGCAGAACCAGGAATTGAATCTAGGCCTTCAGGCTCCTGGTCATGCTCTTAAGCACTATGCTGTTTTACCTGAACTGTTGACTACCTCTTTGCAGTCACGCAGACACTACACCTCCTAGTACTGATTTCAGGTAGTTCTCAAAACCCGAGCATTGTCTAAATTCACTGTTGTACCCTCCCAGATCTACTCAACTTGTTCATCATTTTTTTTTATAATTTATTTTGGTATCATTAATCTACAATTACATGTGCAATATTATGGTTATTAAACTATCCCCTTCATCAGGTCCCCCCCCACCAACCCCATTACACTCACTGTCCATCAACGTAGTGAGATGCTATAGAATCACTACTTGTCTTCTCTGAGTTATACAGCCCTCCCCGTGCCCCACAACATTACGTCTGCTAATCGTAATGCCCCTTTTTCCCTCTTATCCCTCCCTTCCCACCCATCTTCCCCAGTCCCTTTCCATTTGGTAACTATTAGTCCGTTCTTGGGTTCTGTGCGTCTGCTGCTGTTTTGTTCCTTCAGTATTTTTTCTTTGTTCTTATACTCCACATATGAGTGAAAACATTTGACACTTGTCTTCTTCGGCTTGACTTATTTCACTGAGCATAATACCCTCTAGCTCCATCCATGTTGTTGCAAATGGTAGGATGTGTTTTCTTCTTAGGGCTGAATAATATTCCATTGTTTATATGTACCACATCTTCATCCATTCATCTACTGATGGACACTTAGGTTGCTTCCATTTCTTGGCTATTGTAAATAGTGCTGTGATAAACATAGGGGTGCATCTGTCTTTTTCAAACTGGGCTGCTGCATTCTTAGGGTAAATTCCTAGCAGTGGAATTCCTGGGTCAAATGGTATTTCTATTTTGAGTTTTTTGAGGAACCTCCATACTGCTTTCCACAATGGTTGAACTAATTTGCAGTCCCACCAGCAGTGTAGGAGGTTTCCCTTTTCTCCACATCCTCGCCAACATTTGTTGTTGTTTGTGTTTTGGATGTTGGCCATCCTCACTGGTGTGAGGTGATATCTCATTGTGGTTTTAATCTGCATTTCTCTGATGATTAGTGATGTGGAGCATCTTTTCATGTGCCTGTTGGCCATCTGAATTTCTTCTTTGGAGAAGTGTCTATTCATGTCCCCTGCCCATTTCTTACTTGGACTATTTGCTTTTTGTTTGTTGAGGGGCGTGAGTTCTTTATGTATTTTGGATGTCAACCCCTTATCGGATACGTCATTTATGAATATATTCTCCCATACTGTAGGGTGTCTTTTTGTTCTACTGATGGTGTCCTTTGCTGTACAGAAGCTTTTCAGCTTGATATAGTCCCACTTGTTCATTTTTGCTTTTGTTTCCCTTGCCCGGGGAGATATGTTCATGAAGAAGTCGCTCATGTTTATGTCCAAGAGATTTTTGCCTATGTTTTTTTCTAAGAGTTTTATGGTTTCATGACTTACATTCAGGTCTTTGATCCACCTTGAGTTTACCTTTGTGTATGGGGCTAGACAGTAGTCCAGTTTCATTCTCTTACATGTAGCTGTCCAGTTTTTCCAACACCAGCTGCTGAAGAGGCTGTCATCTCCCCATTGTATATCCAAGGCACTTTTATCAAATATTAATTGACTGTATATGTTTGGGTTAATGTTTGGATTTTCTATTCTGTTCCACTGGTCTGTGGGTCTGTTTTTGTGCCAATACCAAATTGTCTTGATTACTGTGGCTTTGTAGTAGAGCTTGAAGTCAGGGAGTGTAATTCCCCCTGTTTTATTCCTCCTTCTCAGGATTGATTTGGCTATTCGGGGTCTTTTGTGGTTCCATATGAATTTTAGAATTATTTGTTCCAGTTCATTGAAGAAAGCTGTTGGTAGTTTGATAGGGATTGCATTGAATCTGTAGATTGCTTTAGGTAGTATAGCCATTTTGACAATATTGATACTTCCTAGCCAAGAGCATGGGATGCATTTCCATTTGTTAGTGTCCTCTTTAATTTCTCTTAGGAGTGTCTTGTAGTTTTCAGAGTACAGGTCTTTCACTTCCTTCGTTAGGTTTATTCCTAGGTATTTTATTCTTTTTGATGCAATTGTGAATGGAATTGTTTTTCTGATTTCTCTTTCTGTTAGTTCATCATTAGTGTATAGGAAAGCAACAGATTTCTGTGTGTTAATTTTGTATCCTGCAACTTTGCTGAATTCAGATATTAGTTCTAGTAGTTTTGGAATGGAATCTTTGGGGTTTTTTATGTACAGTATCATGTCATCTGCAAATAGTGACAATTTGACTTCTTCTTTACCAATCTGGATGCCTTGTATGTCTTTGTTTTGTCTGACTGCTGTGGCTAGGACCTCCAGTACTATGTTGAATAACAGTGGAGAGAGTGGGCATCCCTGTCTTGTTCCCGATCTTAGATGAAAAGCTTTCAGCGTCTCGCCGTTAAGTATGATGTTAGCTGTGGGTTTGTCATATATAGCCTTTATGATGTTGAGGTACTTGCCATCTATACCCATTTTGTTGAGAGTTTTAATCAGGAATGGATGCTGAATTTTGTCAAATGCTTTTTCAGCACCTATGGAGATGATCATGTGGTTTTTGTTCTTCCTTTTGTTGATGTGGTGGATGATGTTGATGGATTTTCGAATGTTGTACCATCCTTGCATCCCTGGGATGAATCCCACTTGATCATGGTGTATGATCCTCTTGATGTATTTTTGAATTCGGTTTGCTAATATTTTGTTGAGTATTTTTGCATGTACATTCATCAGGGATATTGGTCTGTAATTTTCTTTTTTGGTGAGGTCTTTGCCCGGTTTTGGTATTAGAGTGATGCTGGCTTCATAGAATGAGTTTGGAAGTATTCCCTCCTCTTCTATTTTTTGGAAAACTTTAAGGAGAATCGGTGTTATTTCTTCTCTATATGTCTGGTAGAATTCAGGGTGAATCCATCAGGCCCAGGGGTTTTGTTCTTGGGTAGTTTTTTGATTACCAATTCGATTTTGTCGCTGGTGATTGGTCTGTTTAGTTTTTCTGTTTCTTGCTTGGTCAGTCTTGGAAGATTGTATTTTTCTAAGAAGTTGTCCATTTCTTCTATGTTTTCCAGCTTGTTAGCGTATAGATTCTCATAATATTCTCTTATGATTCTTTGTATTTCTGTGGAGTTCGTCGTGATTTTTCCTTTCTCATTTCTAATTGTGTTCATGTGTGTAGATTCTCTTTTTCTCTTAATGAGTCTGGCTACGGGTTTATCTATTTTGTTTATTTTTTCAAAGAACCAGCTCTTGATTTTATTGATTTTTTCAATTGTTTTTTTCTTCTCAGTTTTATTTATTTCTTCTCTAATCTTTATTATGTCCGTCCTTCTGGTGACTTTGGGCCTCATTTGTTCTTCTTTTTCCAATTTCAGTAATTGTGTCTTTAGACTATTCATTTGGCAATGTTCTTCTTTCTTTAAAAAGGCCTGGATTGCAATATACTTTCCTCTTAGAACTGCCTTTGCTGCGTCCCACAGAAGTTGTGGCTTTGTGTTGTTTTTGTCATTAGTCTCCATATATTCTTTGATTTCTGTTTTGATTTGGTCGTTAACCCATTGATTAATTAGGAGAGTGTTGTTAAGTCTCCATGTATTTGTGAGCCTTTTTGATTTCTTTCTAAAATTTATTTCTAGTTTTATACCTTGGTGATCTGAGAAGTTGGTTGGTAGGATTTCAATATTTTTGAAATTACTGAGGTTCTTTTTGTGGCCTACTATGTGGTCTATTCTGGAAAATGTTCCATGTGCACTTGAGAAGAATGTGTATCCTGTTGCTTTTGGGTGTAGAGTTCTGTAGATGTCTGTTAGGTCCATCTGTTCTAGTGTGTTGTTCAGTGCCTCTGTGTCTTTACTTATTTTCTGTCTGGTTGATCTGTCCTCTGGAGTGAGTGGTGTGTTGAAGTCTCCTAAGATGAATGCATTGCTGTCTATTTCCTCCTTTAATTCTGTTAGTATTTGTCTCACATATGCTGGCGCTCCTGTGTTGGGTGCATATATATTTATAATGGTTATATCTTCTTGTTGCACTGACCCCTTTATCATTATGTAATGTCCTTCTTTATCTTTTGCTACTTTCTCCGTTTTGAAGTCTATTTTGTCTGATACAAGTACTGCAACACCTGCTTTTTTCTCTTTGTTGTTTGCATGAAATATCTTTTTCCATCCCTTCACTTTTAGTCTGTGTATATCTTTGGATTTGAGGTGAGTTTCTTGTAGGCAGCATATAGATGGGTCTTGCTTTTTTATCCATTCTGTTACTCTGTGTCTTTTGATTGGTGCATTCAGTCCATTTACGTTTAGGGTGATTATCGAAAGATATGTACTTATTGCCATTGCTGGCTTTAGATTCGTGGTTACCAAGGGTTCAAGGGTTGCTTCTTTACTATCTAACAATCTAACTTAACGTTCTTGTTAAGTTATTGTAAACACAGTCTGATATTTCTTTCTTTCTCTCCCTTCTTATTCCTCCTCCTCCATTCTTTCTATAATCGGTGTTTTATTCTTTGCCTTTAGTTAGTATTTGGATGGTCTGCTTTTTTGCTATGATTTTATTTTCTCTGGTGACATCTTTTTAGCCTTAGGTGTGCTTCCATCTAGAGCAGTCCATTTAAGATATCCTGTATTGGTGGTTTATGAGAGGCAAACTCTCTCAACTTTCGTTTATCTGGAAATTGTTTAATCCCTCCATCATATTTAAATGATAATCGTGCTGGATACAATATTCTTGGTTCGAGGCCCTTCTGTTTCATAACGTGAAATATATCATGCCATTGTCTTCTGGCCTGTAAGGTTTCTGTTGAGAAGTCTGATGATAGTCTGATGGGTTTTCCTTTGTAGGTGATCTTTTTTCTCTCTCTAGCTGCCTTTAATACCCTGTCTTTATTTTTGATCTTTGCCATCTTAATTATTATGTGTCTTGGTGTTGTATTCCTTGGGTCCCTTGTGTTGGGAGATCTATGAGCTTCGGTGGACTGCGAGACTACTTCCTTCCCCAGCGAGGGAAAGTTTTCAGCAATTATTTCTTCAAAGACACTTTCTATCCCTTTTTCTGTCTCTTCTTCCTCTGGTACTCCTATAATGCGAATATTGTTCCGTTTGGATTGGTCGCACAATTCTCTTAATATTCTTTCATTCCTAGAAATCCTTTTATCTCTCTCTGCCTCAGCTGCTCTGTACTCCTGTTCTCTCTTTTCTATTCCATTAACAGTCTCTTGCATCTCATCCATTCTGCTGTTAAGCCCGTGGATCGCTTGTCTGATTTCTGTATTGTCTTTCCTCAGTTCCCTCACTTCCTCCCTCAGCTCTTGCACATTTCTCTGTAGGTCCATCAGCATGGTTATGACTTTTATTCTGTATTCCTTTTCAAGGAGGCTGTGCATTTCCATCCCTTCAGACTCCCTCTCTGGGGTTGTCTGGTTGATTTTGGTCTGAATCATATTCCTCTGTCTTTTCATGGCTATATAATTGGTCACTGATAGTTGCCACGTATGTCAGCTGGGCTCTTTAAGACTTTAAAAAGAGAAGAAAGAAAAAGAGAAAAAAAAGAAAAAAGAAAGAAAGAAAGAAAAAAAGAAAAAAAAGAAAGAAAAGAAAAAACAAAAACAAAACAAAACCAAAAAAATGCCCACCGGACGTAGATTCTGTGGGAATGCTCTAGGTGGCGCTATTGCCCCACTATTCCGCAGCTGTGACTGTGCCGCTCCGCAGGGCCCTTTATCGCTCTGGCAGGGGTGGGAACGAATAGGAGGCTGTTGATCTCAGTGAGAAATGTTAAGTATGGCTACGCTTCCTCAGTTGCCACCTAAGGCGTCTGAAACTCCCCAGGACTCCCAGCCTGCTGGGCTGAGTGTGCTGGTGCGATCCGGCTCCTCCGCTGGGCTCCTGTCTCTTTAAGACTGCTGAAGAAAGCGCGCACTTTTTTTTTTTCCTTCCCGGGAGCTGGCTGCAAGCACCCTGGCGCGTTCCCTGCTCAGATCCTACCCTCTGTCTCTCCAATCTCCACTGCACTGTGCAATGTGGGTCAGCGCTCCCCGCGCAGATCACCGGGGCTGGCCACTTCGCGGGGTGTACTTCCACTCCCTCCCGGCTCTGAATCCTCTCCTCCCGCCGGTGCGCTGGGGTGGGGGAGGGCTCGGGTCCCGCCGGGTCGCGGCTCCGTATCTTACCCGCCTCTTGGGGTGCCGAGTCCTCTCGGGTGTAGCTGCACGCTGTGCGCTTTCCTGTGTATTCTCGTCTCTCTTTTAGGAATAGATGTATTTTCTGTGTTTTCTTAGATAAATATAGTGTTGGGAGGAGATTTCTGCCGCCCTGCTCACACCGCCATCTTCCCAGAAGCCTCCCTGATCTTTGTATTTTTAAAAATTATTTTCTTCAGAAAATTACAGTGATGATTTTGAAGATGAGGATATTGATGCACCTTTGACTACTAAAGAAGAGACTAATTCCAAAGAAAATTCCATGTCAGAAAACATAAATGCACCCAAAAAGGTATATGTCAATTATAAATTTGACAGTTTTGAAACTTCCTTTATCACCTTAGCTAATTGTTATATGAAGAGCATGAAATTTGGAGATTTTTCATAGTTTTCTCATTGTTACATAGTTACAGGTATCAGCATGTCAACTTAGTTTCTTAATGAAATACAGTAGTTATTGTTTTTCTAAAAGAATTCCTTTGGCAGATAATTTACTTAAGCTTTAGAAATTGAAAACTGAATTAAAATCTCAAGTCTGTTTTTTAAACAGGTATATTAAATCACACTTTTCTTTGGTAGGTCTTGTCCTTGTGAAGTACAGTAAATATCCTTCCTCAATATTTATATTAATGGTGACTTTACTGTCTGAAACTTAATTGGCTAAATTATTACATTCACGTTCAGTGTTGCTGTACTCTAGTTCTCTGGTATCTCAGTTCTTACCAAGACTGGCTAAGTGTTCTCTTCCATATTGCTTGCCATGTAAAATTTATCCTTGAAGCTCTCTAATAGTAAGTAGTAGAATAATAA
The DNA here is from genome assembly GCA_032199065.1 of Smutsia gigantea. Taxonomy (NCBI): domain Eukaryota; kingdom Metazoa; phylum Chordata; class Mammalia; order Pholidota; family Manidae; genus Smutsia; species Smutsia gigantea. The sequence continues at coordinate 105,168 of JAVSCE010003799.1, forward strand.
CTATTTGTTATATTGGTCTTGATCCAGACACAGTCTCTTTTGGAACTGTTTATTGGGACTAGATGTTTTGAAGATGTTATGTAACTGTAGATTCTAAATAGAAGTGAGGGACACTTTCCAGGTATTAATAAACACACTTTTAAATTTACTTAATACTTTGTCCTTGGGTGTCTATGTTACTCAGCTTGAAGGGAAAGATAAGATGACTTTAGAAATACACAAAGATTAATGTGATATGATTATTCTTAGGTACTTAATGGGATTTATACTTGAAATATGGCAATTATAATATTTTGTGAAAAATAAATAGGTCAGTAGAAGCGGTGATAGTTTGGTATATTAGGAGAATACAACCTGCATAAAAATGTGTCATCCTAAATGTGGAGCCCTAATAGAGAGCCATCTGGGTAAGGATCAAAATAGGAAGGAATTAGAGCCCTTTCATTGGGATGATCATACACACTGCATATCCAAGTGGAGAATGTAGATGACACTAATTAGAAAACTTACTTTAAAGGAACCTACAATTTTGACAAATTTTAACTTCCATGCCATTTGATGGCCTGCCTTTTTAAAAATTTTTTTTCCAAAATATACATGAAACAATGATTACAAGTTATATTTGATCATTAATTTCAAACAATAAGGGAGAAATGATTGATGATGTTATAATAGAAGGAATTATGTATAAAATAGTCATGTTACCTTGAAGTTTGAAAAATAGGAAAATTTCTGAGCAAGGTAGGTAAAAAGATGGCATCTAGAAACTCTTAACCAAGATTATAAAAGCCTAAATTAATTACGAGTAATTGCCAAGGTTCTGCAGAGACTTGTAGAAGTCTCTCACAGTTACATTCTCTAACCATGTAGGTTTATTGTTGAATGAGAGTGATAGAAAAAACCTAGAAGGCACATTTCTTGACCTTTTAGTAATGGAGTAAAACACTGACTTTCAAATTTTGTTACCATCTGCATGGTGGTCATTTTATATAACTGGTTTCAAATCAAATTATTGTTTTCTTCTTTTAATTTAGGAAGAAGAGAAAACTGGCATGCTGGCTAATGGTAAATATTTATATTCATATATTTTAGTTGGAAAAAAATTGGTCTGTTCAGAATTTCATCTAAATTATTCTGAATCACTTTCTCTGTTTTTAAATATCTAATGAATTGAAGTTCACAAAGTTTCTCAACAAATGTACCTTATGTTTATTTTGAATTCATCCTGTTATATTTAAGAATATTTCCTTTTTTAAAAGGCTAGTATCATATGGCATTATGGATTAATTCTACCAAACATTCAAAAACAAATTCATATCAATCTTTCTTAAAATTTTCCAAAAGCTAGAAGAAGAGGGAATTCTTCCAAACTCATTCTGAGGTCAGCATCATCTTGATATCAAGACCAAAGATACCTCAAGAAAATAAAACCACAAGAAACAATCCCATTTACCACAGCATCAAAACAAATAAGATACTTAGGAATAAATTTAATCAAAGAGATAAGAGCTGTACACTTAAAACTATAAAACATCAATGAAAGCAATTGAAGAACACCCAAATAAATGGAAAGATACTCTGTGCCCATTGATTGAAAGAATTGATATTCTAAAAATGTCTATACTACCTAAAGTGATCTATAGATTTAGTGCACTCCCTATCAAATTCCAATGGCATTTTTCACAGAAATAGGAAAAACAATCCTAAAACATGTTTGGAATCATAAAAAGCCTTAATAGCCAAAGCAGTCTTGAGAAAGAAGAACAAAGCTGGAGGCATCACACTTCTTGATTTCAAACTATATTACTAAACTATAGTAATCAAAACAGTATGGTATTGGTCTTAAAAACAGACACAGAGATCAATGGAACAGTTAGAGAACCCAGAAATAAATATGTGATCATTTAATTTTGACACAGGCACAAAGAATACATAGTGAGGAAAGGATAATTTCTTCGATAAATAGTATTTGGAAATCTGGATAGCAAAAGATGAAACTGGACCATTATCTTACACGATACACAAAAATCAATTAAAAATGGATTAAATACTTAAGCACAAGACCTGAAACTAAAACAGCTGAAGAAAACATGGGAGGTAAGCTCTTTGACTTTGGTCTTGGCAATGATTTTTTAGATTTAACACCAAAACAAAGCAAAAGCAGAAATAAGGAAGTGGGACTACATCAAACTAAAAAACTTCTCACAGCAAAGGGAACAACCTTCAACACAATGAAAAGGCATTCTATGGAATGGAAGAAAATACTTGCAAACCACTTGTCCAATAAGAGATTAATATCCTAAATACACAAGGAACTCATCTAGCTTTATAGTCAAAAAACAACTGAATTTTAAAAAATGATCAAAGGATCCCAATAGACATTTTCCCAAAGAAGACATACAAATGGCCAACAGGTATATGGAAAGATGTTCAGTTTCACTAATCATCAGGGAAATGCAAATCCAGACCACAATGAGGTATCACCTCACACCTGTCAGTATGGCTACTGTCAAAAAGACGAGATAACAAAACTGGCAAGAATGTGAAGAAAAGGGAACCCTCATATACTGTTGGTGAGAATGTGAATGTGTGGCTAGTATAGAAAACAGTATGAAGATTCCTCAAGAAATTAAAAAGAGAACTACCATATGATCCAGCAATCCACTTTGGGGAATATATTCAAAGAAAATGAAATCTTAAAGATGTATCTGTACTCCCATGTTCGTTGTAGCATTATTCACAATAGCCAAGGTATAGAAACAACCTAACTGTTGATGGATGAATGAAAATGTGGAATATATATACTAATGGCATATTTTTCATCCTGAAAAAAGAAGGATATTGTGGCATTTGCAACAACATGGATGAACCTGGAGGGCATTATGCTAAGTGAAGTAAACCACAGAGAAAGACAAATACTGCATAGTATTACTTATATGTGGAATCTAAAAAAAAAAGTTGAACTTACATAAACTGTAGAATGGAGGGTGCAGGAGGCTTGGGGGTTGGAGGATGGGGAGAGACTGGTAAACAGGTACAAATATTAAGTTATAAGGTGAATAAGTTCTAAGGATCTAGTGTATAACATGAGTAATTAATAATATTGTATTATATAATTGAAATTTGGTAATAAAGTAGAACTTAAGTGTTCTCAACAATAAAAACTATGTGAGGTGATGGATGTAATTAACTCGCGGAAATCCTTTTGCAATATATACATATATCAAATCATCATGTTGTACACATTGAATATATTATAATTTTATTTGTCAGTCATGCCTCAGTAAATCTGGAAAAAACAAAGATAGTTAACTGAAGAAAACTAATTTACAGGGTCTCAACCAGTGATATGTTGATACATGTTTAACAAAAAGATTCTGGAAGAAAAGAAAAAGCCCTATTTTGTAGATTTTGCCTATTTTATGGTATAAATACTTACATATTGATTGCAAGCTAACAACATGCTGAAACACTGTGAAGATACTACTCAGAAAGAATACAGAGACAATTGATATGAATTACCTTAAAATTGATAATAGTAAAATGTAGTAAAGCAAGAAGGGGGGGAGGAAAGAAAATTACAGGCCAACATCTCTGATGAAAATAAATACAAAAAAAAAAAACCTAACAATTTACAGCACATTAAAAGAATCATATACCATGATAAAGTGGGATTTATCCCTGATGCAAGGATAGCTCAGTATGTGCAAGTCAGTCAGTGTGTTACGTGTTAACAAAATGAAAGCAAAAAAAACCTAATAATCTCAATGAACACAGAAAAAGCATTTGACAAAGTTCAACATCTATTCATAATTAAAACTCCTAACAAAATAGAACCTGTGTCAACACAATAAAGACCATCTATGAAAAGCCTACAACTAGCATAATCAGAGGGGAAAAATGGAAAACTTTCCCTCTAAGATCCAAAACAAGGTAAAGATGCCCACTCTCACCACTTTTTTTTCAACATAGTGCTGGAAGTTTTAACTAGAGAAGATAAGGAAAAAAGACATCCAAATCAGAAAGGAAGAAGTAAAATTATATCTGGTTGCCAATGGCATGATCATATGCATGGGAAACCCTAATGACTCCATAAAATAAAACTGTTAGAATTAGTAAACGAATTCAGTAAAAAAATCAACATACAGAAATCAGTCTTGTTTTCTATATGTGAACAATAAACTATCTGAAAAAGAAATCAATAAAACAGTCCCATTCACAATAGGAGCAAAAAGGATAAGATACTTGGGAGTAAGCTTAACCAAAGAAGTGAAAGACTTAAACTGAAAAGTATAAACCATGGAAATTAAAGAAGACACAAATGAATAGAAAGGCATCCCAGTTTCATGGACTGGAAGATGAGTATTTTTTTAAATGTCCATACTACTCAAAGTGATCTATATGTCTGCATGTAATTCCTATCAAAATCCCTATGTCATTCTCTACAGAAACAGGAAAATCAATTTTAAAATTTGTGGTGAACCACAAAAGACCCCAAATAGCCAAAGCAAGCTTGAGAAAGAGCACAGCTTGGAGGCATCACACTGCCTGGTGTAACAATATATTATAAAGCTAGAGGTATCAAAGCAGTATGGCACTGACATAAAAACATATAAAACTGATGAAACAGAATGGAGAGCCTAGAAATAAATCCACATATCTATGGTCAGCTGATGTTCAACAAAGCTGCCAAGAATATACAATGAAGAAAGAATAGTTTCTTTACTACATGGTGTTCAGAAAACTAGATATCCCCATACAGAAGAAAGAAATTGGACCCTTATTTTGCACCACCTACAAAAATTAACTCAAAATTGATCAAAGACTTAAATAAAAGACCAAAACTACAAAACTACTGGAAGAAAACAAGAAGAAAGCTTCTTAACATTGCACTGGGCAATAATTTTTTAGATATGATCCCATAAATACAGGCAACAAAAGTGACAGCATCAAACTAAAATGCTTCTGCATAACAAAAAAAAACAGACTAAAAAGGCAACCTATGGGATGAATGAGAGAATATTTTTACACCATATAATACATAAGGGGTTAATATCCAAAATATATGTGAAAATGCAGCTCAAGAGCAAAAAAAAAACCCAGATTGATTAAAAGTGAGCAAAGGACCTGAATAGACATTCCTCAAAAGAAGACATGCAAATGGCCAATAGGTATATGAAAGGATGCTAAATTTCACTAATTATCAGAGAAATACAAATCAGAACCACATGAGATATCACCTCACACTTAGAGTGTCTATCATCAGAAAGAGGAAAGATAAGTTTTGGTGAGGATGTGGAGACAAGGGAACTTTTGTACAGTGTTGGTGAGAATATTGATTGGTGTAGCCCCTATGGAGAGTGGTATGAGGTTTCTGAAAAAAAAAAATGGAACTACCTTATTATTCAGCAGTCCCACTTTTGGGTATATTTCAAAGACATAAGCTGTACTCCCATGTTCATTGTGGCATTATAATAGCCAAAATATAGATACAACCTAAATATCCATCAATAGATGGGTAAAGAAAGTGTAACATATATAATATGTTGTGGAGGACATCATGCTAAGTGAAGTAAGCCAGATACAGAAAGACAAATCTTACATGATCTCATGTATGTGCGGAATCTAAAAATGTCAAGCTCATAGAAACAGAGCAGAATGATGGTTACCAGAGGCTGGGCAAGGAGAATATGGGAAGATGTTGGTTAAGGGGTACAAAGTTTCAGTTATGCAAGATAAGTAACTTCTGGAGGTCTAATATACAACAATGTGACTGTAGCTAAAAATATTGTATACTTGAGTTTGCTAAGGGGGAAATCTTAAGTATTCTCACAGCACATACACAAAAGATAACTATATAAGGTAATGGATATATTAGCTTGATTGTGGTGAATACATGTATTCACAATGTATATATATATTGAATCATCAAATTGTACAATTACAATTGTAAAAATTAGAATTTTTAGTTGTCAACTATACTTTAATAAAGCTGGGGGGGCAAAAAAGAATATTTCTTTCTGTTACTTTCTTCATCCCCTTTGCCTTCCACACCTAAATGTACATTAGACCTATATATAAGCACAGATAATGTATGTTGAAGTAAGTCTGATCTCTTGTACGTAAGAAGAAAGACATGCTTGTTAAAGATACATGATTACCTATTCTTTATATGTAAATATTTCTTTGTTTTTGTACAGCTTGCATATAATTAAAATATTCCATTAAAGGAACTATACAAAGTTCTCTATATTCCTGATATTTTTTTCTTTTATATTGTTCCAGTGGAGCTGCTGGATTCATTAGACTCTGTTGCAGAGGTCAACCTTGTTGAACAGGATAGAGCAACAACTAAGCCAAAAGCCCTGCCAGAAATAACTGATAATGAAATGACAGGAACAGGTAAAAGCAAAAAACTGGCTGTTCTCTATTAATTGATTTCACTTCTAGGGGAATATATGTAATATATAATAATATGTAAATAACTATGTTGACAATAAAATTTTAAATCTCACATTTTCTACCATATTTGACAACTTAATCTGAATTTATTAATGGTGACACTTAATGCTAGTACGCCAAGTCAAGTGTGTTTTCAAGTAAATACTTATTAATAAATGAATAAATGCTGTTGATAAAAAGTATAGCACTGTAGGTAAATAGTAACTAATTTTCTATGGCCCTCCAAAGTGTTCAGTTAAAATTGCCATGTGCAGGAGAAATGACACTTTGGACATACTTTGCTTTTCCATAGTTCCTTGTATGTAGGAAAAAGCTAGATCACATCCCAAAATTCTGAAATGCCTAGGATCATCTAGACTTAAAGTTGTGATGGTCTTTAAGATTGTTTTTTCAAAATTTTTTCTAAAGCAGTGGGTATAATACTTATCTCCAAATGAAATCTCATGCAGTATACTCTCTGTGTAGATTAAAATGGTATTTTTTTGGTATAAATATGTTTACATTTGTAACATTTACTTGTAAGGTTAGAACAATAATGGTCTTTTGAAATTTTTGAAATCAGAAGTTAACAGGCATTTGTTATATTATTATGTCATCATCAGGCTTCCAGTATGTTTTTATATTTTGTTTTTGTAGTATAATATAAGAATATTATTGGTTTACTGCACAAATACTTGCACATGGAACTTCTTAATTAACTTGCTTTGCAAGTCTCAGTTGACCAAGATGGTCAATTAAACCAATCCAGACACGTGGGAAAAAAGAGCAATAGAAATGATAAATCACTAACCAACTCCAAACATCTGCTTGCATTTTATTTTTTACTTCTTTGTACTTTTTATTGAAGTGTAATATGCCTATATAAAAGTTAGTCATAACAGTGCAAGTTGATGAACTTTCAAATACTGACACACGCATGTAACCGGCAACCAGATCAAAAAACAAAACATGACTGAAACCACAAAGCCCGCTCATATTTCCTCTTTCTAGTCACTGCCATTCTAAGAGTCACCACTATCTTATTTCATCCACTTGTATATTAAAATACAAATATGAAAGTAAGAAAATGACAACAGGATTGCCCATCAATCCATGTCACTCACTTACTTGTTAGTACCCAGTTGAATGTTTCGCCACGATGGACGCATGTGCTGAGCACATGTTCCTCTGTCTTACTGCTGTTTATTTATGTACATGAAACACATGTGCCATAATAGTCAATTCACTTGTACAGTTTTCAGTAAGCAGACATGAATTCTTCTAAAAGGCCAGTGTAGATCTTGTAGACCAATGGAGGAAGTTCATATATGTACAGGATGGCCAGAGAAACTTTATTCTAAGATATGCATGTAAACAAAGCAGGCGACAAAAGTTACCACTGCAATGGCCTTCAAAATATTACAGTTACATACATGGCACATTTGCATGTACAGATTAATTTTTATTATAGTTCTTATGTTTTAAAGGACAATTTAAAATGAAATTCCAGTCAAACATCTGTAGAACCTATGATTTTCTCTGAAAAACTTTTTTGTAAAACACAGTATGAATACTATTGCTATAGGTTATAAGAAAAACTCAGATATAAAAAAAAAGTATTACTGAAAGTAAAAACTCTATTAAGATTATCCAAGCAGTAATATAAAACTACAGTGTTTTGGTCTTATTTCTTAAATATTCTTGACTCTGAAATAGTTTGATGAGTCAGTTACTGGAAGATAGTAGAATATGATTTTATTGTTGTGTAGCCTGGGTTCACATTCCCAGCCTTGCCAGTTGTCAGCTGTGTGACATTGGACAGTTAGTGCCTCTAAGCTGCTTTATAGTGAGATCCTGGGTTGGCCAATTGAGATAATGTATAGTGCTGCATACATTGTTAAGATTCAACAAGCAGTAGCAACTGTGTGGTTCTTCTTATTATTTATATCAGTCCTCTGTTCATAGTACAAATTGTAATTAAAAACCTGAAGGCATACAGTATAAATACTTCATTGTGGGGTGTTGAATTTAGTATTTTAAAAATATATTTGAAAATCTTCAAATCAGCATATGAACCTGGTTTAATAAGTGAAAAAGATCAGTGGGTTGTTTTGTTTGGTTTTGTTTTTTACCATGTTTCTTCCAGTATTAAGCAGGCTCAGATGATTCATTATCAAAGATCATCTTCTTAAAATAATACTTATGAAAGTTTTTGTGCTTTATTATTTTGGAAAGGTTGGTAACTATAAAAATGAGGGCCAGAGCTAGCCTTTGCATATTTCCGTTTGTCTCATGGGCAAGTACTATTTTGAGCTTTGGCTGTATGACTGGAACAGTCACAGGATGACCGTATTGTTCCACGACTAGACCCTTGGCTCTGCAAAACAAGATTTGACATATTTCAACTTCCTAAAGTGGAAAATATAAAGTGGAAAAATCTTGACTTGCAATAATATATAAAATAATTACATAGAGACCTATCTCCTTTTTTTCATTGGTATGTCTCCTCTTGGCACTATTATATCACAGGGTATTGTGAATATTAAATGAGATAACAGATACCATGCATGACAGTCAGCCAGTCAACAAGCAGATATTTATTGTGCATCTACTTTGTGACAACCCTAGGGTATAGCTATGAAGCAGAGAGTCTCTGCCTTAAGGGAACTTGCATAATTATTCTTAATTGCTTCTTTCTGGAAATGGCAGTGATTAGATCTCTGACACTTTCATAAAACCACTGCTGCTGCCTCTCCAATACTACTTTGCTTTGCTTCTGAACTACTTTGGCTTGTTTGTTTTCATTACGTATTCCAAGAGCCCATTAATTGGCTAGGAATGAGGAATCCTCCTTCTGACGTCCCAGCTGCTTACCTGTCTGTCTTCACTAAGAGGGGCCTGCTTGTATCAGCAACATGATGCCCTCTGGTCTGGGTGCAGCTTGCTGCTCCGACTCCCCAGACAGCAGCAGAAACTGGATTTAAGAGCTTGTTTTTCCTTCTAGCTTCTCCCACACCCCAGAACCTGAAATTTCATGCATGGTGCAGTGCCTGAAAACTTCAGTAATGAATGGTGTAAATGATTTCCATGGTGCTAAATCCAGCGCTCAGTTTCCATCTTAGCTGACCCACTAGCAGCACTTAGCAGAGTCAATCCCTCCACTTCTTCCTCCCTCATATACTTTCTTCACTGGGCTTCAAGGATCCCTGATTTGTAGTTTCCTCCTCACCTCTACAGTGGTGTTCAAATCTGCCCTCTTCATCTCCCCACTCCTTACTTGACTACCATCTCCTCTGCTAAAAGCACCATCACCCTTCCAGTTGCTGCGGCCAAAACCCGTGGAGCCCCCCTTTTTTCTTCTCTTTCTCTCACACCCAACATCTAATCATTGCAGACCTTGTTACTTCTACTTTGAAAACGTGTCAAGAATCTGAGCACGTCTCATTCCCTCTCCTGGCTCCACCTTGGTCCCAGCCACCATCATCTCCTCCCTAGGTTATTTTAATAGCCTCCTAACTGATATCCCCACTTCAGTCTTTGTTCCCCCTAGTAATTTATTCTTGACCGCAGTGGGCCTTTCATTTTTAATTTAAAAGGCAGAAAAGTCAGCCCTTTTCTTTTCATAAAATGCATGAAAAAAAATTAACTGATATGACCTTGGAATTATTTTTAATACCAGTTTGGATTCATGATTCAAGAGAAAAGTACTTCCCCTGCTCTGTATTCTGAACAGCCCTTCATACCTCTCTATCTTCCATTTCTAATTTCTAACTCTTAGGTCATTTCTATTTCTGAGTATTTACTGTTACTTTAAGCCTAGAACCTCTTCTTGACACCTCCCACCTGTTAAATTAAGTATGAGCATTGGTACTGCTATGCTATTTAGGTGTCATATATTTTTTATATACTCAGCAGATACTTAAGTGTTCTGGTATTTCTGTAGAGGAGAAAAAAACACCTTGTGCCTTTTTTCTTTTTTCATAATGATTAATTTTCTCCCTCCATCATGCTACTCTGGGTCTGATGGATGGTTTAGGGGGAAAGTTAGGCTTACCTTAACAGGCAAGATCTTCTTCCTCAGATCCTACTGAAAATCCCTGCCACTTAAGTCTTAGTGATTCTTCTCCTACAGTATCCCCACTTTTTTGTTTTTAATTTATTTAAGAAATCATTTATTGGGTGTGCTTCAAATAGCAATGGTAACCTGAAACATTAGATAGAAGGATATCCCATTGCAAAGCATTCTTAAACACCATCTTATATGTGGCACTTGGCGACCTCTTATATTTAGAGTTGGAAATATCCTCTCAGAATTGTATACTGTGCAAGTTACAACTTATACAGAGGAAGAAGGGGCTGTATATTCTATTTTATCTTAAGCACTAAAATTGATCGTGGGTATCATGAGAAAAGTAGGCTGGTCACCCTGTTTCTGTTCTTTTTTTCCACTTTTTTGTGACTCTTGTATTCTTTTCTCTAATTCTGAAAATTCCACTGTTAGTAATGAAAGGTACAAAATGAGTAAGAAAATAAATAGCTCATAAAAATCTTATATCATTATTGTCATTAGATTATTTGAATTCTTTTTTCCAGAATTTATTTGTCAGTTGGTATGTCGAGGAGGAGATCAATAAGGAAGGAGGAGTAAATGAACTATTGATATCAGCTTCTCTGTTTTGATTTACTGGGTGAATAGTGATGCCATTAGCCAAAACAGGAAATAGTGGAGAACAACTTTTGTTGGGGAATATAATTAATTCAACTGGGGATATGTTAAATATGATTTACTTAATCTAAATGTCTGTTAGAAAGTTTAATATTCAGAAAAAAGGACAAAAGACAGAGTTGGGAGTCATGAGCATAGGGGTAATAGTTAAGCTAAGGGTCTTAATTGAAAATAGCCTGGCCAAAAAAAAAGTAAATGAGAGATTTTTTAGAAGAGTGCTAAAGGTGGAGCCCTGAGATAAGTCACTGGCCATAAAAGATGGAGAAATAGAGTGGTGGGAAGAACAAGGAGAAGAACCTGTGCAGAAGGAAGAGCCCCAGGTAGAGGACAGTGTCAGATGTCTCTACAGGGCTGAAGAAAAGAAGAAATTGGATTGCAAAGTTAGAGGAGTGAATTTCAGCTGGAGAAATGCAGACTACAAGATGCAGGGTGGCACAGGGAAGAGAGAGAGAGAGAGAGAGAAAAAGATAGGAAGGGAAAGAGAGAGTGAGTGATAATCATAAGGGAGAGAGAGTTCTTGCAAGATTATGTCAGTTTGGGACATTTAGGACGTTTTGTCCCGTGTAGAGGGGTTGATTAAGCATAGTAGGAAGAGAGGGCAATAACTAGTGGGGTTAGATTTTATAGTTACCTTGTCAGGATACATCTTGACTTGCTGAAAAGTTATTGAGCCTGCTGTGATGTCATACTGGTAGGCTATGCTGCGTATTACCAATGTTTGTATTTATATCAGTCTTGTCCTATTGTCTAGTTTACCATTCCTAACAGATTAAGGGATAATATTAGAGTTTTATATTTCTCATGTATTTGTGTAATTATGGTGGAGATCACATTTATATTTCAACAGCTGTTTCTTGTGGACAAAGCAGCAGTGACATTGAAGCTTTGCATCAGGCCTATTACCATCTAGCCCATTCCGGGGGGGATGCCAGGGAGGAAGGACTCGAGAGCAGCGCAGCAGAGAACGCCAAGAGCTCAGCGAAAGATCATCCTCAAGAAGATGAAGAGCCCTCTAAACACATCTCTACTACAGAATCTGGTAAAAGTTGCTTTATTGAGACTCTCCGTGAACAGTTTCCAATGTAGTGTAATTTAAACACAGTTTCTGTAATGATTGTTTCTCATCTCAGAATTATTTAAAGGGTTCAAATGAAATCTGGAATCATTGTTTTAACTATGAAGTTAGAGCCGAACATGGGATAAAATTTCAATTATTCCTCCAAATGCCTTGACCAAATTAAGAAATCACTTAAGTGTTTTCAATTTTTTTACCCTTTTCCATGTACATGTACCAAAGTTACTTTTTGAACAGAGAACAGTATTTTGGGGTCAACTAGATACATATATAGGAAGTGTGTGTATGAGAGAGAGAGAGAAAGGGATTGTGTGTGGAAACACCCATATACATACATTTAACATTTAGATATTCCATACATAAATGGTATAGATCTATCAAATACATAGGCATATGTATTTCAAATGTAAACATTAAAGGAGTTTTTTTTTTTTTGGTACAAGCAAGTTTACAGTGGGAAACAGGGTTTATTATGACATTTTGCCAAGTGTGTCAAGCAGAAAATGTCATTTTGGTGGTGACATTAAATTTAGCAATTTACATAACATTTTTGGTTGCTGTTCTAACATTTTTCCCCTCTTAGATCTGCCCACAGTAGAGGAGCTGATGAAACCTATCAAAATAAATTCCTTTGGAGTCAGTGGTTTTGACTTACAACCTGTCAGGTATGAGTGTTTTGGAATGAATTGCACAGATTGTTTATTTGTTTATTGCCTTGTCACTGAAAACTTTTAGAGTCATTTGTTGTACTTAATCATTCCTAGTGAGTGATTAATAAATGGGTAGCTTATATGAGTCTACCTGTGAGTCACTTCTTTTCATATTAGTCCTTAATTAGTTCATAAAAATTCTTCTACTGCTAAAATTAAAACAAAAGGCTGATGCTACCAAAAATGTTGCTGCCATTAGTAGTCTTAAAGATTTTCACTGAAAAACAAAATCCTTTCAGCTTACATATCTCGGACAGTTGATTTGAACATTGAAAGGGAACATGAATTTTCTTCTATGTGAGTCATAGATTTCCTTCTTTATAAATTTGCTAGTTTTATGCTTAGTCACAGACCAGCCATCAGCTCACAAGGGTGAGTCTTTGGTCACAAGAGCAGTGGGCTTCCTGGCAATGCTCCCGCCCCAGTGCACTCTAATGCAAACCTGTGGGACCTTGCTGTCATTCTCTAACACACAGAGTAGCACCTCACAGTAACTTTGTCATAAGACAGTTTTACATATGTGTAGCACTTAGGGTATCATATCCATTATCTCATGTGATCCTCTGGCATCTTTATCTCCATTATTCAAGTGATGAAAGTGAGGCGAACCAGTCTAGCGGTGGAGCTCTCACCAGAACCAGATGATTTTAGCTAACATTTTTATCACATTTTATTGAAGGCGAGTTACTGTACAAAGTGCTTTCCATATGAGATTTCATTTCATCTTAGAGCAGCTCCCTGAAGTGTATTTCATCATTATCCCCATTTCATAGGTAAGAAAAATAAGGCTTAAAGAAGTTAAATAAATTGCTCAAGATCACATGGCTAAAACCAGGGAAATCTATCTTCTTAATCACATACATTGTCAGTTCTCTAATCTCCTTGAAATATTTCTGTCAAAAGCCTATCATCCTTTCACATATTCATTCATTCGTGTTTTCAACAGACACATTTTGAGGCCCTACTTGTACCATATCACCATCATGTGAATCACTTCGAGTGTTGTTTGCCCTATTTCTGCATTTGTGCTGATTGAGAGAAAATGATGCCGCGAAGCTTACTCTAAAACCCACCCACCTGAATGCTAAGTCTGCTGTTCTTCCACTGGCCTCCAGTGCTCGTTGGCATTTATAAGGGGCAGATTATGCTCACTTAGCATTGCTGTTTAGGGCTCTGGTAGTGTGACTAAAGAGATTCTCTTTACCCATCGTGTGTGTTTGTTGGCAGAGGTGGAACCATGTTAGTAATGTGAACTCTAAATATAGTTTTTTATGCTTGTGTTGAAAAGTTGAAAACCAGAATACTTACCTTAAAGACATAGCAATAATTATAGAAATGTCAGTAGTATAAACTGTTAGTACACATATCCAGATACTCTTTAGTAAACTGTAGGGTAGGCAATCCTAGCTGCTATAACAAATAACCCTGGAAATTTCAGAAGCTTAACATCATCAGAAAGTTATTTCTTGCTCATATCATATGTGTGGCAGTGGGGCTGGGGAGGGACTGTGTTCCACATAGTCATTTAGGGACCTAGACTACTTCGATCATCAACACATGGTTTTAAGGTTGTTACGGTCTCAACCAACCAGTTGGTAAGAAAAGAAAAAAGATGGCTTAGAATATTTCCTTTTAGCTGCCTCAACACAGAATCATTTGCATCACTGCAGCTCATATTCTATTGACAAGAACCAGTACATCTAGATAACAAGGTCCAAGAGGGCTGGGAAATGGGGTTTTCTTATGTGCTCAGAAAGAAAAGTGAAATATGAGTTTGTTAGGCATCTAGCCAGTCTTTATAGAATCTATCCTTCTAATAGCCAAGTATGCATTTCACTCTTTTCATACGAAGACCCCCTCATTCCATCCCCAAAGTTGTTTCGGGACTGTGTGCATCTGAACGGCCAGGATTGCCAGGTGAAGCACAGTCCTCTGCATCAGGTTTGAGTTTAGTTCCTCATTGTCTACTGTACAGTGACTTCCTCAACCTCACCCAATGATGTCAGACTGCAACAAATACTCCCATTCAGAAAGGGAAAGTATGAGGAAAATTTTAATTTTGATTTCATTATGCAATCAGTAATGCAACTTCAGAATCCACTGGAAAGACCTTACAAAGACCTCCTACCTTGAAGTTGGGAATTTTCCATAATTGGGCCATTATTCTGCTCTTAAGAAAGAGCTACCTTATAAATATATTGTTCCACATAGCTCCTAGCTCCAATCCGGGAAAGATTTGTCTTGTATTCTGTCACCCTTGGCCGCAGCCGGGGTGGGCTTTCAGGGGCGGGCGTGCCCATCTTGGAGGATGCATTCCTTTTGGTCACTTCCTACCCGCTGGTGGGTTAAAGCTCCTAAACAAGTCTCTGGTTTTTTTTTTTTTTAAGTAGGGTTGTGGTTTCTTTGTCATTACAGTTCCTTCAAAAAGTTTAGTAGGCTTCTGATCCACTTGGTTCCATTCAGTCCCATGTGCCAACAACTGCAATTACAATTCTTTGCTGGACAAAGGTTTTAAACCTGCTTTGTGTCTTTTCTTTCTTGTCCCTCTGTTATTTTCTCTCAGTTTAATTGCAGCTGTCTGGCTATTGTTGGAATAACAACCTTAAGGGTGAAGATGACACCTTTAATATGATCTTTGCTAAGGAACTGAATTACTCTTTTCAAACAAGAAGTCTTATGAAATCTTGCTTTTTCATAGCATTTTTCAATGCCAAATCTTACTGTTTAAACCTAAAAACAGAGTGAACCTAAGAAACCCTTAGTTTCTAGACTCTGTTCCCTTTGATTGCATCTCTCAGACTGGCCCACTCTATTGTGAGCTCATCTTTCTTATAAATTACCAAACGTAGCAAATAGTAGCTAGCACTTAAAAACTCCCTGTTCTCTGCTGCCATTTCTCCTTAGTACCCCAGACTCTGTAGCCATGTGGTCTGCCTTATAAACTATTGCAGATGACAGTTTAACAAATGTTTGCCACTGTGAAATGTGCACTGTCACCCTCTGGCCTCTAGTTAGTGTGCTGCCTTGTCCAAAACCCAATCGTTAAGCCAACAACACATATCTTAGGTTCTTGTCACCACAGCACTCACATCCTAAAGGGAAGAACTAGAAAATGGACCCATCTAAATTCGAGGTAGGGAGGAAATGTAGTTTCACTGGCACAGGAAAGTTTTGATGAGCATCTAGTCAGGTTCTGCTACCACAAAGAGCGGAAGAATTATTTTATTTTCTGATGATTCTAGCTACTTTAGAGGCTTCTAAGAATTACCAAAAAGCCATTTGGCCTTACTTTTATGGAAATGGTAGCCTATTAATTTTTTTATTCTCATTTTATAAATTATAAAATTAAATGACCTTATTGACCATGATTAAGTAGTTTGAAAGCAGCAATTACTATATTTTTTGGAACCCCCATAATATGCTGATATTTAACCACATTTAGAACATTTCCTTAAGGGATTCCCATAGTTTTAAGATCCAGTGGTCTGAAATGTTACATTGCATTTAGGTGTTTAAAACCACAGAAATGATTTATTTTAAAATTTTAGTGATTTTCCTGTTCTACTTTAAAATTTTTCCTATACTGTGATGATATTTATGGTTTTTAATATTTATACCCTATGCCTCATTAACATAAATAATACTTCTTTAGTTTCTTCTAGAAATGAATTAAAATATTTTTCCTGCCTCAAATGCATGTTGACTTTATAAAATATTATGGATAAAAAAATACTACAAAAAGGCCGTTTAGAAATTTATGTTTTTTTCTTACACAAAAGCAGTCTCAGTCTTGCTTGGTTTGGCTCTCCTTTGATGTTGGTCTCATGGTCATTCATGTAATCCCTTGTATTGTACGGCATTAGAATCATCTAAAATTTAAACAATTATATGATACTATGTGAATATACTCTTTTAGCCAGAATTGTAAATAATGTATTTGACATTAATGACCTAATTTAAATAGTTACAAATATTAAATACATTAAATATTATGTTAATAATACAAATATATTTTTATATATATTATGTGTGTGTGTGCATTGTATGTATTAATAAAACTGGTATTTGAGGAGTCATATAGGGTTCGTTATCTATGTACTATTTTGTTTTATAGCTGTAAGAAATTGGCTGACAGTAAGAAAGAAACTGAATTTGTTAGCCCTTTACCCCTGAATATGAACCCAAATGTTGTATGTCAAGAGCCACAAATTGGGAACCAGTTTTTTGACAAAACTCAAGAGAATGTGGTTTTACAAATGACAACAAACAAATGTATAGAAAATAGCTGTCCAAGAGTAAATACTATGGAAGAAGATATAGATAAAATGTACCTTGATATTTTGAAGAAAAAGATATCTGTTGGTCCTACATTATTACCTCAGGATGACAAATTAAATAAAGTAAGTGTTTATGATCTAAATAGATTTGACATTTTGATAAATGATGTTATATAAATACTGTCCATAAGTATGTATTTCTTAAGCTAATGGAATTGATTATACACTAATCTCCATATAGACCCTGTATGTTTGTGAACAATATTTATTATAACACCCTGCAGTCCCCAAATTAGAAATTTCCACTATAACATCAGCTGTCTTTTAGAAGTCATCCTTTCTATTTTTCACTTTTTTAAGTAAACATATTCTAGGATTTGAGTAGTATAAGGAAATAAAATTTATTCACCATTCTAGTGCTTTTTACTCAGTCTTCTCAGTAGGTCCGTATTCTGCAGAAGTAGGTAAGTTGGCATTTCATATAAATGCTGTTCTCAGTTAAGAAACTTCTATTTCACTGTTCCTTTTTTCTCTGTTCTTGATTCTTGATCTGTTCTGATTGATGGTTTCCATGATTCCAATATTCTATTTTATTTTATAATTTTGAGTTACACATTTATCATAAATCATCTCCAGAGCTTGTGTAGCTAAAGCAGGATATTAATAAACACTTATCTTGAGAAACCTAGAGAAAAGAGATAAGATTTTATGTCATTTCAAAATGTGCTCATCCCTGCTCTCCTCCATGTTCATACTAGTAAATTTCACGTCTTGCTTTCTGCAGGCTGATTTTGTTTATTATTTTGCTTATTTTAGTCCTGACTTTGAAGATGTACTTCAAAATGCTAAAATCTGATGAATTAGATTTAGAGAATTTTAACATAGTGATTTGTCTTCTATAAATTATGCATTTTAGTAATCATTATGGTTTTGCCATCTGTTAAATATTTACAACTGTAGTTGAAGTTTATTTAAGTACTAAAAAGTTTGTACTTGTGCATAGACTTACAGATCTCAACTCAGTTCTGGAGAAGAAGAGGCTGTAACTGGTAAACAGGTACCATACAAGAAGACTAGAAGTGCCCCTCCTTTACTTAAGAGAAAACCCCAGAGTGCATTATATGCATCAGTTAGGAGCTCAGGCTATGGCAAAACCAGTTCACCGTTCAAGACATTTTCTACTCTTGAAAAGAAAACTTCAAAGGACGTGAAAAGCAAAAACTTGAGATCCATTCCCACATCAAATCAAACTAGGAAAAAAGGTAATCATATACTCCTTTCATAAGAGAATTCTGTACATATAGTGTATTAGTTTACTTTCCATGTTCTTTACTCTCCCTATTTCCTTCTCTTCTGTGAACTTTCCTTCCTTACTCATAGAGAAGGATTAATCTTAAGGTACTACATTCCATTTCTGAAAGGTTCAATTTACAGGAGATTTTTTGTCATTAGTTCTGGGCTTTCCTGATATGAGACCCATAGAGTGTGGGAAGTGAATAGAAGATAGGAGTTTCAAACCCCTCTATCTGTCTGGCTTTGTAATATCCAAAATGTTTTTCAGAGAAGAACAATAAATTCAGAATGCAAATGGTAACCTACAATATAGAAATTATCTGGAGAGTAGTTCAGTATAGACTTGGAGAGGCAGGATGTTTTACTTATTACATAATACACATTTGTGTACATCACAGTATTTCTGTTATTTCCTAATGTAGTCATTTATATTGACTGTAGGAAGGTAATATTCAACTCAGAAGCCCATGCAGCTATTAAAAGAAATAGAAATGTTCAGGTCAGACCAACATTTCTGCTGCCTTTAGACCCCAGTGGAGAAGGGAGAGCAAGGAAACCAGAAGCATTTGGTCCTTTCCTTTGTGATTAAATTGAATGAATGACCAATTTTATCATTGTTATGTGCTGATATTTGTCATGAGGAGAGCTACCTTTATTGGAAAATTCATTTCTAGCTTAAAGTATCTTTCCTGGCCTTTTCCTATAACTATTAATTCCAGAGCCACTTTGACTATATTTAAAATTCATTAGGCATTAATGACTTGCTACTTCTATCCTTGTGGGCATGTATTTGCTGTGGTAACTTGTTCATATGAGATGGAAAGCCTACGGCTGGTCTTTGTCAGCACAAAGGAGAACAGAGAGTAGACGCTGCTTATTCTGGAGAGACAGAAATATGATTCTAGAGGATTAATACAAGCATCCTTTCTCCTGTTCTTAACCTAGGGACCCCTAATCCCTTCTCCTAAGAAGTCTTTTGTGTTCTCTCACTTTCTCTTACTTTTCTGTGATGTCATCTACTCATTAGTAATTAACCGTCCATTGGGTCTAGTGCTTAAGATTGAAAAAAGCACCTGGAACATTTCTCAGATTTTAGAATCATAAAGAGGAGTATGAAAATATTTCATTCATATTCTAGGAGTGTTCATTCTGTACTTCTTGGGAGCAAGAAAAGGAAGTTTTGTTTTTAGTACTGTTTATTTATTTTACATAAATTAGCTCCCCACATTTTTTGAGGTTTACTTTATCCAAATTCATTCATTTAACAAATACTTTTTGAGCACCTACCTTGGTCAAGCACTGTTAAGGCCCATGCAATACATCAGTAAACAAAACAGGCAGAGATATTTACCCTCCCCCATCTTTGTGGAACTTTCATCTGATGAGAGACAGACTTTTATTTAACAAGAAGCATAATAAATAAGCAAATGATGTGTTATATGTAAGAAAAATGGTAAGTACAGCAAGAGTGTTAGTGGTAGAGTACAGCAGGTTACAGTTTTAAATAGGGTAGACAAAGTGGGCCTCATTGAGAAAGAGCCATTTGAACAAAGACTTGTAGGAGGTAAAAAAGTTGCCATGTGGATATGTAGGGGAAGTATATTCCAGAAAGATGAAATAGTGCAGAAATCCTAAAGTACAAAAGATTGCCTGGTGTGTTCAAGGAACAGCAGAGAAGCCCATGCCACTAGGGCAGAGTAAGCAAAGAGGACTGTAGGAGATGAGATCAGAGTGTTTTTTGCCAACTGAGAGAGGAGCAAGACAGGGCTAATGATGTATGTGGAATTTAAGTTGAGCAATGAAGGAAGAAGGAACATCAAGTGGGTGGTACAGTGTGAAACAGGTAGGATCAATAGACTGTGAGTCCCAGTGGGGTCAAAGGGTTTTTGGAATCCAGATACCAGGGAGGTGGGAGACAGGATTGATAGAGAGTAAATGCCAGAGACTGAGAATCAGAAGTGATTGTGTTACTGGCAATAGAAAAAGACGTAGAATATGCCAGTGGGCATAAGCAGCTAGGTGGAGACAAGTATAAGGAACCAGAAGCCAGGGGGTTGAAAGTTTCACCTGTGAGTATATTGAAATTACTAAGAATGAAGACAGAAGTAATGTCACACAGTAGGTGGAAAAGAAAAGAGAGGGATGATGTAGAGGTTCATAGTTGAAGACAATAATATTTCTATGAGTATTTTTCCCTATTTCAAAATGTTAGTGTTTGTGACTACCAAAGTAAAAATAGAACACATCACTAAAGCTTATGTTATACAATGATAAACCATGACTATTTTTATACTGAGTTACTTTTTCTCATTAGACTATTAAGTATGAATTTTTTAAATCTCTTTTTATTATAAAATTGCCCACAACAATTTTAGTTTTATTCAGAACTGCATTTCTTTTGGGATGGTTACCCAGGTTGGGTTGTCTGAGAAGCAGCTCTCAGAGAGAGAGTAGTGTACAGAAAGTCTAGAGAATGCTCTTGGGATCAACATTGGTTAAGATGGGAAAGATGATGAACTACTGGGGCATCCTCAAATAAAAAGCTGCTTTTTTCATGCATCAAAGAAGCCAGGGATAGACAGTTAGAGCTGGTACAACCGTGCAAGGAATTGGATCCCTTCTTTACTGCTTCAAAATCCTTAGTCCATGACTTTTGTCTTCATTGTTAATAAGATCACTACCCAACCTTCCAGCCCTGTCAGGAGGAGAAGTGAAAGGTAAAAGGTTTGTGCTAGTTAAATCATCAACTTTAATCAGGAAAATAGTCACTTTCCAAGCCCAGTGGAGGAAACTTGCTTTCATCTTATTGGCCAGAACTTTGATCTTATGGCCTCCTCCAAGTACATGAGTCCAGGGAGAGGAATATTTTTACCTGGGCACATTGTTCCTCAGGGAAAAATCCGTTTCTTTTAGCAGGGAGAAAGGAGATCGGCAGCTAGCAGTACCGTGGTTGTTTTCCTTTTTATTTTAAATTGATTTTCTTTGGCAATTAACTCTTATGTTTTTATTTTTAGACTAGTAAATTTATTATCACAAAAGACAGTTCCTCATTATTTAAAAATTCAAAAATACAGATAAGTAAAAAGAAAGCAATAATTTAGCCAGAAACAGTTGTGTCAAACTGGGTGAGTATTCCATGCTTCTCATGTGTATGTCCTTCTACAGATAGAAGGAAACATGGATGAGTGGATGAAGGAAGGAGAAAGGCAAATGTGGATAAATGGACAAAACATTTCATAAGACTAGGATCACACTTTACAAAATCTTTTTAAATAAAATACTTGATTTAGTTTTACTTAAATCTGTAAGAAAAAGAAACTTCATCCTAAGAAATATTACATCCCAAGAGTTTCATTAAGAAAATAGATTATGAAAACCCTCAAAGGTTGCCAAAACCATGTTGTTTTTAACTAGATTTTTCAATTTTATACGTTTTCAGTTTTCCTTTTTATGAAATATAAGGCATTGAAACTTGTACATCCCCTACTCACACATCTCCTACCCATTTTTGTTGATTTTATTTTTACTTGTTTAAGGTATATTTATTATATTCTCTCCTGCAACCTTGAGTCCCTTAGCTTTTGAGTTTAGATCTTGGTCTTGTTACTAAAGAGGTGGAATGATTTTCACCAGTCCTTTAGCCAAAAATTTCTCCATACTGGAATTACTTTGATTAATTTCTTATTTGACTGAACTTCCTTATGAATCCATCATTTTTCAAGAAGGGCCCGTGGGTTCCAAATTCTGCAGTGTTTTCATGCTTGGATTTTATATCCAAGCAAATTTTCTTTCATGTATAAAGAAAAGATACTGTCACTGTAGCATTATTGAAAATAATTACTTTACAGAAATCAAAATTGAGAACGTGAGAAGGGAGAATTCTGGTAAAAAAGCACTGGCTGACTACAACTCAAACAGGAACCACCTGCCGCTCTTGGCTACCATGTCCTAGAGAGAACCACCGTGCTAGCAGATCACACCCCACTCCCTGGCCACATTCGTGGACATCAGTGACTTGGAATGATTAACACCTGCTTTTACAGTGACTCAAAAACGGTTTCTTTATGAACGCTTTAAGAAATTTCTTTAGAAAACCTATATCAGACAGTCCAGTTAAATATGATTATAACACTCTAAGGAAAATCTCTACATGTCCACAATGAAGATTAGAAAGAAATCTTTGGGTGAGGTGACTTGTTTCTTCCTTTGACTTTTCTATACTTTCCAAATCTTTAATAACCATCATTTCACTTTTACTGAAAAAGCAAATTTTACTTCTAAAAAGTTAGTGTCTTGAAGAAATTATGTTAAAAATATAAATTTCAAATTCTTCATTTACCTCTAAAGCAGATAAGTTTTACTGAGTGTTCAGCTCATAACCTGTAGTATTTGAATGTGGGCCTCAAGATCTCTTGTAGGTATTTACCTTAAACTTTTTTTATTATTAAATGAATAATTTATTGGCTTTAGAATTATTCCTATTTTGGAATTTACAAGGTACTTTAAAAGCTGAAAATTAGACAAGAATATACATTAATCACATTTTTTCTAAATAATATATATTTTCAAGGTATTATAACAGTACTGTAATTTTATCTTTAAATTAGATATAGGCTAGCCATTATGAAGTTTCCATGCAATTTATATTATTCCATTGATACTGTATCTTGATATACATTATTTATAAAAAGGGTGCTTGGAAAGCATACTTAATATTAACTAAAATGCCTCATAAAGTTATCAGCTGGTTTTTGAGTCATCATTTAGATATTCGTATTTGTTATTGCTTTGAACATGTGAATAACATTTAAAACAATAAAGCCTGAAATTATCCCAATCCACATTCTCCTCACATTTGTTTACTCCATTTGTCATTTGACATGAATCTTGGGTCAATTAGCCTTCTGTGCCAAAATTGAGTAGAATGTTGATTATGGGCAGCACTTGTGAGTGCAGTGAAACAGCTGTGTTATAGAGTGTTAGACATCCTCATTTAACTTAGTGTTCCATTATATTAGTGCTTACTGTTACCTAATTGCTGAATACACATTCAATTTTGTTTAGAAATCTTATCTGGAACAAAACTCATCAAGCCTGCAGCTTTGGGTAAACCAGCTCCCCAAACTGAAAGTTGCCTGACTACTCCTAAGAAGTCTGCAGATCCTACAGAAACACATTCCTGTGTTCAGCTTCAGAATGTAGGTATTGAATTTCCAAATAATATTCATAATTTTTTATGTTCTATAATTATGTTAAAACTAAATTATAAATAATGAAATACATGAAGTTTCTTTTGTATCAAGAGTGATATTCTAATCACTCATACTGAGCATTGGTTTTCTTACATAGAACAGTGTTAACCATATCATTTTGGGTTTTTTTTTTTTTCCTAACCACCTGTGTTTCAATCTAATATGTAAATCTGCTACAATGAAGTAATGCTCTTCCTTAAAAGGATTCTTCAGGATACCATGGTTGGACAAAGGAGACAGAACTAATTATGTTTAAAAGAGTTCAGGAAGCAGAGGAAAAATGGAGGGGTGCACAAGCCCTAATTGACCAAATTAAAGTCACCTTCTCAGAAAAGGAGAGAGAGCTGGAAAATAAGATGGAAGAACTAAAGAGACAACAAGAGAAGGAACTCTTCAAACTGAATCAAGACAATTATATTCTTCAAGCCAAGGTACTAGACATACCTCTTTTTCCTTCTTATTGATTAAAAAAGAACTAGAACTTCCTGCTAAAAGCATTGTCATCCTTTGTTCCTGGGGTTGTTGATGTGATGTATCCGCTGTGCAAAACAAGAACGCGTTCCTGAGAGTGCCTCCTCACAGAAGAGCCTACATCGAACCCATGGGGAAAAGATATCAAACTTTAAATGGGCTCTTTTTCATAGCTTTCTTTTGTTAGCAGTCCTTCTTGAAAATAAATCCCTTAGTTCCATTGACCTTCAAGAAGAAAAAATTTCGGTAAGAAATGCTATAGAAGGTCAAGATTCAGAGAATGACACTATATAGCATTTCTGAGTCACTTCCATCACCAAAACCGTCAGCACAGAACAACACTGAGTGATTGTGTAAGAAGAAAGAACTGGGGCCAAAAAGCAAACCAAAATTTTATTTGGGGTCTTTAGAAATTTCAGTCTGGGAATCAGATTCAGGAAGAGCCTGAAATGTGCTCTGAGGGATGTGAAGAAAGACAGTTTTGTTTTTTAAGGTATCATTGAAATACAGTCTTATGAAGGTTTCACATGAGCAACATTGTGGATTCAACATTCACCCATATTATCAAGTCCCCCCCGAACCCCATTGCAATCACTGTCCATCAGTGTAATAAGATGCTAGAGTCACTACTTGTCTTCTCCGTGCTATACTGCCTTCCCCTGCCCAACCTATCTATGCTGAGTGTGCTAATCATAATGCCCCTCAATCCCCATCTCCCTCCCTTCCCACCCGCCTTCTCCCACCCCTCCCCTTTGGTAACCACTAGTGCCTTTTTGGAGTCCGTGAGTCGGCTGCTGTTTTGTTCCTTCAGTTTTGCTTTCTTGTTACGCTCCACAAATGAGTGAAATCATTTGGTACTTGTCTTTCTCTGCCTGGCTTATCTCACTGAGCATAATGCCGTCTAGATACATCCATGTTGTTGCAAATGGTAGCATTTCTTTTCTTTTTATGGGTGAATAATATTCCATTGTGTATATGTACCATATCTTCTTTATCCATTCATCTACTGATGGACACTTAGGTTACTTCCATATCTTGACTATTGTAAATAGTGCCGCATTAAACATAGGGGTGCATATGTCTTTTTGAATCGGGGATCTTGTTTTCTTCAGGTTAATTCTAGGGGTGGAGATCCTGGGTCAAATGGTATTTCTATTTTTAGTTTTTTGAGGAACCTCATACTGCTTTCTACAATGGTTGAAATAATTTACATTCCCACCAACAGTGTAGGAGGGTTCCCCTTTCTCCACATCCTCCTCAGTATTTCTTGATCCTTGTTTTTGGATGTTGGCCATCCTAACTGGTGTGAGGTGATAACTCATTGTGCTTTTAATTTGAATTCCCCTGACAATTAGCAATGTGGAACATCCTTTCATGTGCCTGTTGGCCATCTGAATTTCTTCTTCGGAGAAGTATCTGTTCATAACCTCTGCCCATTTTTTAATTGGGTTATTTGCTTTCTGGGTGTTGAGGCATGTGATCTCTTTATATATTTTGCATGTTAAGCCCTTATCAGATATGTCATTTATGAATATATTCTCCCATACTGTAGGATCTCTTTTTGTTCTACTGATGGTGTCCTTTGCTGTACAGAAGCTTTTTAGTTTGATGTAGTCCCATTTGCTCATTTTTGCTTTTGTTTCCCTTGCCCGAGGAGATGTGTTCAGGAAAAAGTTGCTCATGTTTATATTCAAGAGATTTTTGCCTACATTTTCTTCTGTGAGTTTTATGGTTTCATGAGTTACATAAAGGTCTTTGATCCATTTCGAGTTTACTTTTGTATAGTTAGACAGTAATCCAGTTTTATTCTCTTATATGTAGCTGTCCAGTTTTGCCAACACTAGCTGTTGAAGAGGATGACATTTCCCCATTGTATATCCATGGCTCTGTTATTGTATATTAACTGGCCATATATGTGCGGGTTTATATCTAGGCTCTCTCTTCTGTTCCATTGATCTGTGGATCTGTACTTGTGCCAGTACCAAATTGGTTTGATTATGGTGGCTTTGTAGTAGAGCTTGAAGTTAGGGAGCATAATCCCCCCAGCTTTGTTCTTCCTTCTCAGGATTGCTTTGGCTATTTGGGGTCTTTTGTGGTTCCATATGAATTTTAGAACTATTTGTTCTAGTTCATTGAAGAATGCTATTGGTGTTTTGTTAGGATTGCATTGAATCTGTAGATTGCTTTAGGCAGGATGGCCATTTTGACAGTATTTGTTCTTCCTGTCCATGAGCATGGGATGTATTTCCATTTATTGGTGCCTTCTTTAATTTCTCTCATGAGTGTCTTGCAGTTTTCAGGGTATATAGGTCTTTCACCTCCTTGGTTAGGTTTATTCCTAGCTATCTTATTCTTTTTGATGCAGTTGTAAATGGAATTGTTTTTCTGATTTCTCTTTATGCTAGTTCATCATTAGTATATAGGAATGCAACAGCTTTCTGTGTATTAATTTTGTATCCTGCAACTTTGCTGAATTCAGTTATTAGCTAGTAGTTTTGGAGTAGATTCTTTAGGCTTTTTTATGTACAGTATCATGTCATATGCAAACAGTGATAGTTTAACTTCTTCCTTACCGATCTGGATGCCTTTTATCTCTTTTTGTTGTCTGATTGCCATGGCTAGGACCTCCAGTGCTGTGTTGCATAATAGTAGTGAGAGTGGGCATTCTTGTCTTGTTCCCGATCTTAGAGGAAAAGCTTTCAGCTTTTGACTGTTAAGTATGATGTTGGCTGTGGGTTTATCATATATGGCCTTTATTATGTTGAGATACTTGCCCTCCCTACCCATTTTGTTGAGAGTTTTTATAATGAGTGGATGTTGAATTTTGTCAAATGCTTTTTCAGTGTCTATTGAGATGATCATGTGATTCTTCTCGTTCTTTTTGTTGATGTGGTGGATGAGGTTGATTGACTTTGAAATATTGTACCATCCTTTCATCCCTGGAATAAATCCCACTTGATTATGATGGGTGATCTTTTTGATGTATTTTTGAATTCAAAATATTCTGCTAATATTTTGTTGAGGATTTTTGTATCTGTTTTCATCAGGGATATTGGTCTGTAATTTTCTTTTTTTGTGGTACCTTTTTCTGGTTTTTGTACTAGAGTGATACTGGCTTCAGAGAATGAGTTTGGAAGTATTCCCTCCTCTTCTACTTATTGGAATACTTTAAATAGGGTGGGTATTAACTCTTCTTTAAATATCTGGTAAAATCCAGCTGTGAAGCCATCTGATGCTGGATTTTTGCTGGGGCTTTTTTGATTACCACTTCAATTCCATTACTGGTAATTGGTCTGTTCAGATTTTCTGTTTCTTCCTGGGTCAGTCTTAGAAGGTTGTATTTTTCTAGAAAATTGTCCATTTCTTCTAGGTTATCCAGTTTGTTATCATATAATTTTTCATAGTATTCTCTAATAATTCTTTGTATTTTCATGGTATCCAGATTTTTCCTTTCTCACTTATGATTCTGTTTTCATGTATAACTCTTTTTTTCTTGACATGTCTGGCTAGACTATTTGGTTAATTTTCTCGAAGAACTGGCTCCTGCTTTCATTGATTTTTTTCTGTGGTTATTTTCTTCTCAATTTTATTTATTTCTACTCTGATCTTTATTATGTCCCTCCTTCTACTGACTTTGGGCCTCATTTGTTCTTTTTCTAGTTTCATTAACTGTGAGGTTAGACTGTTCATTTTGTATTGTTCTTTCTTGAGGTAGGCCTGTATTGCACTATACTTTCCTCTTAGACTGCCTTCACTGTATCCCATACATTTTGGGGTGTTGCGTTGTTGTTTTCATTTGTCTCCATATATTGCTTGATCTCTGTTTTTGGTCATTGATCCATTCATTATTTAGGAGCATGTGGTTAAGCCTCCATGTGTTTGTGGGCTTTTTTTGTTTTCTTTGCATAATTTATTTCTAGTTTCATACCCTTGTGGTCTGAGAAGCTGGTTGGCCCAATTTTGATTGTTTTGAATTTACTGAGGCTCTTTTTGTGGCCTAGTATGCAATCTATTCTGGAAATGTTCCATGTACACTTGAGAAGAATGTGTATCCTGCTGTTTTTGGGTGCAGTGTTCTGTAGATGTCTGTTAGATCCATCTGTTATAATGCATTGTTTATTGCCTCTGTCTCCTTACTTTTTTTCTGTCTGATTGATCTGTCTTTTGGAGTGAGTGCTGTATTAAAGTCTCCTAAAATGAAAATGCATTGCATTCTGTTTCCCCCTTTAATTCTGTTAGTATTTGTTCCACATATTTAGGTGCTCCTATTTTGGGTGCATAGATATTTATAATGGTTATATCCTCTTGTTGGACTGACAGCTTTATCATTATGTAATGTTCTTCTTTTTCTCTTACTGCTTTCTTTGTTTTGAAATCTATTTTGTCTGGTGTAAGTACTGCTACACCTGATTTTTTTCCCTATTTTTTGCATGAAATATCTTTTAACCATCCCTTTACTTTCAGTCTGTGTATGTCTTTGGGTTTGAAGTGAGTGTCTTGTAGGCAGCATATAGATGGGTCTTGTTTTTTTATCCAATCTGTAACTCTGTGTCTTTTGATTGGTGCACTCAGTACATTTACATTTAGGGTGATTATCAATAGATATGTACTTATTGCCATTGTAGGCTTTAGATTTGTGGTTACCAATGGTTCAAGGTAAGTTTCCTTACTATCTAACAGTCTGTCTTAACACGCTTATTATGCTATTACAAACACAATCTAAAGGTTCGTTTTTTTTCCCCCCCTTCTTCTTTTTCCTCCTACAGTCTTTACATATTAGGCATCATATTCTGTACTCTTTGTGTATCCCTTGACTGACTTTGTGGGGTTGATTTAATTTTGCATTTGCTTTGTAATTAATTGGTCTACTTCCTTTACTGTGGTTTTATTTTTTCTGATGACAGCTATTTAGCCTTAGGAGCACTTCCCTCTATAGCAGTCCCTTTAAAATACACTGTGGAGAGATTGTTTATGGGATGTAAATTCCCTCAACTTTTGCATATCTAGAAAGTGTTTAATCCCTGATTCAAATTTAAATAATAATCTTGCTGGGTAGAATATTCTTGGTTCGAGGCCCTTCTGTTTCATTGCATTAAATATATCATGCCCCTCCCTTCTGGCCTATAAGGTTTCTGCTGAGAAGTCTGCTGATAGCCTGATGTGCTTTCCTTTATACTTGATCTTTTTTCTGTCTCTGGCCACTTTTAATACTCTCTTTTTGTCCTTGACCTTTGCCATTTTAATTATTATATGTCTTCGTGTTGAAAGACAGTTTTATTAAAAAAAAGAAAAGCAGTCTTAGGTAAGTTGTATTGAAAGAATTATGATGGCCTAGGCAAAATAACTAACGTTACTCCATGTAGGATAGATCACTGTGTTAGTTGCTAGATTGGAGTTCAGCAAAATAAGCCTCATTCTGAGATGGCAACAGGTTGTAGCCACTTGCTGTTACCACAGTGCAGAATTTCACATTCCATCTAGTTATGGACGTGCATAAGACCAACTTCCCCAAGGCCTCTCAGCTCTGTTTTAGGGCCGTTTGACATTCCTGACTCCATTTTGGATGTTACTGTTCATATTATTTAACTATGATTATGTTAATTCCATTGTGGTTATAAGACAGTATTAGGCCTCTGCACTTTGAGTTTTCTTACTGTTCCTCACTTCTCACTTAATCATTTCCTTCTAAGTGAAAAAACAATTTTTGCATTTTCTCAAAGTTAAGTAGCTTTGAAGAAACAAACAAAAAACAAAGGTGGTTATATTTTGAAGAAGCAACTGATCCTGTCACTGAAGAAAAACTGAAACAAATCCAAAAAGAAATACAAGAACAAGAGACACTCCTTCAGGGATATCAACAGGTAAGGCAACTCTTCACAAAAGAAGAATTTGTTCTTGAGATCCTTTGGTTATAAAACTAAGCATATTAAAGTATTCCTGTGCTCATTTAACAGGTAATGGGAATTCTGGCAAATATAAGGAAGCAATAATTTGACTAGTCTGAACTTTTTTCATGAGCAGAATTCAAGTGGTTAAGAGCATGGGTTTGGATTCAAAGAATCTTGTTTGGTCTTAATTCCACCACCTGCTGTGCAGCCTTAAGCCAATCACATTAACTTTCATATAATCCAGTTTCCTCATTTGTGAAATTGGGAGTGATGATAGTAATAGTTGCCTCATAAGGTGGTTGTGAAATGAAAGTAAGATAGTGTAAGCCAACCTCTTAGTGCCTGGCACACAGTAACTAGCCAATGAATGTTGCCTGTTTTTTTTAATAGCCATTTCCTTAAAACTATCCCATTTTTCTTTAGTTTTCTATAATGCTTTTCCATGGAAGGTTTTCATATATTCAGAAATACAAATCTGAAATCAATCGGCATTTGCACAATGAGTGAAAAATGAATTAGAGAAAATCTGTGTGTCCTGCAGAAGGCAGACATTCGCGAAGCGCGACGGACCCTTGGTGATGTTGACCTGACAGCGGGGACAGATTTGGTGATCTCTAGCATAAGATTTCATCTTAGTTTCTTCCCCACCACTCCCTTTTTTTTTTTTAATCCCTCCCTTTCTCTCTCATCGTTTTCTCCTTTGACAACATAGCCTAAGAATCAAGCCTGTCTATAACAAGCACTGTCATCCAGGGACATCCAGAGAAAGCCTTACCCCATCAGTGATTACATTTACTACCAGTGGAAGTACTGATTTTAAAAGACACATTACCCTAAAGTTCGTGAGAATCTTCCATACCCTTTGCCTGCCATTCTGATCTTGCCTTATAGAACATGCATTTTTAAGGATTTCACAGATGCGTTAATATGCCATCTACCCCCTCCCACAAAGATAACACAAAATTTGTGTGTCTGTGTATATATTTATGTATTTTTCTGGTTTTCAATAATTCTACAAATATTAAGCACAGTTCATCTGCCAGGCATTAGGCCAGATACAGTGAGATGGTTTTCATTAGCTCTTCAAAGGTCCTTGATTTTCATCAGGTTCTTAAAGAGGTTAATAACCCAGAGCACCTAAGCACAGATTGGTACTTTCTGATCTCAGTTTGAGTCACTTAAGGCTGGTGGTAAACTGGGTCTAGTCCTTGCTCTTCCTGATCCTGACAGTTTCAAAAATATCCAATCTCTAAGCCTGCTCACAGAAAGTTCCAGAAACATGGACGCCCACTGTGTCTATATCCAATTTCTTCATTTTCTTCATTATGGGAAGCCAAGCCAGAAACAGAAAAAAGAGGGTGCAGATAGTCTCCCTGGGCCTTTCCACCCCTGGTCCACACAGTCAGGATGTGGCTATTCCTACAGCCACTCACCCACTTACTCCTGTGAAATGCGCGTACACTGACATAAGGCCCTTTCGCTTTGGGCACTTTTGCAACTTTTTTTCCAAGTAAGCATTTTGGAAAGAATTGTTTTCAGGTAAAACTTTTTTTTCTGAGATAATATAAGTAGTTTGAAAAAGATTTTGCTTACTGAAAAACTGAAAAATTTAAAAGACTTTAAAAATGTTTAAAAGATATATCTGTTGTGAGCATATATATTATATAAGTACTAGCAACTTTTACCTATATGTGATTTTCTATTTATGAAGGAAAATGAAAGATTGTATAATCAAGTGAAAGATCTCCAAGAACAAAACAAGAAAAATGAGGAGCGAATGTTCAAGGAAAACCAGAGTTTATTCAGTGAGTTAGCTTCCTTAAAGTAAGTACTTTTTAAATTCTTAAAACCAAACAGACTATTTCTAAGCATTTTATTATTGTATTAAGAATATATTTATTTTTACTTAGAAATGAAGAAATGAAGATTTATAGTTTTGTAACTTTTATATTTTAATATTCAATGGGTTTGTCTTAGTGTTAGATGACTAGTGGATACCTTGCTATTTTCAGCCTATTCATATTTGAGTTTGATTATCAGTTTTAGGAAATTGAATATATAGTATTCTTCTTGATCAGTCATTAAGCCTGAGATGCTTAACATTTCCTAAGGAACCATGTGACTAGCAATAATAAAAAGTATGTATCATATAATATCACGTAATGTCTTAGGTGAGGTTCCATACCATAGTAGTAGAGCCTGAGGTGGGGATCCTTGTGGAGGTCATCTCCTAGAGGATAACTTTCAGGAGAAAGGGAGTAAGAGAAGCAAGACAGGGAGATGGCAGGGGAAGGCAAGTAAGAATATGGTCTTAGCTGGAGACTGGTTTCATTCTGCTCTCACCGGAAGCTTTGGAGAACAGATCGTACCACAGAGTTGGTCTCTGCTTGAGGCAAGGGGAGCAGCCTTTTATACCCCTAGCCAGTCAGCCACTGACGGAGGTATGCCCCAGGAAAGGGCTGGGGGATGTTCTGCAGGCCATGGGGCAGGGTTATTATTTGGCTGAAGGCATTTCTCCAAAGGAAGAGAACTTCTGAGTCGTTGATGACCAACAGCATGGCAGGCTGGTGGAGCGCCAGCACCTGCTCAGGAATCATACTTCAGACTGTAAGGTCTTTTGGCTGTTACTCCATCCAACTTTGACATGTTATAAGTAAAAGGCTGGACCCGCAGACTTGGGCGAATTAGGGCACTACCTTCTTTTAGGAAATGGCTGCCAGTTTGTATCATTTTCATAAATACTTAATCACTCAGATAGGACTGCTATTGGAAGGAACTTCTTTGGCCATAAATGTCATGAACTTTCTTTTTATGCACATATTTCTTTTATTCTTTTGTTAGATAACCTAGGTAGTAAGAGACAGGGTTGCTGCTAGCTCCAACTGATCTTTATGCAAAATAGCAAAAGGCACACCTTGTATAAACAAAGCTAGACAGTACACAGGGTAGCAAGTAAGGGCACTTTTGTGTAAATTAGGAGAAAAAATACCTCTTAATCCTGGTAAAGTGTAACCCCAGGCCAATTGTGATACTGCCAGTTCCAGTGCATGAAAGCATTTACATCTACTTTCTTTTTGATGCTTTAGTATTTTAAAATATGTCATCTTACATCACCTAGCCTTTAAAAAAGATCTATTCCAGAATCCAAAACTGAAGCTCTCAGTGGAACTTTCACAAGTAAATGTTTCATTAGTACATTAGGGTTAGTTGCTCTTATATGAAGTCCTAAACTCCTTGTTATCGTGTCTCTGGAAAAACAAATATTGATTTCTAATGTCCAAATAGTAGACTGTGTTTGGTTTTATTTGTCAGTTTCCACGTGTAATGGGCAATTTGTATTTCTCAGAAAGGAATCTAGAATGATGTAACAACATACATTATGACAGGTAAAATGGGGCACATTTTTCTGGGACATTGATTTTTTTTTCCTAAGAATTGGGAAAAAATACTTTTAAAAACAACTTCAGGATTCAATTCTTTCATTTTAAACTTAAAAGTTTCCCTTAAAATAACTTCTTTTAGTATTTTAAACTTTAAATAAACTTTTTTCCTCAGCGTCTCACATAGTTTCAATATCCACTACAGCTTTTAATCTTTAAGAATTGAATATTTTGCATCAAATGGAGTACCTTGTAAAAAGAAAAAAAAATCTTTTTATTTTCAAAATAAATCAGAGAACAGATGCATCAAAATCATTTCCTATCTCAAGTAGCTGAGACTTCAGAGCCTTCTGGAAACCGGAATTTTACAGATCTGTTAACAGAACTACGGGTGGCACAGGTAAGTTGCATAGAGATTTTAAATATTAATGAGAGTAAAGATTATAAAAATTCCTATATGTGTGTGTAAAAATCTTTATTACTTTATGAATAAATGTTTAAATTTCATACCATTAAAAAAATTAAGAAATATCAAGATTAGCTTGTGACCTTACTGTAGAGAAAACAACATCACACTGGTTTTAGATGGCATCTTTTTACAATCCAGCCTCTCACCAGGCACTTACCACATGGAGTCATATTGGAGGCATAACCTCACTTGGGGCGTGTATACCTTATTCAGGCAAATCCCTCATTGGAAATGTATGTCTAAAATAGGAAAATAATTTGGAGATGGTTATTCACCATAAAAAGTTTCGTTAGCTTTTTACCTGTCTCCTTAAGTATACTGTACTTCTAAAGGGCAGAGACTATATCTACATTTATATCACATATCCCTAACATAGATGTGAAATGCCATAGCTGCTGTATAACTTTTTTCTCTATTTTTATTGAATTGTATTATAAAACATATGGTTCTAGAATTTTCAAGAATAACATTTATCAATGGAAGAAGTTCTGAAATTTTGGTCAGGTTAATTCTATTTGAAGCAGAACAACTCCATATACTGCATGACTTTTATCACCCCTGTTGCCAGGAACTATGTGCCTCTAGCACCCACCAGTCATTTTAACCATCAAAACTACTGCCACATTTCAAAACACCCCCTGTGGGAGGGCAGTTAATTCTCCCCACTCCTTCCCATTAAGAACCATACCACTGAACTAAAAGGCCCTTCCAGTCTATTTGAATGATTGTATAAATTAGAAAAATCCCAATTACATGCCACCTTTAACAAGAAATTTTTTATATAAAATTAGATTACATAGAAATCTAAACATACCATAGTTTAATAACTGATGTTTAACAGGTTTCGTAGTATATAAAATGCAGCTTCAAATATGAATCCATTAGGGAACTTCTTTTGATACATGTATGTATGCATGTATAGAATGATTAGATAGGTAGGGAAGTAGATGAAAAGAAAGAGTGAGTGATTACACTTTCCTCCCCTTATCAGTAGGCCTAAAAAATTAACAAGTTAAAAGAGTGCCATATTTTATGAAGGCTGAAAAAAACATGGTAAGGTTCCAACCATAGCATTAGTTTTATTCAAAGGCTGTTTTTAGTGACCTTTTATAAATGTGCTGCTTTGAACATATTTTTCTGACAAATAGGAAACTAAAACTTCCACTGAAAATATTGGAAAATGCCAGATATAATATAATAAACGTCTTGT
The DNA here is from genome assembly GCA_032199065.1 of Smutsia gigantea. Taxonomy (NCBI): domain Eukaryota; kingdom Metazoa; phylum Chordata; class Mammalia; order Pholidota; family Manidae; genus Smutsia; species Smutsia gigantea. The sequence goes on from JAVSCE010003799.1 coordinate 140,360, forward strand.
AAATGCATAACCCAGCTCTTAAGAAAAGGAACTCTCTAGAGGCCAGAAATAAGGAGGGATAAAAATCCTCATAGTAAACATCTACTCTGAGGCTCGCATTTTAGGCTTGAACTTTCACAGCAAAGTGAAGCGAGGACATCAGGGCTTCAAAGGGCCATACCCTTCAATGAAACAAAGAACTAGGGAAAAAATCCACTCACCTTCATAAGTGGCCAAGATGTCAAGAGAGCTTTTCTGTCTTAACTTCATCTGTAGATGGGGCAGAGTAGAGGTCTCCTTTGCTCTGTGCCCATGTTTTATGAGCCATTCAATATAAATGTCATCCCTTCTGCCTTCATTTGTGTTTTAATACTTGAATTGATACTATCTACAAGGATTGGTCATGCTCAAACTGAGAAAAATAACAAACTGAGGTCCTGAGTCAATGATAACCTCTAGGGTGTCTAGAAGGAACAAATTCAAAACAGCTCTTGGAATATACACCCTTACCCAGCTCACACAGTATTCCTACAGATAAAAAAACCCACTGATAATATACCTACAGTTAAAAATTATACAGAGAAACAAGCCATCATGAGCCAGCATGCATAACTGAAACCTCGGAAGGCAAACACCACAAATGGGGGAACTACTGTTAACAACAAATCAGTCTTGGTCCCCATAGAGCTTTCTGCCTAATAAAGAGAAGAGGCTTGTACACAAGTCAATGTCATAGGAGACAGAAAGTGATAGATGCTAGACTAGAGGTACAATGAAAAGTTTATGGGCATGCAGTGGAGGGGATAACAGGAATAGACTCATTTGAGCTAAGCTTTGAAGAATAAGTATGATTTTTATCAAGTAGAGGAATGGGGGCTAAGAGAAGCATGGAACATAGAGCATATTGAAAATTTATTCAACAGTGTTTTGATATACCAAGATTTTTTATGCATTTATGATACAAGGATTAGCAAAATAAAGTACTGCTTTCAAGTAAATACATGATGTCTTTTTTCGAGTAAATTTTAAGTAAATATATAAAAGGTGGTGATAAGCATTGCAAAAAGAAAATAAAGCAACAGGAGTGGGTTTGCTGTTTTAGAAAGAACTTCCTGGGGCTTCATTTGAGCAGAAATCCTGATGAAGTTAAAAAGTGAGCCACCTATATATCTGGGAGCAGAGGAAACAGTGCAAACACCTTTGGGTAGGAGTGTGCTGGGTCCATTCAAAGAAGAGCTCAGCAGTCTCTGGCTGAAATGGAGTAGGAGGGGTAAGATCTGTAGTAGCTGAGGTCAGAGGCATGGGCAAGGCTGGGTTATGTGACACTGAAAGTCATGGTAAGGACTCTGGATTTGCCCTGGGAGGATGGGAGCCACCAGAGAGTCTCAGACAGAGGAGTGATATTAACTGATTCTTTAAAACAATTCCTGTGGCTACTGCAAGGAGAAGAGACTATATGTGCTGCAGGTGGAGGAGGCAGACTGGTTAGGAAGTTGATGCAGTAATCCAGGAGAAGTGGAATAGCAGATTGGAAGGTCTTCAGGCTGTGTTGAGTTAGATCATTAAAACTGATTCTAGTAGGCTTTAGGGAGCTACTGATAATTGTAGGAAGTGATAAAGTCAGAGCTGAAATTTAGGAAAAATAATTAGCACCAGTTTTTATGATAGACTGAATGAAAGAGATTATACCACAGTTTTTTATGGTTGGAAATAATTTGCTTTTGTAATTCTATGAATATCAAGAAAGAAAAAATAAGTTTATTAGAAGACATCAAAAGACTGAAGCAGGACAAACAAGGTCTTGAAGTAGACTTGGAAAAAATGAAGAAAGAGAGAGACCAGGCCAAGGATCAGATTGCTTATGCCGCAGGTAAGACCGCAGGCTGGAGCAGCTTACCTTCATATTTATGACCGTTCTTTATTCTTGACTTTACGTAACAGCAATTGGATAGTATAATCACAATGCCATTCCTTGAAGTATATTCTAATTTTAGAAATATTTTTTAAAAATTAGTTGTAATAGGTATGTATATTTAATAGGTTTTAGCAGGATTAATTGCAGGTTTAAAGAAAATCAAGGATTATTTTGAATTTGTGGCATTTTATGTTTAGTTGTTTACATGTCTGTCATCCCAGCTAGACTATGACCTTCCTGAGGGCATGTTCTGTCTTTTTATCCCTGGGTCTGAAACATAGGCTCCCAAGTATTTGCCAAATGAACAAATAGCACTAAATTTTGTAAAAAACACAAGGATAAATATGGTATTCCCTACCAGGGAAATCAAAGATAAGAATACAGAAAAGTTTAATATTTTTAAAATTGCAAATAAACATGAGATGGGGTGCTGTATAAGAGTTTCAGAAAGGGAAGACTGTCATTTTAGCTAGGTCCTGACAGATGGTAAAATTCGGAAGTGGAGTGGAGGGAGGCTGCTCGAGTGCGTTTTATGAGCGTGTTATTGAGTGTACCTTTGGACTGGAGCTTCAGATGGGAGAGCACAGGACTAGAAAAGTGGAGCAGAGGAGCCCTTATTTGCTAAAGTAAGGATCTTTCCTCTGTGATAGTATAATCTCCAGTGTAAGATACGCACAATAAAGTCCACTTACCTGTTTGTAAGAAAACCACATTTACTTTTCTCACTAGTAAAATAGAATAATAATAATAATAGTATCCATCATGTTAAGTTTTTTGTGCTAGATAAAATCATTCATAATAGGCACTCATTAATGTTTTCAGTTGTTACTTCTTAATATAATTATAGGAATTCTTCATTCTTATTATCTCTCAAGTCTAACATTTATTTTCCCATGGAAATGACTTTACTTTTATAATGAAAGTGAGTGGGAAAACAGTTGATTTATCAAAAATTTCTAGATAACCAACTTTGCTGCAAGTTTGAGGATTTGGACTATGAACACAATCTTCAACTCTCTTTACTAATAGTGTATTGAACTAGACACTACCTTGTACACATCAGTTGTTTTTTGCCTCTTATTTTTTTCATAATGCTTTTATTAGAAAGCATTGGTTTTCATGTAAAATATTTTAATATAGTTTATTTCCATATTTTGAAAAATTGCAGTCAAGTTATTGAGTTTATCTTATAGGCGAAAAATTATATGAAATAAAAATTTTAGAAGAAACACATAAAGAAGAAATCAGTCGTCTGCAAAAAAGATTACAATGGTTTGCTGAAAATCAGGAACTTCTGGATAGAGATACAGTTCGGCTTAAAGAAGCCAATGAAGAAATTGAGAAGCTCAAACTTGAGGTAGTCATTTCAGAAGGTATTTCTGTAGGTGACCCCTGTTAACGTCAATGATTAATTCTTAGCCTTGTAAGTGTCCTTGAATCAATATCTAAACTCTGTTCATTAAAATTGCTGGTTTGGCATTTTGTTGCTTTAGGTGTGTAGCCTATTTTAGATTAGCCTGAGCGTAAATCCAAGCTGCTCGGCATGCCCTGTCAGGTCCCATGTGGTCTGAATCCTGCCTGCCCAGAGTCCTCCATACCTCACCCCCAGGAGCCAGTGTCCTCCAGCCGCACCAAACCTCCCTCTGATTCTTGAACATGCCGAGCCTGTACCACTTGATGCCTCTGGCCTCAGTTCTTCCCTTGTCTCACTCCTTGTTCAAGTCTCATCTCAAATTTCTGTTCCCCAGAGAGACCTTTCCTGACATTTTCTAATCTAATGTAGCTATCAGTCTCATCCCCGACTCTCTTCCCATGCCTTCACTGTTTTATTTTCTTCATAGCACTTGTCATTCTGTGAAGTTATTTTATTTACTTAGTGATTTACTTTGTTAGCTTATCAGCCATCTCCTCTCCCCAGAGTGTAAGTACCCTGAAAGCAGGGACTTGTTTGCCCACTTTGTCTCCATATGGTGCCACATCTGGGAATTCATACATGAGTGAATGAACTACCATGATGCTGCCCTGCTTGTGTTTCTCTGCTATGTTTTAAATATGCTTCTTAACATGTTCTTTACTTATTGATAGGTTGAGAAACTGAAAGCTGAATCTGGAAATCCATCTCTTCAGCAGAAGATACGCTTGAAAGACAGAGCAGCTGATGCCAAAAAAATTCAGGATCTAGAAAGACAAGTATGTATTTAGGGTAAATTTTCATTAAGGTATTTTATATATAGTGCATTTTTATTTTCTCTTTGGCTCCAGGAGTTCCTACAAAATGTATTAACCTGAAAAATCTTGTTTTTATTCATTTATTTTGATATAGAACTGCTCCCACTTTAAATAAACTTGATATATAATATTTAAAGTAACATTAATAAAAGTAGTAAACAGCATCACTTTATATATAATCTGTGGCTTTGTATATAAAGAATATTTAGACTAATGTGCTTCATTAGATGGTAGAACTATTGATGAAAAGTTATTTTGCATCCCAGCTCTTAGACATCTGGGAAGAAGGAAGTAGAAATTTGAAACACTGGGTATGGAGTTAGGATTCCTTCTGTCAAAAGACAGGTGAGAGAGGAGTACAGCAAAGGAGATCCATGAGTTGGGAACATGTTAGTAGTGCTTGGGAAAGGTGAAACACCTTAGAAACAGAACATTCATGCTCCCAAAGAGGTGGCTATAATTTTGAGTTCTTCTTCACTGTATAGGTTTAGAAATATTTCAAGGTCAGTGTGGATGGATGACCTTCAAAAATCATAGTACACTAATTAGGGTAAAGTTTTTTTTCATTGATGTAGTTTTTTAGGGTGAAATATGAACTTTTTCATTCTACTTTTAAAACCATAAAGTAGCACTTGTATTCATAACTAAATATTAAACAAAATAAGGATGTTCAGCCCCATTCATAAGGGAGCAAGATTCTGTAGTCAAGTCATGACATTTAAATATATGGTTATTATTCCATCACAAACCCAAAAAGTGAGGTCATCACTGGGCTGAATATTATCCCAATTTTATGAGAAGGAAAAATAAGCAAAATATTAACTTTGATACTTTCACAGGACCTGTTTTTTTATCAAAAGGTATGATTTGATAGTTTGGCTCAGTGGCCAGGAAAGAAACAGGACAAAGGTAGTTTGAAGAGCTAGAAATTTTCTGAAATAAGTGTAGTCCAGGATTGCTTGGCATTTTTTCAGTGTTTAAGATTTAGAGTAGCCAGTTTATTTAAAGTGGGAGCAGTTCTATATCAAAATAAACCAGTAAAAACAAGAATTTTCAGTGTTTAACATACAGAATTGTGAGAGAGATAAGACGAGAGAAACTACCACTCCTCCTGATAGCTTCAAGAGAAGTAATGTAGAACTGAATGTATTAGAATAAAAAAATAAAGCATGCTTCAAAAGCAAAGCTAAGACTTGAAGTGGTGATCCATTTTGATGAGAAATATATCACTTTATTAAAGTAAACACTTTTTATTAACACTTTCATTAAAAATGTGCTGGTTAGTCATCTTAGATTATATCTTTCTAAAATATTATTCACTAATATCATTTTATATAGTTTGCTGCATATACGTTTCAGATCTTATTCGGTGCCCATGAACATTTCTAGCCTTGTGATTTTAAAACTTAATATATATTTTATAATAAATGTACATCACAAAATATCTAGAATCATTTTGGAGCCATATTCTAAAATAGATTATAGATATAACTATAAATAGATTATAGATATATATGTATGAATTATAGATATAAAATAGATTATAATTATACAGTAAAATATCTTCTTTTCTAAATAGCACATAAGTAAAACTAAAGCTAATTAGAATTGCATGTTACAATGAAAATTTCAGATTACATGCATTCATTCATGCTTTTATTTAATATAATATTCCATAGGTTAATTTCCTATGAGAATTTTTAAAAATTTTACTTTGTATAACAGCCACACTGATATCTGTAACCAAAGAATAATATTAAAAAGCAAATTAAAGAAGCTACAAATAAAATCTAATTTTCCCCAAAATTGTAATATGAATTTCAAGATATCAAAATTAGATTGAAAATATGTCTTAAAATTTTCAGTGAATACATTAATTGTAAGTATATTAAAACATTCATTTTTTTAAAAAATTAAAACTTTTTAATATATGTGGTATATGTATGTATATACCTTTACATGCTCACATCTAATAACTAATATTTTTAATACCAGAGGAAGCAAAACTTTGAAAATTTTGCAGATGAAATTATCAATATTTGTATCTGTATAAATATTTGTATTTATATCCCAATTTCTATTACATGTATGAATGTGCAAGCACTCTTAATGAATGGAAATATTTGCTGTTAGTTTTGCAAATGATGTGACCCTTAAATACCTAACATGAACAATGTTCAGTCTGTAAATAGGATTTTCAAGCACCAGCAACCCATCTTGTCCTAGGAAACGTCATTTTTGAGACCAGATTATAATAAAAGCCAACATTATCAAGCCCTTACTATATGCTAGGCACTCTGCTACCTACACATTTTACCAGGAGAAATGTCATTTGATCCTCACTTAATTGTATCAATGCCAGGAAATTGGCATTGTTATCATTTTACCAATGAGGCAAAAGAGGTTTAGATTGAGAGGCTGACACAGGTCATAAAGCTGATGGCACAGTCTTAACTCCAAACATGCTCTAATCACTGTACAGACTGCCTCTCAGGTGCTATTTATTTTATTGTATACTCACAGGCTAGAAAACTGTTCAACTAAGAATTTAGTGTTTTAACGTATGTTTTCCAAAGATATCTTAAATCGTGATACCTTTAGTAAAAACAGATAAATATACACATATGCATATATAATAGCTAGCTCTAATTTCTGTGGACCCTAGTGCAGTTCTTGCTTACAGAAAGACCATGTGTTATGTAATAGACTGAATGAAAAGTATTGTAAAGACTTCATTAAATATCATCTATTCCTCCTTGCTTCCTAATTGAAAGACTTCATTTTAAAATAGATTAAACATCTCTTTGAAATCTAAACATGATTGATATAGTATAATCTAAGTTTTTTGCATTAAACTGCTTAATTTTAATATACATAAGACCTCACAAATGTACAAAAATATTTTAATAGGTTAAGGAAATGGAAGGAATTCTGAAGAGAAGATATCCCAATTCTTTACCTGCTTTAATATTGGCTGCATCAGCAGCTGGTGATACAGTGGACAGAAATACAGTAGAATTTATGGAAAAAAGGATTAAAAAACTAGAAGCTGATCTGGAGGGCAAAGATGAAGAAGCAAAGAAAAGCCTTCGTACCATGGAACAACAGTTTCAGAAAGTGAAGGTAAGTACCAAATAGCCACGATGATGGGCTCAGAGGTATACCAAGAGGACTGGAGGCTTCTTAGATCTCATTTTAACGAGTAGCTATAATCATCCTTTCCCATGAAACCTTTGAGTGTTAATAGATGCAAAGGAAAGCTAGGTCCATCCTTTTTGTTTTCCTTCAGCAACTTTTTATTTCCAACGTGGGATAATCAAGCACAGGACAATCTTTACATAAGCCCCTCTCAGTGATATTAGAATTATTTGAAATTAAGTCATGAAAAGGCAGAGTAAAACATCTTCTCTTGTTACATATTCAGTATAAATATTTTTTTGAATTACTCTGGTTGAAAATATTTGTCTGAAGTTTACCTGGACAAGGGAGAGGGAATGAGATAGAAGAGTATGTTTTTAGAATACAACAAGAGGCAGGGCAGTGTCTGCTGAAAATGTCTTACTTTCTGAGTTTTCTGAGCCTTCATCAGGAATGTATCAGAAAGTACAAGTGCTAGAATGACCGAATGTGAAACAGGATGTGATACTTAATTTACTTTAAAAGAACTTGTTGAGCCTTGGTTTCTATAGTAATTCATGCCAGATGCTTTCACAGAGATTTTAGTTCATCCAGTGTGATCTTTCCAATTACCTGTGAGAAGTAGATACTGCTAACTTACCCTGCAGATCAGGGAACTCAGAGGTTCAGTTTAACTGTCTTGCCTGAGGTTCTGCTGCTGGCGAGAGGCAGAGCAAACAAAGCCTCAGACTTTGCGCCACGTTGCTTCTAGGATGCGGACCTCATTCCCCATAGGTTTCTGTCCTCAGAGAAGCAACAAATGGTAGACTATTAAGTTTCAGAAACGGAAAAAGATTGAAAACCTGGAAGTACTTTGGCCTGTTAGTTAAGGTCCTACCAAGGAGGTTGGGTTTCCACCCTCTTCAAATCTTTCAGCCCCTTACCTGGTTCATTTTCTTGTCTCACTTTCCTAAATTCTAAGTTGCACTCCTCCTTTAACCACCCAGTTTTCAACTTCCCTTAACTTATCCTCTGCTCGTTTACTAGTCTCCTCCAATCCTCCACTCCTCCACTCACACAGCTGTGCTTGGGGAGGTGTTTGCACAGTCGCAAGGGGAGGGCTGTCAGAGGCCTGCAGGTAGCCAGTCTCAGCAATTCCCTGTGCTGCTTGGCAAGCCCATTGTAGGTGGTTAATCAGTCCTTCCCCCTTCCCCTGAAACATCCACTTCAAACTTTCTGTCAGGCTCATGTTGCCCTCCCCCTCTCCCTACTCTTAAGTATTCTGCCTCCTTTCTCCTCTCTGTAATGGAAAATGTACTGTCTTTAGAGTCAGACCAACCTTCTGTCTAGGCCAACTTTCACTATTTTAGCTTCACAACTTTGCACTAGTTATTTAACCTCTTCGAGCCTGTTTCCTCATGTAAAAAACAGATAAAAACTGATTTATTGTTAATTATGCCACTTTTACTCCTAAGTTTCTTTCAATTTCTCTATTCCTTTTCATCAACATGTCACTCTACTACCATCACTAATAAAAGATGGCTGAATTACTGTTGGAACCTCCCGACTAGTCTATCCAGTACCCATTTCATTCACCCCATTCTCTAATCAACTCTTGACACCAAAGGCAAAATCATATTTTCATCTCTTATACACACACACACACACCTATCTTTGTTATACCCCTTAATGACTTCCTGTTCCTCTTAAGATAAATAAATGGCCTATGAATGCATGTATGGCCAGGCCCCTTGGTGCTCCCCAGTGCCTTCCCACACCATGCGTCCACTGCCCACTCATATTGACCTATTTCTCCTCCTTGCCATGTGTCTTTCAGCCACAGTAATTTGTGTACTCTGCCCTCTAACCCGTGCTCTCTGCCCTCTCACAGTTAGGGCATCCTGTCCAGCTCTCGACACAAGCACTGCTTCCCCTGTGAAACCTTCCCTGGACTCCCGGGCAGACAGATTTCCTCTATAAGCACTGCATCCCACACACCTGTCCTCCACTGCATCCCCAGATCTGGAGGATCATGAGTGATCTCTCTCCCCATCCAGCTTCTGGGATTCATGACTGTCCCGCTTCTGCCCTCTGCTGGATTCCACCACTCAGCAAAGTGCCTGACACAGAGTAGATGCTCAGACACTTTTAACTAGTTAATCCAAAATTCACAGGGTATCAGGAGGATTGAGTGGCAGAGTATATGTAAAGCCCTGTATCATACCTGGAGCATACCTTAGAATTCCAGGTGGAACAGGCTCATGCCAAAGCTAAATTGATGAGAGTTAATGAGGAGCTGGCTGCAAAGGGGAGAGAAATACAAGACCTTTCAAAAACTGTGGACACTCAAGAAATGATTGTAATAATTACAGTTAATATTCCACTGACCAAAAAGAGGCATAAATTCCAACCCATGACCCCATTTTTATATATCTAAATGTACCCATCCATTTTTCTTTTTTGCAATCCCTGACCATATCTCACTCCTGCCCTGGTTACTTCCTGCCAATTTCTCCTTTCATTTCTGATTTCCAGTACACACCAACCATTTGCTACTTCCAAAATATCCCTGCTTCCACTTATCCCAAAATCTATACTCATCCCTCAAGGCTGAACTTAAATGTGTAGTCTGCCCACCTTCCCTCGGGCATCCAGACACTCTCAGGTGCCTCATCCCCTCTGCATCAGTAGGCCCATCATCCCAATCATAGGACACTGCAGCTACTGCCATGTCACTCTCCTTAATCAGGCCGGGAACTCTTTTAAGGCAAGAACTGACTTTCTTTACCTCTAGATTCTGGCACAGTGCCTGGCATACAGTGGCAGCTCAATAAATATTAAGTAAATGAACAAACACTATTGCACCTCCCTACGCAGAGTAATGTATTAGATTATTACTTGTACAATACTAAAGCTCCAGCAAATAAATTCCAAGCTGACTTACTACCTAGGAGATTTCTAAGTTGATGTTAGAAAGTTGAAACTGTGCTATTTCTTTAAGACTTCAATACCAGCAGTTGCTTTCCCTATTTATCATCAGAGTATAGTTTGCATAGAGAAGGATACACAATAATAAGTTGGATTGTGAGATTTAAAATAAGTTCTGGAGTTTACATAATGTCAAATGTAGTGTTTATGAAGCAAAATGTCTAATGTAATGTTTCTGAAACACGTTACTTATGAAATTATATAAAATACCTTGAGAACATATAATGTTATACCCTTCTAAGACTGGGATTTCAATACATGTGACAGACTCAAGGAACATGGAATTGGAGGCGTCAGGATATGTGATGACTGCCTGAATGAATGAATGAATGGGAGAACGCAGGGCTTCAGTAACTAAGGAAATGTTTAGCAGTGGTTTGGCATTACATGGATTCTTTCCTTTCAGATTCAGTATGAACAGAGACTAGAGGAGCAAGAGCAGCTACTTGCCTCCAAATTGAAGGAAGCACCTCAGAACCAACGTGAGGACTCCTCCAGAGTTAAAGTACTAGAAAAGGAGCTCAGAGACATGGAGGAAGCCCACCAAATCACTGTAAGAAACCTTGAAGCTGAGATAGGCATTCTTAAGCATCAGAAAGCTGGATTGGGACTCAAAAAAAATGATAAAGATGATAAAGATTTCCAGTCTATAGAATTCCAGGTGGAACAGGCTCATGCCAGAGCTAAATTGATGAGACTTAATGAGGAGCTGGCTGCAAAGGGGAGAGAAATACAAGACCTTTCAAAAACTGTGGAGAGGCTTCAGAAGGAGAGAAGAATGATGCTCTCTAATCAGAATTCTAAGGGTAGAGAGGAAGTGTCTACAAAAAGGGTGAAGAAAGATGTGTTGCCCCCAGGTAAAGGACATGCGCACTCCTCTGGAACTCTGGGGGGCAAACTTTACCAGCCAAATGCTTTTACAGATTCCCATCTTTCAGAGGTTTCACAAGAAAACTGCAGATTGAAAAGTGAACTGGAGAGATTAACTGTAGAGAGGAATGAGCTGCAGATGAAATCTGAAAAAGCAATGAATCAATTTGAAGATTCCATGAAAAGGTAAACTGTGAATTCAAAAATACAAGGGGACATAAAAAGGTAAAAATCTGAAAATTGTAAGATGTATTTCTTTTGGTAATTTGACCCTGAACTGAACTTATAACCAAATCTTAAGAAATTGTATTAATTGCTGAGCATAGATCTGTTTCAGAGTAAGATCCTCTGCCTGTGCCCAGGCTCTGATGAGCCTGACTCCCCACATCGAGCCAAGCCACGTCCTTGGGCCAACCAGTCTCGTTTCTCTGCAAGTGTCCGAATGGTGTTGATGAGCTGACCCACTGGGCCTTCTTACAAATGAATATTATTATTTATAATTACCATAGGAAAATGCTGTCACAAAATAGCCACTATTAAAACTAGTGATATTCTAAGAGGAAAAGGTCCTCTTTTCCAAAATAATTCTTTGAATTAATCTAGTGATCACATCCATTCATTCTTCGAAGAACTTTTGTACTCAGTCCGTTGCTTTCTCAGAATCTCCAAATACTATCTACTCTTTCCTCTGAGCTGTCCAACATGCTCAGATCTTTTCACTTGATCAAACTAAGTGCTATTCCTCTTTCAGTACCAGTTTGCCACCAGTAGCTTCTTTTATTTCTACCTCCTTATTCTTAAATATGGCTCTCATCCTCACCCCTCTTTGAAACCTGGTCTCTCAATAATGACCTTGCCAGTGTAGTTTTCCTTGACATTGTTGACTACACTGCCTTTCCTGAAATGGTTTCCTCCCTTAACCTCCATGACTCAGCAGCTCTGACCAAAATTCCTTTTCTGTTCCTTTTAATGGATTCCTGACTCTTCATTCACCCTCCTTGAAAATCTGACTTTCTGCCACGGTTTCAGTTTTAGATTTTCTGTTTGTTTTTCTCCATTGCTAAACTCATCACTCATATGGCTTTTATGAGCCATGATGTCTAGATTTACTTGGCAAGGCTTGTTCTCTTCCCTGGGTTCATATATACGTGTGTGTGTGTATTTTTTTTTTCTTTTTGGATTCTTCCTCTTGGAATCAGTAGTATCTCAAATATTACCTTTTCTGCCTGTGAACTAGCTCCTCCTCCCAACTTCCCCATCTCTGTTTATAACCATATTTTTCCAATTGCTGGGCCCAGCTTTACTTCCTTCATTTCTTGGATTCAGTTTATGGGGTACTTCCTTATAAATATGTCTTATTTTGCTTTCTTCCTTACTATATAGTACAGAAGCCTACCTAGCACCCTAGACAGTGTTCCCACCCTGATCTCCCTGGTTTTAGTTGCTGTCTCCCCCAGTCATCTTGCTTAAAAAACGTTAATATTCTTTAAGCACTCCTATATCTGAGTTACTCTGTTCTCCACTGACTCCCAGCTTCCTGAAGAATCAACTAAATCTCTCTACCTGGTATCACAAGTCCCATCACTGACCTAATACTCCTCTATGGGGCTAACTATACTCACTGCCTTTTGCTTGTTCATGAAGTTTCTAGTCCTCCCTCTTCCACCAAATATTTCCTGGAGCTTCCCAGGAAATTTCCTGCCTCCCACCTCCAACTCCTGTATAACCTATAATATGTGCCAAGAAAGCACTAACCATATACTGCCTTGTAGCTCCTTGAGAACTGATGTAAGATTATACTTATTTTGCAGCCTGGTGTCAGAGCAGAATGAGCATCCAAGCACCCAACAAATGCTTATTGATTGATTGGCAGCCACATGTGACTGAATCATCATGGCAACTATATTGCTTCCAAACTGAAACCTTGTTTCTTTAGTCCTGAATACAATAGTAACAGTGGAGCTATTTGGAAAGAATCACATTCTTTCCTAGAAATAATTTAAAATTCAGATTTTTCCTATAAATTATCCTAAACATAATTGGTAATATTTTTAGTATTGTCAGTCTGTTTCTCAGATAACTCAGCCTGAGAAGTGAGGAGTAATCTTTCCTAGTCCCAGATTTTAGGCTGTTTTTTCACTTTAGATCAGTTACATCATGGGTGCTTTAGCTATTTATGCTTTTCCTAGGACCCTAATCACACTATTTCCATAAAGAAATAATTCATATAGTCAAGTAAGCAATTGGTAAATTTGTTTATAGTTTGGGAATTTCTATATTAATGTATATCAACAATGACTTACTAAGTACCTGCTTTGAGTCTCAAACCCTGTCATTTTTAAATAAATTTCCCAATAAGAGAGAAATGTTTTTCTCTGAGAAATGTATCAAGTCTTTAGTCAGAACTTTACCATTTATTAACTGCCTCTGAGTGCATAGATTTTGTCACAGAGAAAAACCAGTGGTTTCTCACACTTAATGGTCCGAACTAATTAGGTGCAGATTACCCTGGGCCCTAATAATTGCCATAAAAATCACTGTATTATGATGCAGCAGCCAGCCCTAGAGTCATACACATAGACCAGAGGCTGATGCATGTTGCCTAGAGACAAAGCATTGGAGATTCTGTAGGGAACTGTGGTTGCCCAAATAACAGTCTGCACAAAAAAATCTGATTTTATCTTAAAAGATAAAATGTCAAGCCCTTTGCTTTAAGTCCACACAGACATTTAGAACCTTTAATTCCTTCCAAAAGTTCAGCCCCAGACGAGTCAAATATGAAGGCCCAGATTCTGAGGTCCAACTCTGCTGGGTTTGAACCCTGACTCTGCAATTTAGTGATACATCACTCATTTGTAAACTCAAGTTTGTCCTTGTAAATTCAGTAAATAATAGCAAGCCCATGGAATGGTTATAAGAACTCAGGCAATAATGTATAAAGCACCTCACACAGTACAGTATTGGTGCATGCTCTCCCTTTGCTTCTTTAAGTATCAGGCTTCTTGCACTATTTTTGTGCTAACTCTGAATTGAAGAGCTGTTTTTATGTGTGGTTTTCTTTAATTTGCTCTAAAGGATCAAGGAAGATGCTGCAGCACACATCACGTCTCTCAAAGCCTCTCATCAGAGGGAAGTAGAAAAACTCCTTTGCCAAAATGCAGTAGAAAATTCTTCTTCCAAAGTAGCCGAATTAAATCGCAAAGTAGCAACTCAAGAGGTAAATGATTTGAACAAACTTTGTTTGGCTTTAACATGATTGTTTTCGGGACTGTTAACTGAACATTATTTAATTGCAAAATTTTTTTGACTTTACTTTTTTGAGGTTGGTAATAGAAATGTGAAATGATTGGCTTTTTGTTAATAGGACAAGATGCCATTACCATATGCTTAACTATTGTACTTTAAAATCATACCCTTTAAATATCTGATTTTACAGTTTTGTCCCTACATTTCTCAAATAGATCTTCGCCTAAGTTAGTTGTAATGGATGGTCAAGACCTTGTTACTTGAACTTGAATGTTGAACCATCTCCCTCCCTCCCAAGTCCCAACTGACAAGTAATTATCCTAGTCGTTCTTCCTGCCCCATTACTTTTCATTCATTAAACAAATAATGATTCGGGGCCTACAGTCAGGCACTGGGGACAAAATAATGAACAGAGGGGTAGACACAGTTCTAGTATTACGAAGCATAGTCTTCTAAGAATTATGACAGGGTAGCTGACAGCTCATCCACATTTCCTGGAATAAATGTATTTTCCTTCTTGGTTAGTATATATATCTACTTGGAATATCTATGAATATCTACTGTTTAGCCCACCTTTTGTGGTTGTTAGCAAGTTGAAAACACAGCATTAAAGTAGAATTTATATCTCCAACTTTTTTTCAAATCATGTCCCCCAGAAAAGAAAAAGGAAAAAGCACACAGGGCAAAAAGTTAGCAGTTGATAAATCAAGTTGAAGAATATATGAATATTCATTGTACTCTTCTTCTTTTCTATAGGTTTTAATTGTAAAACACAAGCTGAGGGGGAAAAACTTCAAGAATAATTATCTCACTGCCACCTCTCTCATCAATAATTATTTAATAGTCTTGATTAAAAACAAATCCCTTAATTGGGGAAGTTTAAATATGGACTGGATATTAGATATTTTGAAATTATTATAAATTTTCTTAGGTATAAAAATGTTATTGTGGTTTTATGAGAAAATGCCCTTATAAGGATGCATGTTGAAATATTTGGAGTATTTAGGGTGAAATGTAATGAGGTCTGTAATTGAATTTCAAGTAGCCCAGAAAAACGAATTGAATATTTCAATGAAAAAGATGTTAAGTGCTTTACAAAAGTAACCATTATACAGCTTTGCAAATAACTTGTCTAACTTTTTCCACATAGGAGTGGGATGTTAGTGGGCAGTGTAAACATTGTATCAAATGATTACAGACGAAGAAGTAGTCTGGGAGAAGTAGGCGAAGTAGTGTCATTATGCTGCAGTGTCCTAAGTATTATTTTCCCAAAGTTTTAAATGTAACATTGTAAATTGTGAGTTAAATGAAAGTCAGCACAGTCTGATCGTAAAAATAGTCATTTTTTTAAAAAGCATTAGAGATAAGAGATAAAAATGTTCCTTAAGTTTTTTCAGTTTCTTGATGGAAATATTTATGAATTTTGGTTTCTTTGTCTAAAAATATCAAGTGCCATTTATTTCACAGATATTATTAGACTTATATTATCTTTATTTAGTCAATTGCCCTTTAATAGAATCCATTGTCCTACTTAATCCCAGTGTTACAAAGATAATTGGTCACTTTTCAAAATGCTTGGACTTTATGGAGGTTTATTTTAAAAGGTATTTTTTTGGAACTTGAGAAGAAGAGTACTAAAGAAACCAAATAGATTCATATTCATTAATTTGTGATATGTATGATGCTTTACATTAAATGTTGAAAAAAACAGATTTATTCTGAGTTTAATTAATTCAACAAACCTTCTCCCTGTGGCAGTTTATTTCTGACATTGAATTTGGTCATTTTAAAATATTAAGATCCTTTTAATATTTTAGTACAAAAAAAGTTGGCTTTCTTTGTTTCTCAAATAATGTTCAAGGAAAAACTTATTTACATTGTACTTCTAACATAATTTCCTAGGTACTTATAAAGCATTTCCAAAATCAAGTTAATGAGCTGCAGGGTAAACAAGAGTCTCTTGTAGTTTCTCAAGTTCGAGAAGAAATTCTACAGAAAGAGGTAAGAATAACCAAAATATTGGGCCAACATAAGCGTCTCTTTACTGTTTCAATCATATTCATCTTTCTGTATAAATTTTTAACTTAAATGTAGAAATAGACATAACCTGAAAATACCTGTCACTTGTCAAGAAAATATTTGTTACTTCTTTTTAGAAAGAATGCTTTCTCCAGATGAAGCTTAAATATTTAACTGGTAAACTTTTGTTTATATATATACAAATATATATTTGTATTTGTTGAGATTTTCTGGGCAGTGGGGAGTTGAATGGTTAAGGCCATTTCTACATTAAGTACTACACTATTTAATTTGGTAAAGAAATAGGTAAAGCAATCATGGCAATGATGCTGGATCACCCATGACAATATCACCACAGGAAATAGATCTCTCTGGAAATACACCATTTTTATTACTCTAAGATCCTTTTGTTTCTAGGAAGTCCAAAAAACCAGATAAGCTGGGCATTCTGTTCTTTGAAGCATATACACCATTTTTTATTACTAAAGGATTTATTAAATTAGCACAAGCAAAACATCCAACTAATCGTATATGAAATGTTAATATATTTGTGAATTTCCCTCATTGATTTCTTGTTTCATACCATTATGGTCAGAGAAGATACCTGATATGATTTCAGTCTTCTTGAATTTGCTAAAAGTTGTTTTGTGGCCTAACATAGTCTCTGTTCTCAAAAATGTTATCTGTGCTTGAGAAGAATGTGTCTTCTGCTGTTGCTGAATTGAATATTCTGTATATGTCTGTTATGTTCATTTGGCTTATAATGATGTTTAAATCTGCTGTTTCCTTATTCTGTCTCTGGGTGAATTATCCATTGTTAAGAGTGAGGTATTAAAGTTCACAACTATTATTGTACTGCTGTTTATTTTTCTTTCTCGCATTGATAGTTTTTGCTTTATATATGTGGGTGCTCCAAAGTTGGATGCATAAATACATGGATACGATTGGTGTTATCTTCTTGAAAGATTTACCCCTTTATAATAATGTAATGACCTACTTTGCCTCTTTTTACCATTTTTAGTTTAAAGTCTGTTTTATCTAAGTATGGCTACACCTTCTTTCTTTTGTATACCATTTGTTTGAATATCTTTTTCCATCCCTTCAACTCTCAGTCTATCATTGAATCTCATTTTTTGTTTTTTTTTTTTAATCTATCCTGCCATTTTGGGGGGGCATTTTGACTCGAGAATTTAATCCTTTTTTATTTAATTACTAATAGGTAACAATTTACCATTGCTATTTTGTTCATTATTTTCTGGCTGTTTTATAAACCCATTATTTCTTGTTTCATATCTTTCCATTTTTTGGTGTGTTTTGATGTTGGTATCAGTATGCTTTTACTTCTTTATAGTCTTCTGTGTAAATACTAAGGTTTTTCCCACGTGGTTACCATGAGGCTTACATAAAATATATGTAACATAATCTTCAATTATAACACCATCTTTTAAGCTGGTAACAATTTAACTTCAATAGAATTCCTAAACTTTACATTTGTACTTCTCCCTCTCCCAGTTTAGGTCATTGATGTCAGAGTTTATATCTTTTATACCACTTAATAGCAGATTTTTATAACTATGGTTATTTTTACTACAGTTGTTTAACTCTTAGGGTTATAAATGAATTATGCCCCATCATCACCATATTACAAAATCTAACTTACTCTATATATACCATCACCAATGAGTTTCATGCCACCTTCTTAAGTTTTTATAGCATTAGTTACCATTCTTTTTATTTCCCCTCAAAGAATCCCCTTTTTCTAAGGCAGGTATAGTGGTGATGAGCTCCTGCAGCTTGTGTCTGTTTAGAACCTATAGTTCTGAGGAACAACTTTCCTATGTATAGAATTCTTGGTTGACAGTTTCTTTCAATATTTTGAATCTATCATCTCATTCTCTGCCCTGAAACGTTTCATTTAAGAAATCCACAGATAGTCTTATGGTAGTTCCCTTGTATGTAATTTCTTCCTCTTCTCTTGCTGCTTTCAAAATTCTTTGTCTATGACTTTTGACAATTATGGTGTGTCTCAGTGCAGCCTTATTCAGGTTCAACCTACTTGGGCTTCACAGATCTGGATATCTACTTCTCTCCCCAGATTTGGGACATTTCAGCCATTATTGCTTTAGATATACTTGCTCTTTCTCTTCCTCTGGGTTTACCATAATGTGGATATCATTTCTTTTAATTGTGTCCATTCAGCCCCATAGGCTTTCTTCATCCATTTTTATTTTCCTTTTTGCTCCTCTGACAATTTTTAATTACCTCTACTCTGGATTGTGGACTCTTGTCTTCTACGTGATCGAGTCTGCTGTTCATGCTCTCTGTTGGATTCTTTAGGCCAGTCATTGTATTTTCAGCTCTAAATTTCAACTTGTTTGGGGGGTTTTTGATGCTTTTGATTTCTTTGTAAAACTTCTCATTTTGTTCATCTATTGTTTTCCTAATTTTGTTTATTGTCTGCATGTTCATGTTCCTCTCTGAATTTCTTTAAGAGTTCTTTGATCGATAGTTCATGAATGTCCATTTCTTTATGGTCAATTACTGGGGCTTTATTACTTACCCTGGTGGTGGTTTCCAGATTTTCATGGTCCTTGATTCCTTTTTTGTTACCTGCGTATTTGAGAAACCAGTCTTCCCTTTAATACATTACAGGTTCGACTTGGCAGAGACACTTCTTTCCAGTCAGCTCAGTTTGCGCTTCTGGATGTGTCTGCTGGTAACACTCTTGAGCAGGAGGAGCGTGCCCTTAGTTTGGGTGAGGCTGCTGCCCAAGCTCATGAGATTTCTGTCTTGGTTCCCTGCCAAGGTGAGGCAGGAGGATGACGGCCTACTAAAAATTCTTGGTTGATTTTTGTCAACTGGTATAAAACCTTGGTTGCCTGAGTTCTCTGGTCAGGCTTACTAGACTCTCGTGACTGAGTATTATATTCAGCAGTAGGTGGGGTTATGACTTAGCTTCCCTGCCCTGGCAGGGCAGCAGAATGGGCCCCATTAAGGACTGCTCAGCTCAATGTTTGGAGACCCAAATCAGGCAAGACCTGTGCAGTGAATTCTCTGGCCAGACGAAGTGAGTGAGAGTCTGTGCTCTCTATTCAAGTGCCTTTGTAAGCAGGGCTGTTGCAGGTTTATACAGCTTCCCGTGTGTTCTGGTTAGATTCCTTGGTTGGACAGGCTGAAAGCTGTATGCAGCAATGGGCAGGGCTTTCCGTTAGTCTCCTTGTTCAGGCACAGTGGGAGAACCAGCTCCAATACCAGTAAGGTTCTTTGTTTGTGGTCTTGACCCAGCCAAACAGCACAAGTACCGTGGCCAAACAGGTCACTGGCTTTGCTCTGCAGACTGTCAGCTCTGACTTCCATACTCTGCTCTAGTGTTGCTGGGCTACACAGCTTTCCAGATGTTCTGTCAAACTTCCTGGTCAGGTGGGGCTGCGACCTTCACTTTGAAGTGGTCCAGACTATGACTTAGCTCACATGCCTGGGAGGGTACAGACCAGGCTCCAGGGCTGGCAGATCTCTTCATTCCAGGACCCAAATCAGGAGACCTGCACCCTCACCTCACTACCTTGTCAGACTGCCCCACTGACTTGGTTCTACACATGAGCAAACCTGCCGGTTGGGATTACTGTTCAGGCGCTGCAGGTCTGCCATGGAGTTCAGTCTGCCAGGAACTGAGTGCCAGGGTTGTTACAAGCCCCTCCCCACTTCTCCATCACAGTCAGATTCCCAGTAAGTCAGTCCTCACAGATTCCCCTATGATCTCCGTGGGGCAAGACCAGAGTCGGGGCTTCCAAGAAGTAACACAAGTGCTAGGGAGCTGAATCTCCATCCTGGGCTCTCCTTTCCGCCAGAAGGAATCACAGGGTCAGGAGATCCCTGTCAGTGAGGTGTGGACCAGCCTGGCGGAGGGGCAGTGCGGTCAGCATGCAGCTGCTCCTCTTACTTTCCTAATGTGGTCTGTCTTGGTGTGTCTGGTGCAGGAGTGCTTCAGCTCCACCCTCGTGTTCTAGGATTCTCTCGGTAGTGGTGTCTCGTCCATGAATATTTGTTAGCTGTTCTTGTGAAGGGGAGCAGGAATAACCTATGTCACTATCTTGGTGACATCACCCATCCCATCTTTGTATCTAATATATCTTTATTACCACTTTTGTTACACATTTGTATAATAGTCAAATAGTAATAATAAGCATTTGTTTAATATGTACTAGGTACTATGTTAAGTGCTCTGTTTCTCACCATAACCCAGAAGTATTGTTGGTACTCTCCTTTTATAGATGAAGACATTGATACTACGAAAAATGACATAACTTGTCTGAGGTTACCAAGCAATATGTAGAAGTGCCAGCATTAGAATCTAGAGCCTCTGATTCTAGCTCCCAGGCTCTTAATTACCATTTACCAGAGCCTTCCCATTGGACATGCAGGCTGTTGCCATTTTGTACCATATAGTTTTTCTGTAGTATCAAGTAGCAGAAAGCATTTTTGATCATGCATTTTTCCTGTGTGCCCATTTACCTCCAGAGGATAATAAATTCACTGAACTACAAAGATTTTCTTTAAAATATTCAATTTTATACTCTTAAGAGTTATTTTTAAATGAGTACAAATGAAGGGACATTTTCTCTTTGTCTAGAACCAAGTTTCTAAATTTATATAATTTACAGATGAATAATCAGTGAAAGGTGAATTCGTTAACTAATTCATGAATAATTGTTAAACACTCTCTGCCATGCATAGCTACAGGTAGTAGGAATACTGAAAACAAAGTAGACAAATTTATGCTCTCATGTGGCTTATGCTTTACTTGGGGAATCAGACAATAAATGTAAGGTTTGATAAGTAAAATTAACTGAGACAACATGTATAAAGTACTTAGCATAGTGCCAAGCATATGATAATGTCATGACTTACTATTACTTGTCATTTAAGAATCAATTCAAACATAGCTGCGTCCAGTTAACAGTCCTCCACTCTAAGTTATGTGTCCCTCACTCATCACCTGTTTCTTGGGCATCTCTCCATCGTAGCACACCCTATTAGAATTCTTATCCATTTGACTGCTTTCAATAGACTAGAACTTCCCATCTGGTGTACCAAGAAATGGGTTACCTATGGATCACAAGATAGTAATGGCTGGAAATGTTCTAATGACAAACTCAAAATCATTTTTCAGTCTTTGAAAAATAGACAGAAAAGTTGATATTTGACCAGTACGTGTATGACAATGCTTCTGACAACTTTCTTAGTTCAGTAATCCTTTTTTGTTTTGTTCTTTTCTTTTTACAATTTTTAATAACCATTGTTTTAGCATATAAGATTTTTATACCCGGTACCCATCACCACAGCATGTTCTATAAGGCCTCTCCCTGACCCTTCTGCAAAGCATCCCAGTTAACATCTGCATATTTCTTTTTTCACTGATCATATCATCAGGGGAATGTTCCACATTTAAAGTGTTTAGACTTGACTCTGATTTAATTTGCTTGTATTTTCACATTTTTTTAACTTAGGAGAAATATGTGGGGTTTTTTGTTTTGTTTTTTACTATTAGTGCGGTTAGGTAAAACATGATTGAATTTGTTCATTTTAACCATTTTCATTTGCTTGTTTTTTACTTTGCTTTTTGATGTTAACAGTTACCAAATTACATAGTTATATGACATAAAGAAAATGCTATTAATTGTTTCACTAAACCCAATTTAGAGATTCCTCACATCTTCTCCATTTTACTCCTGGTGCCCCAAAAATATTACCATTTTCTCTGTGAGCTGTGGTATGAAAAAGGAAGTACTGCACTAGACCAACCCTCCATGAGGACACGGACTGTGTCTTTAATCTCTGCATCCTCACGACCTAAACAGCAGCCAGCACAGAAAGAGTTCAGTACTTCATTATCTCTATTTTATACACATACATTTATTTGTGAAATGAATTATTATAAATTACAGCAATAAGATCTAGAAGAGAATTGCAAATAGAATTATAGGGAGTTGACTAAAGAAGGATCCATAGTTTTTTAATTCTTTCTGTGTGTTGGGTGCTTTCAATGTGTTATTTAATCCTAAAAGTAATCACCTATTAAACACTTTATGGCAAAGCTGAATACACCAAAGAAAATGGCCAACTTCATTTTGAGTGCCATAACCAGCCTGGTATATGTGGGAGGGAGAAGGTAGTCCAGTCATCTGGAAACTTTTGGAATATGAGGTCATTTCAGGGCTAGGATGAACCTTTACTTCCTTGTTGTAGGGAATGAAAGCTATTAATTATTCTAACAACTTAAGGTACCTTTGTAACAATAAACCTCTTATCTAGAGAAGTTTATACAAAGAAGAGGTGATGAACATTTTTACCCCTTAAGACTACCTGTTAAAAAATTACTTCCTTATCATAGTTTTTCATTTACTTCATACCTCAATTTTAGATAGCAAAACTCTTAGAGGAATTGAGAGAAGCCAAAGAAAACCATACACCAGAGATGAAACATTTCATTGGCTTAGAAAAGAAAATTAAACAGATGGAAATAAGACATGAACAAAGAGAGCAGGAACTTCAACAGGTAAAGTAGTAAATCACATTTACATATTGTAAAATTCACCACTTTTAAGTATCTCTAGTTTGCTATAGTATTGTCATTCCTAGCAAAACTTACTGTTTTCATTGTGTATTGAGCTTATAAAAGAAACAAATGTATAACTTTTGAGACAAAATAAGATTTTAAATCTCAAATGCCTAAATATTGGTATGCCCTTTATCTGGGAAAATAGAGAAGCAACTTGTATCATGTTCTTTCTTAATTATTGATTGGTACTTAAAAAGTTCGGCATTTAAACCCAGGGAACAGGGCTTTGTTTGGGAAACATGTTCCATATTCAAGTGATCTCAATAAATGTTTGTAAGAAATAGATTTATATTAAAATGTGATCATTTAAAATAATATGTGCCTACCACTAGTAGTATGATTATTGCACTTAATTACAAACAAATTAATAGAAATTAAAAATAGCAGAACTAAGGGCATGATTTATTTTTAGGTGCTAGCCTTGGTGCTATTATTAGCTTCACATAAACAGTGTATTAATCTGCTTGGGCTGCCACAACAATGTATCATTAACTGGGTGGCTTAAACAATAGAAGTAACATTTCTCACAGTGCTGGAGGCTCTAAGTCCTAGATCAAGGTTATAGCTGATTCAGTTTCTGGTGAGAACTCTCTTCTTTGATTTGCAGATGGCCTTTCCTACGTGTGTGTACTGCAGGCTGGGGGAGGGGAAAAAGAAAGAGTTCTCTGGTGCATTTTCTTACAAGGACACTACTGTACTCTGATCAGGGCCCCATCCTTATTACTTCATTTAACTGTAATTAGTTCCTTACTCTAAATCTGGCCACACTGTGGGTTGCAGCTTCAATATATGAATGGGAGTGGGGCACACAAAAATGTTCCATCTATAACAGTATAAATTTATATATTCTTTGAAAATAAAAAATATCATATACATGCAAAGCTTTATGGTTGACCTGAGGTCCACAGAGAAACCCTAGTTCTATTAAATCATATCAAGATTATAGCTTTTCATCATTATAGGAACTTTGAAATATAAAATGGAGAACAAAGAAATTAATGTACTGATTTCTCATTCTTACTCTTAGACTTTTATTTGTGGACTTCTCTTAAAAACATGGTTATACCTAGAAAACATCAGCCTTAGTAGAACTAAGGCATCATAGTGTATCACTATCACCATTCAACAGACACTACCCATATGTGTATAGAACTTTGTAATTCCTGCTCTAGAAAATGGTTGTAAGTTGATAAATTTGTTTGATGTTATCTTTGTTAACTTGTTATAAGCACATACTTTATTATAGCTTTATCACCAATAATTGTTTGATAATCTTGTATTAAATACAACTAATATGTATACAAATAAGTTATACAGTATACATTGCAATTCTAAAATATATACAGGATTTTTCAACAAATACATGTATATCTTAAATATATAATTTCAATATGGTCTACAAAATTGGCTTTTATTTGCTTAAGCAAAAATGTAGTAAGACTTGTAGGACAGATATTTATAGAGAAGGTGATAGATTTATTTCATATACAACATGGTAAAACACTAAATTAGGATGTCATCAAGATGTCCTCATAGATCATTCCTGACTTCGGTCTCCCTCACAAGAAGACCAACTAGCATGTATCCATAAAGAAGACACACTTGTGAAAATCCCGGACACAGAGGTGCGACTGAAGCACCCACTTGGAGAACAGAGACCAAGAAGGACAACATTAGAAGGGTAAGAGGAATGTCACACTCTGAAGGCATCCTCCTCACCCGGGCTAGCACAGTACTGCAACAAAAGGCTCCCAGGAACCTACAGTTTCTCCAGTGGGAAAAAAAAGAGCCCAAGGTTAACACTGAGCTCACCCACCATTATGGGTTGCTTCCCAGGAGGCCCACTCATTTCTCAAATTATAGGGATTTCAGGAAGAATCTGTGAAGCTTGGCCACAGGACATCAAATTGTGATCAAAAAGGGGCACAGGGGTTACAGCAACCACCACTCAGGTCTCGGTAGACTGAGTCCCTCCTCAAAGGCTGTATCGAAGTAGAGATAGAACCAGTGCTTGTGTCCGTCTGCACAACCAAGATGCTGGCCCTGTCTGGTAAATGGGGTCAGTGAGCAGTCTGCCTCACTCAGGATCCCAAACAGCAGCACTTGCCTGCCTTGGAGCCTGTTCAGCCATTGTGCTTGGACAGGGAAGCTAATTAATAACCCCATCTATTGCTGAATACAGCCTCCTTCCCCATTCAACCAAGAAGCCACATAGCCCATCCTACAGCTCTGATTACAATGGCATTTGTGCAGAAAGCCCAGCCAGCAGCTCTACCTGTCTGAAGAGTTAAGCCAGTTTGCTTAGTGACACCATCTGGCCAGGGTTCTTTGTCCACAGTTCTACCCGATTTGGGTCCCCAAACAAAGATCAGTGCCCACCTGGGGCACATTCTGTTGCCCCTCTGAGAAAGGAAGTTAATTCCTAGCCCCATGTAATGTTGAGTATAGTGCCCAGCAGTACCCAACTAGAAAGCCTGACTAGAGAATCCAGAGACCTGTAGAGCACATCCTATAGCAGTGCTTGGTCAGCAAACCAAACTACCAGTCCTTCCCAGCTGCTCCCAGCTGTCAGCATCCCCCTCTCCTCAGTGCTCAGGCAGTGGCCTCATCCAAAAAAAAGACCCCAGTAGGAAGCTCTACCTGCCCAAGAATGCTACCAGCTGTGCCCTGTCCAAACCCCTGAGCTGAGCTGACTGGCAAAGGACTGTCTGTGGAAGCAACCTGTAAAGTCTAGAAGAGGAGACTAGTTAAATGCACAGATACCAACTCAAGGGTCATGAAAAATCTGGTAAACATGACACCATCAAGGGAAGCTAATAAAGATCTAATAACTATTCATAACAAAATGGAGATCTTTGAACTGTTCTGACAATTCAGAATAATCCTTTTAGTGAAGTTTAGTGAACTGTAAGAACACACAGAAAGACAATTCCTAAACAAAATTAGAAAAATAACGCATGAGCAAAAAACAAGTTGAACAAAAAAATACAAACCATAAAAAAAAAATCCTAGAGCTGAAGAATACAATGACAAAACAGGAATTCAAAAGACAGCTTCAACAGAAGATTTGACCTAACAAAAGAAAAGACACTTGAAATTATCAGTGAGAGGAACAAAAAAGACAAAGAGTGAAAAAGTGAGGAAATCTCACAGAACTTATGGGGCACCATCAGAAGAAACAATATCTCCATTATAGAAATCCCAGAAGGAGAAAAGGAAAAGAGTAGAAAGCATATTTAAGGTAATGAAATTTCCAAAATGGATATCCAGATTCATGAGGCCCAAAGGACCACAAAAAGATTGAACTTAAAAAGTGCTATACCAAGAAACATTATAACTGTCAAAAGTCAGAGATTCCGGTTCAAGCTGGCAACATAGGAAGATCCTGAACTCCTCCCATAGACACACCATATCTATAGCTCCATATGGAAAAATTTCCTCTGAAAGAAAACCCAAGAACTAACTGCAACTCTTACACATTAGGTGAGTGAGAAAAAAAGCCTTCCTGGCAAAGGATTGGTCTCTGCTGAAGCAAATCTCTAAGTCTGGAAGAGGAGACTCAAAGCAGGTTGGAGAGGCTGAGACACATTCTCACTATAAACCCTACCTCCAGGATGGTGACCCACGATTGAAGGGAACTCAAAGCCCTAAGCTTCTCTCTGAGGAGTAAGTACCTATGAACCTCACATTAGGCACATGAGCTTTTAAGACCTGCACCTGAAAGATGAAACCCCAAAACATCTAGCTTTGAATGCCAGTGGGGCTTGTGTCCACTTGACCCTCAAGGCTATAGTGGACTGAGAGAGAGTTCTTTAAATAAAGACTTTGGCACAGACTATCCCCCTGCCCAGGGTCAAATGCAGAGGCAGCTGACTGAGAAGCACCCAGACTTTGTATGAAGGAGGCTTATTTGCTCATCTTAAAACATCAACATGAAAAGTAAGCATCTAGTTCAGAGAACACGTGTCAGGCCTCCAATGACAGAGCCCATCAGGAGCCATCTTTGTGCTTTCCCTCTTGCTTCACTAGAGCTTGGTGGTATCTCCCAGAATAGCTTGTACATTTGTCTGGTACCCTGTTTTTTGCAGTTGCTTCCCAGGGCACACCTCTAGGTTTCCTGGCTCTGGTGGCCAGTTGGGCTTATGCTCATGATCTCACAGCATTGTATATAATTTGCATACTTTAAAAGCTGGTGCCTGAGGTCTGGCTTCTAATCAACCTTAATGCAGAAGCTGAGATCCTGTCCTCTGGGACACTAACAGGTCTTGGCACATACACAACTACTGAGAGCCACTAAAAAATAAAATATATGCTTAGACAATCAAAGGTTTAGGAGCAAACCAAGAGCTAGGGTAGGGTTGAATGGTAAACTCATCTGCTACACAGTGCCCTCCTTTAAGACTGGGAGAGCTGACTGTTTTCTCTAATGCTTTGAAACCAACACAGAGAGTCAAGAAAAATGAAGAAACAAATATATTCCAAAAGAAAGAACAACGTAAAACTTCAGAAAAGACTTTAATTAAACCGACAAGTGATTTACCTGATAAATAGTTCAAAATAACAATCATAAGATGTTCACCAAGCTCAGGAGACGAATGGATAAACAAAGTGAAAACTTATAGAAACTTACAGAAAGGGATAAAAACTATAAGAAAGTAACAAATAGAAGTCACAGAAATGAAGAATACAGTAACTAAACTGAAAAAATACAGTAGAGCTGTTCATTGCATACTAAATGAACCAAAAGAAAAGATCAGTGAAAATAATCTAATCAGAGCAGAAAACAAAAAAAGAAATATCAAGCTTAAGGGATATATGGAACATCATAAAACAGACCAACATTAATGATATACAGGTTCTAGAAGGAGGAGATAGAAAGGGGCAGAAAACTTATTTGAGGAAGAAAACTGGGACATTCACAAATATGTGGAATTAAACCACATGCTCCTAAGTGACCAATGGGTCAAACAACAAATCGAAAGAGAAAAGTATCTTGAGAAAGTTGAAAATGGAGGCACAGCATACTAAAATTTGCGGGAGGCAACAAAAGCAGTTCTAAGAAGGAACTTCATAATAAATGCCTACATCAAGAATCAAGAAAAATCTTGAATAAGAACCTAAGTTTACATCTCATGGAACTAGAAAGAGAAAAACAAAGCCCAAAATTGATAGAAGGAAGGAAATAACAAAGATCAGAATAGAAACAAATGAAAACTAAAAAGACAGTGAAAAGATCTATGAAACTAAGAATTGGTTCTTTGTAAAGATAAGCAAAATTAACTAGCCTTTAGCTAGAATAAGAAAGAGAAGGCTAGAATAAATGAAATCAGAAAAGAAAGGAAACATTACAACTTTCACCACTGAAATACAAAGAACAGTGAGAGACTACTATGAACAACTATACACCAACAAATTGGAAAACCTAGAGGAAATGGATAAATTCTTAGACAACTTACCAAGATGGAATCATGAAAAAAAAACAAAATCTGAACAAACCATTTACTGGTAAGATTATATTAGTATCAAAACCTCCCAACCAACAAATTCCAGGACAAGACAGTTTCACTTGTGAATCCTACAAAACATTTAGAGAAGAATCAGTCTAATCCTTTTTAAACTCTTAAAAATTTTATAAAAGGAGGGAACTTACTAAATCCATTTTAGAGGCCAGCATTACTGTGATACCAAAACCAGGCAAGGACACTATAAGAAGAGAACATACAGGTCAATAGCCCTGTTAAACATAGATATAAAAATCCTCAACAAAATATTAGCAAACTGACTCAACAGTATATTAAAAGGATTATATATAATAAGTAAAGTCATAAGGATGTAATGTACAGAATGATATAGTTATACTATATATTTGAAAGTTGTTAAAGAATATATCTTAAAACTTCTCACTAGAAAAATTAATTTTGTGTCCATATGGCAAAAGATGTTAACTAGGCTTATGTGCTGATAGTATACAAATATTGAATTTTATGTTGTACACCTGAAATTGATATGTTACATGTCAATTGCATATCCATCAAGTAAGAACTTTTTTAAATATAAGGGAACTTTAGAAACATCGAGAAAAAATACAGGTCACATACAAGAAAACCCCTATAAGACTATAGGTAGATTTCTCTATAGAAATTTTGCAAACCAGTAAACTGCAAAAAAGAATGATATATTCAAAATATATCAAGAAAGAAACTGTCAACCAAGAATGCTATATCTGGTTAAGACTATCCTTCAGAAAAAAAGGAGAGAAAAAGGCTTTCCCAAAATAACAAAAGCTAAGAGAATTCATCACCACTAGCCCTGCCTTACAAGAAATGCTAAGGGGAATTTGGCAAGTGAAAATGAAAAGATGCTATTTAACAGTAAAATCATAAATGTGGGTGTAAAAATGAATAGTAACAGTAAACATTGTCAAAGTCAGATTCTCTACTGTTACAGTGGTAATGCATAATTCTCTTAGTACTCTAGGTTAAAAGTTAAAAATAAGCACATTAAAATAGCCTTAACTACATCAATTTGTTATTGGATACACAATATTAAAAATAGGTAACTTGTAAATGGGATGCAGCAAAAGCAGTTCTACGAGGGAAGTTATAGCAATACAGACCTACTTCAAGAAACAAGAAAAATCTCAATCTAACCCACGACCAAAAGGAACTAGAAAAAGAACAAACAAGGCCAGTTAGCAGAAGGAAGGAAATAATAAAGATTGAAACGGAAATGAATGAAATAAACTAAAAAAAATAGAAAGGCTCAATGAAACTAAGAGCTTGCTCTTTGAAAAGATAAAGTAGAAAAACCTTTTGCTAGACTCATCAAGAAAAAAGGGGGACATTAATAAAATAAAAAATGAAAAAAGACCGACACTACAGAAATGCAAACATTTATAAGAGATTGCTATGAAAAATAATATTCCAACAAATTGGACAATCTAGAAGAAATGGATAAATTCCTAGAAATATGCAATCTCCCAAGACTGAACTAGGAAGAAATAAAAAATTCGAACAGACAGATTACTAGTAATGAAATTGCAGCAGTATCTTTTAAATTCAAAAAAAAAAATCAGGACCACACAGTGCTTCACAGAATTCTACCAAACATTTAAAGGAGAGTTAATTCCCATCCTTATCAAACTATTCCAGAAAAATTGAAGAGGAAGGAAAGAGTCCAAACTCATTCTATGAGGTCAGCATTACCGTGATACCATAACCAGGCAAGCACACTCTAAGAAAAGAAAATTATAGGCCAACATTCCTGATGAACATAGATGCAAAAATCCTTAATATTAGCAAACTGAATTCAACAATACATTGAAAGGATCACATACCATAATCATGTGGAATTTATTCCAGATATGCATGGATGGTTCAACATCTGTAAATCAATGTGATACACCACATTAACAAAAGGAAAGATAAAAACTGTATCATTTCAATAGATGCAGAAAAGCATTTGAAAAAATTAACATCCACTCATAATAAAAACTCTCAACAAGGTGGGTACAGAGGGAACGTACCTCAGTACAATAAAGGCCACATACAACAAACCCCAAAGCTAACATCATGATAGTGAAAAGCTGAAAGACTCACTATAGCTTTAAAGACATATATAGAGAGCGAAAAAATTGAAAAAGATATTTCAAGCAAATGGTAATCAAAAAAAGGCAATAGTAGCTATAGTTCTATCAGACAAATTAAAATTTTAAACTAAAAGAAGAGAAAAGGTAAGTATGTAATGATAAAGTGGTCAATACATCAATAAGATAATTGTAAATATGCACCCAGATCAGAGTACCTAAATATATAAAACGAACACTAATTGAACTAAAAGGAGAAATGAACAGCAATACAATAATGGTAGGGTACTTCCCCACTCTGAACAATGAATAGATCATCTAGACAGCATCAATAAAGAAATAGTGGGATTTGAACAACAGTCTAGAAAAAATGGACCTAACAGACATATACAGTACATTTCCACCAATAACAGAATACATATTCTCTAGCACATATGGAACATTTTCTAGGATAGATAGTATGTCAGACCACAGAACAAGTCTGATCAAATTTGGGAAAATGAAAATCATACCAAGTACCTTCTTTGACCACAGTGGTATGAAACAAATCAATAATGAGGAAAACTCACAAATACATGGAAATTAAGCAACACTCTCCTGAACAACCAGTGTATCAAAGAAGAAATTTTAAATGAAATTAAAGAGTATTTTGAGACAAATGAAATTGGAAACACACATACCAAGACTTACAGAACACAACAAAAGCAGTTCTGAGAGGGAAGGTTTCAGTGATAAATGCACACATCAAAAAACAAGGAAGATTTCAAACAACCTAACTTAACACCTTGTAAACTAACAAAGCAAAAGAAGGAAACAAAGATTAAATACAGAACAGGAAAACAATAGAAAAGATTAACAAAACTAAGTTGGTTCTTTGAAAAATTGAATAAAATTGACAAGCCATTAGCTAGACTAATCAAGAGAAAAGGGGGAACTCTCAAAATACAAGTGAAAAAGGAGACATTACAATTGATACTACAGAAGTATAAAGGATCATAGGAGACTACTATGAAAACTATACACCAACAAGCTGGGCAGCCTAGAACACAGAAGTAAGTTCTAGAAACATACAACTCACCAATAATGAATAAGGAAGAAACAGGAAATCTGAATAGATTATTAAGGAGATTGAATCAGTAATCGAAAATTCCCAACAAAGAAAAACCCAAGACCAAATGGCTTCACTGGTAAATTCTAACAAACTTTTAAAGAAAAATTGTATCAGCCCTTCCCAAACTCTTCCACAATAGAAGAGGAGTGAACATTACCAAACATATTTTACAAGGCCAGCATTCCCTCATAATAAAGCCAGATAAGGACACTACCAAAAAAGAAAACCAGAGGCCAGTATCCGTAATGAATATAGATGTAAAAATTCTCAAAAAAAACTAGCAAATTAAATTCAACAGCATGTTAAAAGGATTGTACACCATGATCAAATGTGATTCATTCCTGAGATGTAACAATGATTTAACATTTGCCAATAAGTAAATATGATAACATCAAATTACTAGAATGACAGATAAAAGTCTTGTCTACTCAATAAATGCAGAAAGAGCATGTTACAAAATTCAATATCCATTCATGATAAAACTTTCAACAGATTAGTAAAGAATGTACCTAGACATAATAAAGGCCATATACAGTAAGACCCAGCTAACATGATACTCAGTGGTAAAACTTTGAAAGCTTTTCCTCTAAGATCAGAAGTAAGACAAGGGTGCTCACTCCTGTCACACCTATTCAACATAGTACTTGACGTCCTAGCCAGAGCAATCAGGCAAGAAAAAGAAATGAAAAGCACCAAAATTGAAAAGGAAAAAGTAAAATTGTCTCTATTTGCAGATGACATGATTTTATATGTTGAAAGTCATAAAGACTCCACCAAAAACTTGGTTAGTTAACAAATTCAGTGAAATTGCAGGGTATACAAATCAATATACAAAAATCATACTCTTTCTATATAGTAATAAATTATCTGAAAAAGAAAATCCCATTTATAGAAGCATCATAAACAATGAACTGCTTGGGAATAAATGCATATCCAAGGAGGTAAAAGATCTGTGTGAGAAATTGTGAAAGAAATTAAAGTAGATAAAAATAAATGGAAAGGTGTCCCATATTCATGGATTGGAAGAATCAATATTGTTAAAATGTCCAACTCCAGCTATAAATTCAGTGCATTCCCTATCAAGATTCCAGTGTCATTTAGTACAATAATAGAAGAAACAATTCTAAAATGTTTAACCACAAAAGACCCTGAATAGCCAGAACAATCCTGAGAAAGAACAAAGCTGGAAGCCTCACACTTCCCAATTTCAAAACATAATCAAAGCTATAGTAATCAAAACAGTATGGTACTGGCGTTAGAAGCAGACACATAGACCAATGGAACAAAAACAAGAGCCAGGAAAAAAACCATGCATATACAGTCAACTAATATTTGATAAGAAAGCCAAAAATACCCAATGAAGAAAACACAGTCTCTTTAATAAAAGGTTCTGATAAAATTTGATATTCACATGCAAAAGAATGAAACTAGACCTCTATCTTACACAACTCACAAAAATTAATTCAAAATGGATTACAGACTTAAATGTAAGATCTGAAACCATATAACGCCTAGAAGAAAACATAGAAAAAAAGTTCCTTGACCTGGGTCTTAGCAATGGTTTTTTGGGTATGACACCTAAAAGCAACAAAACAAAAATAAACAACTGGAAATACATCAAACTAAAAAGTATTTGCATGACCAGAAGATCAATATATGAAAATGCAACCTATGAACTGAGAGAAAATATTTAAAAGTCACACATGAGACAAGAGGTTAATATCCAAAATATACAAGGAACTCATAATTCAACTGCAAATATGTACATATACATTTTTTAATGGGCAAAGGACCTGAATAGATATTTTTCCAAAGAAGATATTTAAATGTCCAACAGATACATAAAGAGGTGTTCAACATTACTAATCATTAAGAAAGTGCAAATCAAACCCACAGTGGGACATCACCTCACACCTGTTAGAATAGCTATCATCAAAAAGACAAAAATAGCAAGTATCAGCAAAAGTGTAGAGGAAAAGGAATGCTTGTGCACTGTTGGTGGTAAATTTAAATAGCCACTATTGAAAACAGTGTGGAGATTCCTGGAAAAAACTAAACCTCATTTTAATGAGGGTAGGCTCATTTCACAGTTGAAAAAAGCAGATCCACATAAGCAGGGCAGTCTAGTGTGGTAGTCAAGACAAAGGACTCTCCAGGTTGCCTGGTGTGAATCCTGAATCTGCTTCCAATGGGTTATGTGTGAATGTTGGGCAAAAGAATTTTTCTTTAAACTTACTTGTGTTTCCATTTCCCTACCTGTTAAATGGGGATAAGTACATAGAATCTATTCCTAATATGTTGTCAAAAGTAAATGACTAGATATATGTAAAATGCTTAAAACCAAGCCTGGCACATAATGATGCTACATGTGTGGTTTTATCATTATTTCTGGTGCTATAATGTGTGGTTCTTTAATGGCATATGTTGTATGTTAAAACTGCCTTGAACAGAACCCAAGAACGGACTAATAGTTACCAAAGGGAAAGGGACTGGGGAAAATGGGCGGGAAGGGAGGGATACAGAGGGAAAAAGGGGCATTACGATTAGCAGATGTAATGTTGGGGGGGCACGGGGAGGGCAGTACAACTCAGAGAATACAAGTAGTGATTCTATAGCACCTCACTACGCTGATGGACAGTGACTGTAATGGGGTTAGTGGGGGGGACCTGATGAAGGGGTAGTTTAATAATCGTAATATTGCACATGTAATTGTAAATTAATGATAATAAAATAAATTATATTAAAAAAAACTGCCTTGACACCATCTCAAGTGCCATTTTAAGGAGGAACAGCATTTTAGGGATGTTTGGATTCATACCAAGGTATTAAAATTTTCTGGTGCTTTAAATGCTTTTTTCAAAAAGACTATAAAACTCCATCAGAATTGGATACTAAATTTGCCAATTCTTACCCTCTTCACCTGCAAACCTTTTGAGACACAGGGGAGCCTGTTAAATAAGGCTCCCTCTCCTTCTTCCTCCCCTCTGATAAACCAGTCACCGGTTTACCATAGTCAGCATTGTCCCACTTTAGCTCTTTACAATCTCTTTCAATGTACTTCACCCATTATGTGATTTTCCTGGGGAAATGTAAAAGAAGCCCCTTCCCCTTAGTTGTGAGGGAACTGACAGGCCAAAAAGTGACTCAGACTAGCCCAGCTTGGCGAGTAAATGAGTTTTATTAAGGGGTTACTTAGAGAACAGTGGATGACATTCGCGTGGTTGCTGTACAGGAGTGGCCACTGCAGACCTGTTAGGCTGCCTCTTACCGGGATGGGGAAAGGGCCACAGGCAGGGGGCCTATAAGCACAGGCTGGCGCTTATCCTGAGTTTCCAGGGACTCAGTAAGCATCCTGGCAGTCCTGTGTCTCCAGCCTGCAGGCTGAGGCAGGGGCGTGTCCCCGTCCCCTTCCTTTGGAAGGTAGCCCAGCAGTCTGTCATTTGAAATGGCTGTGGTGGTCAAATTGGCTTTCCTTTAGTCAAGTTTCAGAGGACCTTCTATAACAACCCCCACTGTGAACTTGTAACGATAATAAGGAATTTTCTATTTGCAGATCATACAGCAAACCCAGCAAGTAGTAGAAACCGAACAAAACAAAGAAATTGAGAAGTGGAAAAGACTTGCACAGTTGAAGAATCGTGAGCTGGACAAGTTCCGCACAGAACTAGACTCCATATTAGATGTTCTCCGAGAGCTGCACCGGCAGGGGGTGGTTGTCCCCACTGCTTTTGCAGATGCAGTGAATGCACCATAGTATTACTAGAAACTCACAAGACTTCACAGGAAGACTTGGAAATGGATGATGGATGGGATTGTGCCGGTTTCAAAGGAAGTTTTGAAAACAAGCAACCAACGCAAAAGGAACATTTCAGAACAAATTGCCCTTAACCAATAAGAAAAAAATAGCACTATGGTATCTTACTGAAAATCATTAACCAGTCACATTTTAAATCATTTACGGACAAGGCCCTTTATGTCCATGATTAGAACCAGTAAGGTTTATTGTAAAAGGACACATGCTAAGGAAAGGAAAGTGCATATATGCAGCCATTATTGCCTAAATGTGTATCCTTAATTCTCGGTGACAGAAAAACAGCTCCTCTTTCTCTTGGAAACAGGAGAGGAGTGTGAGTGCAGTCACCTGAGTGGCAGAGCTTCCATGATGACCTGACAAGACTTGTGACCCCCGTACAGGAAGATGGTGAGCTCTCTTGTTTTCTCTCAGAGTCCCACTCCTACCTCTAGTTGCCTAACGTCTGTAACTTGCCATCAGGTGAAAAATATGTTTTACAAGTGCTAAGAGAATTTGGTTTATTCATTGTATTAATCTTTTATGCTGTGGGTCTTAAATGCAAGTCCTTTTTTGTAAGTCTAAGATTATAAACAACATAACATTTTTACTTTCTCTACATAAAAAATAATATATGTTCATTAGAAAAAAGCATGCATACTCGTGTGATTGCTTTATTTTACAATCCCATCCCAAAAGCGGTGAGTATAAAAGATCCTAGTAAGTGAAAGATATAGCCACTTTGTTTTCAGGTGTTCTAGCCCACTTGCTGTCCAATAAAAGTATAATGTGAACCACATGTAATTTTTAATTTTTCTTGTAGCCACATTTATCTTTTTAAGAAAAAAAGAAACAGATGAAGTTAATTTTGGTAATTTATGTAATCTTTCTAAAATATCAATATAAGAATTGAGTTTTTACATACTTTTTTCCATTCCAAGTCTCTAAAATCTGGTGTAGTTAACATTTACCGCGTATCTCAGTTCGGACTAGCCACATTCCAGGTGCTCGACTGCCACGTGCCAGTAAATGCAACTCTAGAATAATAACTGAAATAAATACTTTATAAAGAATGGGTGAAATAGATTTTGGTGAAATTATGGGTAGCAAATGAAATGTGGAAATTAAATATAAGGAATGCAATTAATGTCTTAATGTCCAGCATTTTTTAATGTCCTTTTCCTAAGAGGGTAGAAAAAGCATTAGTTACAGTTTGCTATTTCTTATGTGACATAATTTTATTTTAAGTTATAATATAAACTATTTTGGTCATTATTTGAGTGGGCTTTTGTGTATTTTTTACCTGCAAGGCTGTTAGTTCATAGCCACGACCATCCCTCCCTTTGTCCTTTTGACTGGAGTGCCACGGGCCGTCCATCCCGAGCAAAGGGACTCTGAGGCACAAGGAAGTGCGAACGTCAGCTGGAGGATCACTCCAGGGAAATACAGCCTATTTTCATGAGAATTCTGTATTCTGTTGTGGAGCTGTGTACATGGCAGATGTTCGGTTCTATTTAGAGTAATGATCCATAAACACTCTCAAAATCATTAGTTACCACTAAAAACCTCAGGAACCACATCCCAGTCCTTAGCCATTGCACAAAGCGTCTAGGATGAGAACAAAAGACAGGCACGTTTAGGCTATCTTGAATAGGAAAGCTTTTCTGAAGAGTTAAGCTCCAGAAATTACCAGTCCTCTCCTACCAACTGCATCCCCATGGCAGTGTTATAAGGCATATGCATCTATAGGACTTCCCTTCAGGAACTTTATCGGGATGCAAGGCTTGCTGGCGACACCACCACTTGTGTGCAGAGATACCAGATCACATCTATTACTTGTGAGCCTGTAGCATTCTACAACTAGTATCTACCGAAAGAACCCTGAGAAATCTGATCTCTACTATTGAGTCCCATTCTGTGTTGCAAAAATACTAAATTTGTGGCTAAATGCCAAGAAGATAAAAACATACTCCCCTTTCCCACCCACACCTACTAAAGGCTCTAATTCAGGATCTGCAGGCACATTGCACTACAGAGGTAACCTTACTCAAAATAAGGTAGACATTGTAGCTACATAGCTATTCAACAGCCATTCTGTTTTGAGAAGCTTAGCAATGAATGATGGGAAGAGTGAAGTTTGAAAGTTTCGAATCCCTCCAAGTTCTTGATAGCTCTCTTTTAGTACTGGAACCCTTCTAATTCTAGCCCTCTCTTTCGGTTTCTCCATAGAAGAATCTTTAATGAGAAGCACACATATTCCTTCTCAGCACCTGTCCAGCCCTAATTACCCTATTTCCTCCCCTCTAGTCTAAACCATAGTAGGTCCATTTTTCTCTCCAGGTTTGCTGAAAGCTTCAATCACAGCAGCCACATAAATAGTACAAATAGGGGGAAACATACTCTTTCTCACCTATACCTGCTTTATAGGAGTCATAAATAAATTTGAAGGGCAGCATTAATCAGAGGGGAAATCAAGTCTGTACGAGAAGCATTGAGTTTCATTAGTAGAATAAAATGAGTTGTCATTAAATTCAGGAACAAGAGAAATGAACTAGATGGTAGAGAAGCAGACAAAATTATAGAGGGTAATCGTAGCAGGCGTGCATCTTTGGGGCACTAAAGTGAAGAGCCAAGAACACCACAGAGGTCTGACCCAGGGGAGTTACTGTCAGTAAGTCTGTCCTTCCCTTGAACCCCTCCTGGACACCTGCCAGTGGCCCCACCTTAGGGCACTGATTACAATGAGGAAGTCCTGATGCAGAGGACAGACAGAAGTAGAACTGCACATTGTGTAACTCCTTGGAGAAAGTCTGGAGAGAACTTGGGGAAGGATTTGTGAGGTAGGGAAAAGAGCGCATGAGGGAAAGCATGTATACAAGGGTTAAACTGAGGCTGCTTACTGAAGAAGACTGAATGGAGTGAAGCGCCTGGTGGTTTTCCTCCCACCAACTCCAGTCAGTGTAAAGAACCACACATTTGCATATGCCCATGTCTTACCGGTTTTGCTCATTTATCGTGACCACATGCAAGGAGCCCTAATGAGAATAAGCAGGTACTCGTTTTCCTGGCGTGGCATCAGGGCCTTCAGAGCAGCCCAAGCCCTCAAACATACGAGGGGCTCAGTAAATTAAGCACCTTCAAGGGATACCTTGACCTCCATCGACAAATATAATTCTCGCCTCCCTCCAATCCCTAGAGATGGTACCTCCTCTCATACAGCAGTTACTTCTACCAACAGGAGCGTGTTGGAGCTGCACCTCGGCGTTTCCTCTCTCCTGAGTGTCAGCCCCTGTTCTCAATTCCTGCCAGAATTACCCACTGGTGTCATAAGCGTCAACATGTTCCAAACCAGCTCCTCACTTTTCTCCCTGAAACCAGCTGTCCACTCCCCTTCATTCCAGCCAATCTACTGATCTTCAAATGATGCTGTCCATATTACTACCTCTTAAGTTGTCTTCTCCCTTCCCCTTCTCACTCCCACCAGATCCCTGGTTCACCACATGAAGTTTTCATGATAATATTCTTCTTTAAATGGAACACTGTATCACTGGATTTTAGCTCCGCGCAAGTCTACTGTGGACTTGGCAAGACCGAAAAACAACAAAGGAGCCTTGGGGAAAGTGCTCTTACCCAGCTTCGTTATCGCGGCGGCCTGTCGGGCGCTTAGAGCACATTCGCTACATCCTCATGCAGGAGGTCTGCAACCCAGAAGCCGCACAGAGCCCTGGGGTGGGGGTGGGGCCCGTATAGGGCAACACGGACAATAGTGGCTCATCGCCAACACGTGTGTAAGCGTGTGCCTGCGCAGTGGGCCAGGAGAGCATCCTGACAATGGGAACTTCCGTTTTCCCTATAAACATATCTTGTGCATCTAATGGCTGATAATTGTTCTCAGCATACACACACACACACACACACACACACACCCTCTGTCCAGCTCTCTCCGTTTCCCTGCGGTATCTAGAGTGGTCAGTTACATGACGATGATATTGATAGCGATGACACAGCCTCTCAAGGACTCTGATAAGGAAAAGCAGGGCAAAGCTGCCACAGAAACAGGCTTCAGGGCAAATAACTGCTATGTTTTTTAATTTTATACCACTATCTAAGATTCTAATGTGAATTTTCTTGAATGCTAACCAAGATTCTGCATTGTGACAAAAATCTAAGAGGATTTCTATCGTCTAACAAATTGTCTACTAGCCTTTTAAACACGTGATGGTTTAATAAAGATTAATGCTGTGCAAAAAATAAGCAAGATTCATCTAATCTCACCGGATGTGATGAATGTGGAAAGACTAAGGAAGGAAAACAATAGGCCATTCATAACTGTCTTAGACTTCAAACTGCTCACAGAGAAACCGTTTCCCAAGGTGAGGTTCACATCAGTGTAACGCCTGAGTGTGACGAGAAAGCCGATTTCCCTCCTCACATGGTTACACTGCTAATTTGTTGGGTGCTAAAACGGTTCCCTTACTGTATTTGTTCTGAATACATATGGAACAGTTTAGACTCTACAAAAAGCAGGCTAAACATATTCCCATACCGTCAGATCACTGGGCTGAAATGCTCCCGCGAAAAGGACATGATTATATTCCATACAAAATTTCTTTATGAGAACAATAGGCTTTTACAGGGCAAGGGTGTAACTGCAGTTCCTCCCAGTGGAGAGCTAGAGTAGGGCTGGAGGGACCAGTGGAAATACAGCAAGTGCGCCAAGGTACAACTGCCCTGGTAGCCAAACATTTTCTTGATTTCTCAAAGATAAGACATTCTAGCAAAAGCTTGATGAAGAGGGCATTTATGAGCATGAATAGATTGTGAAGACACAGTTGCATAAAATTATCATCACAAAGTATGTTTTGATATTTAGAAAATAATTATCCCATTATTCTTTGAAAGCACAGTAATAGCAATAGACATAATAAAGACTAAGAGATCTTAGCGATAACAATGGAATAAGCCATTCTAAATCTGTTGGATTCCTTGGCAATATACAGGAAATGAACTAGTTGTCTTCTGCAGATCTCTCTTAATTCAAGACCCATTCCTAAAATGTATAAAACTAGTTTTTTTTCAACAGTGGGAGAGAACAAGCCAAGATTCCTGCTCTGGAGAGGTTTCCTGTATGGCAGGAAAGATCAGACAAGTACATATAGCCAAACATGAGTAAATGCAGTAAGAGTGTTATGAAGTGTGAATGGAGCACAGAAGAGTAATTCCTTTCACCCAGGATCTGGAGAGACCTTTTTCTTGGAAAACGTGGCTTTCGGCTTTGGATATTGATCTTAAGGGGTGGAATTTTGGTACAACGGGATGTAAGAAAGGGAATTTTAAAACAGATTCCAGAATTCATATAGAAATACAGCGAACCTCAAAAAGTCAAAACAAAGCAAAAATCCAGCTGGAGGACTTACACTATCCGACTCAAGACTCACTGTAAAGCTACAGTGACTAGGAAGTAGAATATTGGCATAACGTAGGCAAATAAAAAAATAGAACAGGATAGACTATCCAGAAATAAACTAACATATATGTGGACAACTGATTTTCAGTAAAGATGCACAGGCAGTTCAGTGGATAGTGGAACAATTAGATACCTCAATGCAAAAAAAAAAAAAAGAACTTTGATCCATACCTTACAACATAAACAAGAATTAACTCAAAATGGATCACAGACCTTAATAGAAAACATAAAACTATGAAACTTCTAGAAAAAAAGTAAACCTTTATTACCTTGAGTTTGGTGAAGATTTCTTTGCTGTAACACCAGAAGTATGATTTATTTTTAAAAGAAATTGATAAATTAGACTTTACCATTGTGAGGAACTTCTGCTCTTCAAAGACACTATTAAGCAAATGAAAAGACAAGCCATATGCTGAAATTTACAGATCATATATCTAAAATTTTAAAGGATTTATATCCAGAATGAAGAACTCTCAAAACTCAACAATAACAAATGCCCTCAATAAAGCAATTGGCCAAAGACTTGGAAAGACACTTCACCAAAGATACCCAGATGGAAAATAAACATGAAGAGATGCTGAACACCATCAGTTATTAGGGAAATGCAACTGAAAACTGCTGAGAGATAACTACTACGCACATATCAACATCGATAAAATTCAAAAGGCTGACCTTACAAAGTCTTGGCAAGGAAGTAGAGCAACCAGAATTCATATACACCATGAGGAATTTTAAATGACACAGCCATTTTGGAAAACTGTTTAGCAGTTCCTTAAAAGGTAAACACTATCTACCATATGACCCAGACATTCCTCTTCTAGGAATTCAAGAAAATAAAAGTATATGTCCATACAAAGACTTGTAAACAAATATTCATAGCAGTTTTATTAATAATAGCCAAAACGTAAATAATCCAAATGTCCATCAAGAAGTGGAGTACATCCCTAAAATGAAACACTACTCCAATAAAAAGCAATGCTGTATTGATATGCTCAACATGAATGAATCTCAAAATAATTATGCTGAATAACAGAATGAATATGGCATGATTGCATTCATATAAATAATTTGAAAATGCCAACCTGTATGTAGTGCAGACAAGATCAGGGGTTTCCAGGGAAGGGATGGGCAGGCAGGGATTATAGAAGGGCATGAGAAAACTTCTGTGGGTGATGGATATGTTGATTACCTTGATTGTGGTGCTAGTTTCTTGGGTAATGCATATGTTAAAATGTATTAAATTGTACACTTTAAATATGTAAAACTTACTTGGTCAAGTATACCTCAAAGTTGCTTAAAAAAAATGCAGTCTAACCCTGACCCACCTCAATGCCTGACTAGAATGAGATGAAGCAACGCCTACTGCCCAACAGGAAGCAGGGGAAACTTCTCTCCTGGACGATAGCATCATGTGTGGCTTCTATGGATTCTTCATTCACAAAGTCTACCAAATGACAAGTGTCTGGACAGGGAAAGTGTTGAGACTACATGATTGATAATGTAAGAATAAGAAATATTAGGCAAGAAATGCAAACCCACAGATGATCCAGGTATTAGGCTTAGCAAATAAAGACTATAAAATAATTCCTTTTAATATGTTCAATAAAATAGAGGAATGATGGACAAAATAGATGAAAAGACAAACATTTTCACGAGAGAAAGAAGCTGAAATGTATTCTTAAGAAAAACCAAACTCATACTCTGGAATTGAAGCTTTCAGTTGTGGAAACACAGTGAACTGAGTTCATTTGAATTCCTTTTAAAAGTAAGCCCAGGTGACAAAAATAAACAGCAAACTTAAAGCCAGAATTGTCAGCTTGTAAGCCTTTGCCACAGCTCCCCGGAGGAAAGGGGTTTTAATCTGTA
The DNA here is from genome assembly GCA_032199065.1 of Smutsia gigantea. Lineage (NCBI taxonomy): Eukaryota > Metazoa > Chordata > Mammalia > Pholidota > Manidae > Smutsia > Smutsia gigantea. The sequence continues at coordinate 183,161 of JAVSCE010003799.1, forward strand.
TCATGAATGGGGTTATAGTATCCATTAAGAAAAAAGGGTTCATACCAGATGTAAAGACTCCCTTGCTTTTCTGACACCCACTGCATGACAGTGAATGGATGGGCCGCCTCTTGGGTGAAAGGGAGACTCAAAGAACTCTATACACTGACACAAGGGAGGGATGGGGAAACTGATTCTGCCAGAGTCTCTAGGAAAAAACAAGGTCTCCCTAAAGAAATCTAAACTCCAAAGTCATGCCTCATGTGGATGTGGAATCCAAATTCACATTTCACTTATGAGGCAGGAATCCCCAAGCAAAAAATAAAAATAACAGAATTTCAGATTGATCAAATTATTTGGGGCCTAAAGATAAGCAACACAAATTTGTTCTCTAGGAACACTTATAAACCAGGGTGCATGGGAGGACCATAGGAAAAAAATAGTACTTGCTGAAGGGGAGCTCACACAAGTGCACACAAGGTAAATGGTGAGAAATCAGCAACCCTACGTAAGAAGTGGCAGACCCCAAATCCCCAGGATGATCACTACCCCAGAGCCTAAAACTATGGAACTATCTAAAAGAGAGCATAACATGAGTATGGCTGAATCTTTTTTTATATATATCATAGAGAATGTCATGAAAAATCAGGAAATTATGAAAAAAGAATTTTTTTTAAGAACCAAACAGAACTTATGGAAACAAAATATACATAACAGTTGATAAATAAAATTCAATGGTGGGTTTAACAACTGACTTTAAATATCTAGTATGTTCCTTAACATTCAAGAGTAATCTCTGAAATATCTGTTTAAAAAGAGAATAAAAGCAAAGAGGCTAAAATGGAGCTTATAGGCCGGTCACCGTGCTAAGTGCTCTGTGTATGTTACCCCTCGATGCTCACAAACCTCTAGGTGGATTTATCATCCCTTTTTGTATATGAGGGAACCATCTCAAAGGGATCAAGTGTCCAGGCTCAGGCGGCACGGTTACCAAGGGACGGAACCTGCCCAGATAGAACGTCTCTCGGCCCCGGGCTCTTGACCAAGGCTGCATGGCATAAAGACGGAAAGGAGCAGAGTACACAGAAGTCACGGATAAGACACTAGAAATAACACATCATCAGAAATCACAGTACGTTTAGATGGAATAAAAAAATTAAAGGATTTACAGACTTCATTTGTTTACCTGAAACAAAGCAAAATTAAAACGTAAAACAGATTGAAAGTTAAAAGAATAACGTAAACAGGTCAGCCGAGTAGAAAAAAGGTACACCAGATAATACTAACCAACAGAAAGAAAATAATTGATACTTTACAAATTCACTGTTTACTTGAAACTCAGCTTGATCTGCCACATACTAGCTCTGCGCCTTAGCAAAATCCTGAATCTCCCAGAGCCTTACTTTTCTTAATTCACCTGTAATAACAGATATGAGAAACAGCCCCTCCCTCCCTCCAGCCAGTTTTTATTGAGTGCCAACTGTGTGCAGGCGCTGGTCTAGCCTGAGATCTATCATGAACAAAATAAAGATCCCTGCCTTTGCAGAGCTTACATTCTAGTAGGAGGAGCAAAAAATAAATGACAGACATAATAATCATGTAAATTGTATAATATGATAGAAGGTGATAAGCACTGTAGAGAAAGAAAAAGAGAGTATGAAAAGAGGGAGATTGGGGATGCTGGGGCAGGGATAAGGGGGAAGCAGTTTCCAATTTATAACAGGATGGCCAGAGTGAGAACACTGGCGAGGTGGGTATTACTTTGCTGAGATTCTGGAGGCTGGAAGTCCAAAATCAAGGTAGGGTCAGGCTCCTTCTGAGGGCTGAGGGAAAATCTGTTCCAGACTCTGTCCTTTAGATGGCCATCTTCTCTCTACCATCTCTTCACATTGTCTTCCTTCTATGCATGTCTGTGTCCAAATTTCCCCCTTTTTATAAGGACACAAGTCTATTGGACTAGGGCCCACCCTAATGACCTCATCTTAACTAATGACATCTGCAGCAATACTATTTCCAAGTAAGGTCACATTCTGTGGTGTTGGAGGTTAGGACTTCAACATACTAATTGGGGGCACACACAATTTGACCCAGAACAGGGCGCATTTGAGGAAAACTTGAAAGAAGTGAGGGAGTGGGCCGTGTGGATTTATTCTGGGGAAGAATGTTCCAGACAGAGACCAGCTAGAGAAACAGCCTTGAGATGGGTACATGTCTGATGTTTTCAAGGGACAGTGGGGAGGCCAGGAGGGGAGAAGAGTAGATGTCATCACTGGGCATAAGGGGAGCAGAGCCTTGAGGGTCCTGTAAGGACTGCAGCTTCTTCACTGAATGAAATGGGGAGCCGCTGCAGGATTTCGAGCAGAGAAGTAACCTGACTTAACTTCTACTTAAAAGGATCATTTAAGCTTCTGTGTTGAGAGTTCTCATAGGAGGGCTTCAAAAATTAACTTCGCACAGAGGCTGTTTATGCCCAAGAGATGTCAAGATGTTTATAAGGGTGTTTATAATGATGCTGGTCGTGTCCTTTCTCCTCTCCCCAGATTCTTTCACTCTCCAATGTGTCACTCCCAGCTTCTGGGAATGTTGGCCTACCAGTACCCTTTCTATAGAGAAGTGCCCTTGGCCAGAGCATAAGTCACCTTACCCTGACTGGCTTGGGGCTACAAAAGGTGGCCTTAAGAAGGAATGACTTTGTGGTTCAATGTGGGCCTCTTGCCTAAAGGAGTGAATACATGTGACGTATGGAGGAGACTCACAACGTTCTTGAGAATGTTATATCAGCGGAAGCACTGCCAACTTCAGCTATATGAGACAGGGTGGCCAAGGTAAAGTAATACTGTCAGAGTCCCCAAATTCTACATGCAGGAAACAGGCTCATAAACTTCTCCATTAGAAACACATTCAACACTTCAAGAAAAAGGAAGGACAATCCCTGTGGTGGAGCTGCTGGCCCAGAGGGTAAAACCATGAGCCACAGAGGATTATTTCCAGGCCTTGCAACTTGAATTGTCCCAGTTGAATTTTGAACTTGCTTGGAACTCGTGACTCCTTTTTGCCTTCCAGACCCCCACTTTCTAGTAGGAACATCTGTAACTAGTGTCCTATGCTTGTCCCACCACTGAATTTTTGGAACAAGTAACTGATGTTCTAGTTTCACAAGTCCACAGATGGAGAATTTTTCCCCAGGATGAATCACATGCAGAGTTTCCCCATATGTGATTTAGATGATTAATATGGTGAGATTTGGGGCTTTTGAGCTGATAATATTTAGATTACATATTAGGCTTTGAAATGATGCTATAATAATTGAGATTTTAGAAGAGGTTCACATGAGGTGAATATATTTTGCATATGATGATGGACCTTAATTCTGGAGCCAAAAAGAAGACTGTGGTAGCTTAGTGGCCCCATAAATATGTCTATGTCCTTATCCCGAGGACCTGTGAATGTTACCTTACATGACAAAAGGGACTTTTCAGTTGTGATAAATTAAGGATCTTGAGATACGGGATTATTGTGGGCAATCCAAGGTAATCACAAGGGTTCCTATAAGAGGGAGGCAGTATGAACGAAAACAGGTGGTAAGTAAAAACAGGTTGCAGAGCTGCAGGGCAATGAGCTGAGTGAGCAGCGTCTAGAAGCTGGAAAAGCCAAGGAAACGGATTCTTCCATAGGGCCTCCAAACTGAACACAGCCCTAATGACACCTTGACGTCAGCCCACTAACACTGATTTTAGACGTCTGCATGCTAGAACTACAGGAGAATAAATGTGTGTTGTTTTGAGTCACTAAGTCTGTGGTACTTTGTAACAACAGAATTTGAAATGGATTCAGGAAGCAACTTGAACATGAAGCACATGCGGTAATGAAGTCCTTTGTCTCTGACCCAGGAGTCTTGTGTCTTCTACCGGCATCCATGCAAATGGGTCTGGCTAACTTCTCAGTTGGCAAGAGGGGTAAAAATCTTAGACCCTTAACAGTTCTTGACATTTAGTTCAAAAATGATGATATAATTGTGGGCATTTTTCCAACTTTAAACATCCTTCAACCTTCTGACTAGTCAACCTACTGATAAATAATATACCACTTTGAATCTTAATAAGAAATAGACCATGGTTTATATTTGGTTAAGTAAATTATGAATAATAATCATACTCAGAAGTTAATACGATCAGCATTCTTTACTATTCTTCCTCTCTTGCCTGAAAATAGTCATAAAAATAGCAAATACCTATTTACAAGAATGTATTAAAACAGCTTTAATTACAAGAAATATTCCATACTTTGTTCTATTATTTAGTGTTAGAGTCTTAAGGAAGACTATTTTCCTCAAAAGATATTATGGGAAAGGAATTTCTTATGGGAACAAATGCTAAATGAAATCTGGTACATGACTTAGACCACTGGGATCCTATAGATGATATAAGTTAGCAGGACCATAAACATGGAACAGTTTATAAGGGAAATGAAAAAACAGGATGTGTGAAAACAAAGAACCAGAGAAAATTCCCGTGCAATCAAATGTGTTTATTTATTTATTTTTGCTTAAGCAAGACAGGTGGTAAACAAATTCATAATGAAAATGCCACCCAGAGATTAGCAGCTGGCCAGGCATGCAACTGACCATGTGTGCAAAGTCAAGCTGTTTCCAAAACCACCATGTAGGTTTGATTTCTTCATGAAATTAACTAGGTTGCGCCAGACCACCTTGTATATCATTGGTGGGGTATTTACGACCCATTCACCATCTCAGCTCCAAGTCCACACACTAGACACATGACCATGACCTACACATTTACCAAGTAAATAGAGGGTATGGCAAACAGCAGTTTTCTTGTTCAGTAGCCAATGGCAGAGCAGCGTGACCAGACACAGATACACCAGCACAGAGACACAGAAGGCACCTCCCTTCACCCAGCTGACAACCTGCCCTACGTTTCCTGGGGACAGGAGTGCTATGTGACATACCACAGATTGGTACTAATTCTAGGAGAGGAGTGTCAGGGATGTTCCCAGGTTTGAGGATGGGTGGCCAGAGGTTCTCAGAAGAGCTCTTCCAGCAGAGCCAATACAAATATTGGCCCCAGTGACTGTGTGGGACAAGTCTCCCAACATCCTGGTAGAGACACTCAGGCCCCTGCCCAAAGTGGGGGTTGGTTAAGGCAGAGACATAGGGGATCTATAACAAAAGATAGGAGATGGTGCCTTAGTTTTCACTACTTTAGGTATATCCCAGCCTTGTCTAGATGCAGTCACAAATTCTTAAATTATTAGAGCTGGGATGCATCATCTGCTCCAGACTCTTCACCTCATAGCTAAAACTGGCAGCCCAGAGCGGTAATGCAATTTGCTAAAGGTAGGGCGTGGTAGGGGCAGGGCCAGAACGGTGTGCAGTATGCTGACCCTAATTCAAGAATGTGACACTGAGTCTGTGGCCAAACTTCCAACAACAAGGAAGCTGAGATAGTGTGACTACGTCATTCCCCAAAGAGGCCCCAACTGTGTTTAAAGGCTTAAAAACTCAGCTTAATCAGCACGGAGGGGGACTTTCTGTCTCTTTGTCTCACAGCCCCCATGCATAATTTTGGTGAGAGATTTCTTGCTACACAAACACCAAACATCATCAGGAAAACACTTTACAGAGCATTTTTCTCACTCCAGGTCCTTGTCTGAGGTCTGGGAAACAGGCTTATTTTCCAGAACGATAGGTGGTTCCGGAATCAGAAGGTCACCCTCCGAAAAGGAGTTCTGGTCCGTGTTCACAAAGTTGGGGATGTCGAACTCCATGAGCCTGTTCAGCTCCTCCCCCGGCCACCCGCGGCCCCCGCGGGCCCCCTGGAGCTGTGCACTGCTGCCCAGGGCTGTGGCCTGCTGACAAGCCTTGGCCTTGTCTGGGTGTTCCACTTCATTGGCGTAGTAGTGAAAGAGAGACCTGGATTCCTTGTTGCCCTGTCGAGAAAATACTTTATCTAGCTCCAGTGGTCTTCCAAAGTCTGACACAAAGCTGTTCACTCTGAATCTCTTCTCGGACTCTGCATTGCTGTAGAGAAAAGGAAAATAAAAAAATTTCTTACACTCCATCTCATTCACCTGCAGAATTGTGCCTTTCAGCATGTAGGGCAAGGGGGCATATTTCCACTGAGCACCTACTGAGTGCAAGTCCCTCTACCAAGTGTAGACAAACATAAGAACGGAGAGACGTCCCTTCTGAACATGTAAACAGACCCACAGCAAAGCCTCGAGATGCAGACCCCCAGGCGCCCCTGGAAGGACGCCTTGCTGAGTAACGCCCTGGCCGTCTGCCTCAGACACCCGTGTCTTGGTGGGACTCTTCACTCTTTGGCATCGTAATGACTTGAAGTACTTCTTAAAATGCAGAATCCTGGGCTGAAGACCTATAGAATCTCTGGAGGTAGGGACCGATAATCTGTATCTTAGTAGAATTCCCAAGAATCACCACTCATGCCCAAGTGTAGAACCACGGACCTACACCAAGGCCGGCCTGAGCAGTGACCACACTGTCCCGCAGCGGTGAGCGTCATGTTCCTCAAAGCAATGTCACTTTCATTTATCTCACTCGATTCTCAGAACCGAGAACTGTGTGGTCACTGAGTCACAAAGAAACAACTCTTAAGATGACAGATTTTCCTCAGTGTGCAAGTATCCTTTGTAGACCTCAAGTATCAGCATCTAGCCACACAAAAGGACGAGCTGACGCCTACTACCAGAAAGGAGAGCATGAATGACGTAATGTTGTAGACATTATCTTTTTTGCAATCAGCTACTATATGTTGTATCGTAGATCTTTTGTTCTGGGTGGGCTTTTGCTCTGGAGGTGTAGACACTAGCAAACGCTTTCCTCCTTTCATACATGCACGTTAATTAGCAGTGTGAGAAATACTTCGTCCATACTTCACTCCCAGTATTTTTTGAGATATTTGTGTAAAATGGAATTTAAAGTTCACTTATGATTGTACATGAACCACAGAGGAGCTTGGTTATTAATACAAAATCTTTTTGAATAGTTTAAAAATACTTTAAATAGTTAAACAATTAAAAATATTGGGAACCACTACCAGAAAAGTTCTGAGTCATCCTAACATTTTTTAAATTACAGTTGTTTGATAAAATCTTGAACTTTGAAAACATTTGCTTAAGTCATTTGTTTTGAGAATTTTTACTCCTCATTTTCAGCTTGTTATAAGAAATGCAATCTGAATTAATCTATTGCTTGCAACGTCATGGAACTCCACCAGCCAGACTAAAAATACTGTCCAGACTGTTCTGATTCCTGATCTTCTCTTCTTATCACCATGGGCTGTCGTGCGTTCTCTACAACCTGTGCAATTTTCTGACCCTCTGTGCCTTTGCTCATGCTGTTCCTTTTCCCTGGTGGGCCCTTCCACCCTCCTCTGTCTGTCAAAATCAAATACCTTTTTTCACTGTCCAAGTCAAATGTCACTGCCTCTGTGGACACTCTGCTCTCCAAATGGGAAGGACTTCATTCCTGCTCCGTGCTTCTGCAGTATTTCACTGACCTTCTCTTATGAGACACATCCCTTCCTGCCTCATGTCCAAGTTCCTGGGTCCAGTCTTTCTCTCTTGTACACTGTGCCGGGTTTTGCTCATCTTTGCCTCTCTCAAAGGACCTTGCAGACATTGGACCCTCACCGTGCACACTGAATAGCTGTATCTGCAGGTGGGCTGCAACCCTGATTCCCGAAGAGGCACAGCCACCTCCAGCATCAGCGATGTGCTCCTTCCCCTGGGATTCCCATGACAGACCAGCTCAGGAGGGCAGAGCCATCCCTCCTCCAGTCAGCGGGAAAACACCTGTGATGCCCTGGGCTGCTCCTCTAGGGATTTCCCAGATTTCCGGCAGACTTTACAGGTGAAGCACCTGCTGCGGTGCCGAGTGTCAGCATGCCCACGACTGTCCTCGGGTTTGCCCTGCCCATGAAAGGCAGCGGGCAGTCCAGCCTGTGGGCACCTGGCCTTCCCAGCAGCCACTTTCAGTGGCCTTTAAGAAATGTTTAAGCTAAAACAAAAACCTACTGAGAGTGAAGCTCTCTGATTAACAACGAATGAGAAGCTGATGGTGACCCCCAGCATTCGTGGAGACAGAGCCTGTGCTGAGAGCTTTATCTCATGCAGCAAGCTTCTGACAGAAGCCCTCCCTCTGTGTGGAAGTGGCTTTTGGTTGCTTTAGTTGATGGCTCTGACGTACCAGAAAGGTGCCAGGACATGAGAACAACCCGCAGCAGAGTCCGGGGCCAGCTACAGCTATGCACTCAGTAAACGCCTCTTAATTGATGAGGGATTAAAAGCAACTCCTGAACAAAGGTGTGTCCGTTGAATCCGATACATAAAATAGTCAGATTTTCTAACCCTGAGAGTGGAGGACATCTCAGAATCTCGGGACTCCCTCAGGGACCACTCACTACATCTGCACCTTGCCAGCCAGTTCCTGTGGTCTTGGCCATTATCAAAGACCTCAAGCACTGACATACTCCTGCTATTAGCTTTTAGGTGCAAACAGACCCATCCTTCCGTGAGTGCATATTCAGGTAAATTGCATTTCAAGGTAAAATGTAATTCTATTTTTACAAGGTCTGGAGCAACCCTGCACCCACACCTAAATGCAGAACATGCCCACCCGGACGGGAAGCACTTAGCAAAGGCTATAAAGGGGGGCATTTGAGGCATATGACACCTGGGATTTGGTGACTTTTTAAAAAACTCCAGAACATTCAACATACAAATGTGATCCAAGCCTTTCCCTTTACTCTGTCTCTCTGCCCGATTTATGATAACGGACTATAGTGCCTTAACAAGACAGCATACAGAGTAAATGGCTCCTTCGCTGAGAAAGCAGGGGCAATAGTTCTTTTCTCTTCGTTGTCCATAAAGGATCCAGGTAAAAGGGGGTTTTTCCCCCACACACAACAGGAAATATTACATGGGAAAAATAATCCCCATTAAAACTGTCTCTTGGGCTGAAAAGCTTTTAAGAACGGTGACGTCAGCTTTAGAATAGCCTTTCTCCCTCTGCAGTTTACTCTGCGAGCGCTCACCAATGTCTGGTTCTCTCTCCTCCTGAGCGCGCACATCACCCTTCCCAGCCCAGGCGGCCAGGTGGGTGCGGCCAGCTCTGGCCCACGAGCTGAGAGAGGCGGGGGCGGATGCCACCTCCTGGCAGGCGTGGGTCTCCACGTTTCCTCCTTGTCTCAGTAACCCAGGAGGCTGGATGCTGGAGACAGTGCAGCTGCACATGGAGAAGCCTCTGCCCACCCCTCCGCAGGCATGCAGCTTGAGCAAGAGATAAATCTGCTGTGTTACACTGAGATTCGAGGATTTGACTGTTAATGTCTGACAACCTTGTCGGATTATTACACATTCCCTCCCTTCACAGAAGCCACTGAATACACAGTGACTCCAGAACTGAAGAACTTATGCCAATACGATCCCAAGTTGAAAACTTCAGGGAAAAACGTGTCCATTTTACTGTGGTGTCATTGATTCTATGCAGCTGAAAGGATGTCAACTCTCGCCATCCAACACTGTTAGATGGACGTCCAGCCGGGGACCTGTCCTCTCTCAGGTAAACTGTGACTGACTCCTGATGGCTGCCTGCAGTGCCGATTTGAGAACCCCTGAGGCAAAGTCTTGGCTACGCAGGGAAGGTAACACAGTTGATCAGTGACGTCTGTTGTGGGCATGGGCATAAGGAGAGGGGCACGGGACGGGGCATCTGCAGTCCTTGTGTCTTACTACTTGTAAAGGGAAACACATTCTCTTCCCATGTGTAGCAATGATGAGATCCTAGAGAAGCATTCGGCCCTGCCCTGAGGTGCCTCCATGGAGAAAAAGATAGAATTAAGTGGTAATTCAGCACTAGTCCATTTTGAACTTGCAGAATTGATCAGGTATCCTAACCAGGGTGTTGGAAGTCATGTTCCAAAAGGGCGCTGCATAATACCCTACTTGTGGAAATACTGTTCTTCATGACAAACTACCCAGAGAGTCTGCTGTATAAAAGTCAGAATTCAGACATGTCAGTCCTTCCTACCCATCACCAAGATTCTCTAATTAGCCTCCTTTCTACAATCATTTCACCATTTCACTGAGCCACATGCCCCAGGTGAAACTGGGGTAGAATGGGGCAACGTTTTGGCAAGTGTAGACACGGCACAGATGCTCAGGGCCTGGTTGCCCAGTGGGAGGATGGGTGTCTTTTGCTTCTCCCTCCTTCTCTTTACCTAGATGCTCAGCTCTCACCAGGACTTCTCCCACAACGAAGGGGGGCGCTAGCCTTCACTGAGCGCCATGGCGAGCCCCGTGTCAGCCAGCAGCTCCACAGCATTCGCTCATTTAACCTTTACAACAGCCCAGGAGACAGACACTCCTGGAATTCTACAAATGCAGAATCTCAGGGGTACAGAGGTTTAGAATCCAGCCCAAAGTCTTAGTAAGCAAATCTAGAAGTGTTCTGCTCCAGAGCCGATGCTTGGTCCAGCATGTGAGAAAGAAAACAGACCTGATTGCTTTCTAGTACCTTTGGGTCAACAGAAGAAGGAGATTTGAAATTAGTGTCATGAGGTAATTTAGTGTAGTGGTTAATAGCAGGAGCGTCAGAACCAAGGAGGCTTTAGTCTGAGGCCTGGCTTCACGGTTTTTCTGCTGTAAGATCTCAGACAGGATTCAGCCCCGTTTTTCTCATTTGTAAAGTTGGAACATTTATGGTATGTATTTCATCTTCCTGTGAGGATGTAGTGAGATTACACCTATAAAGCGATTAGTAGAACTTGGCATAGGGTAAACACATTTTTAAGGTTCTTATTATTATTCTCAATGATTTATCATTCTTTCTTCCATGCCTAATTATCACAGGCAAACTTAAAATTAGTTGTTTTGTGTTAAAGTTGGCTGAATGGAAAAAAATAATGTCTATTTTAGAGAAAATTTCTGCCAAATAAATGTCAAGTTTACTAAGAACAAAAAGGCTTTTTAGCTGATCCATTTATGTATTTTTTCTGTTTCTTTCAGTTTTCTATTAAGATATACTGCAACCAAATGCCATATCTTACACTGTCTCAGACTCAAAAAAAAAAAACACATTTAAAATGTGACCCTGAGGGCTTATCCCTTATTTAAGTAAAAAAAGTTAGACCTCTCCTTAACTCCATTAAAAGTATGTAGAGCCACAATGACCCCTGTTCTTTAATGGAGATTATTCAGACCTCCATCAATAGAGAAAGCATCTAGTGGTGGAATTGCCAGTTGAAAGACTAGAAATGCAAGTCTCAGCTACTCAGAGTCACCATGACATGTGAAGGAACTGGGTAGTCAGGGTTCTCCAGAGAAACAGAACTAACAGGGGTGTGTGTGTGGAGAGAGAGAGGCAGAGATTGATTTTTAAGGAACTGGTTCATATGATTGTTGGCTGGCAAGTCCAAATTCTGCAGGGTAGGCTGGCAGGCTGGAGACCCAGGGAAGTCTGAAGGCACTGCTCTGGGAGAATTCCCTTGAGGGAGGTCATTCTGTTTCCAGGAAGGCCTTCCACTGATGTTGGACGAGGCCTGTCCACATTATGGAGGATGATCTGCTTTACTCAGGGTCCACTGACTTAAATGTCATCTCATCGAAAAAGTAAGAACCTTTACAGAAACATCTAGAATGATGTTGGACCACCTATCCGGGTGCCATGGCCTAGACAAGTTGACACATAATATTAATCATTACAGGAAGTCATGTTCTATTTGGGGCTACAGTTTTCACATATGCAAAATGCTCTGTATCCTACATAAAGCAAATATGTATCAAGAACCCTGCGAGACTCCGTCCGCCCCTCTGAGGAAAAGGAGCCCCGGTGACCTGCCCACTTGGCGATGCGCCTCATCTACGCGTGTCCGCAGCAGCTCTTACCACTGCTGTGATCCCCGCCATCACCCCCCATTTCCCAGGCCCATATTACTAGAAGCAAAGGCACACACAGATGTTTGTGAGGACACGAGAGAGAAAAGGGTAAGTTCTTGTCTTCTTAGTGGCTTTTCAGTGGCTGTTAAAGAGATTCTCAATCATAGGTCTCCATAGGCTTAAATAAAGTGATTATTTTCCTTTCATTTAAAAATGTGTTTAAATTTTTTCCCAGACCTCAGTGTCTGAAAACAGCCCAGTGATGGGCAGAGCTGTTCCCTTTACCCAGGTATTTGTCAGAGTCCACGTGCAGGTTGCAGACTGAACAACAGACTCTGGAGACTGTGTGGCGAGAGAGAACAGTGCCAATACTGCTGCCAGCTGTGAGGATTGAGGGAGACACCCCATGGGACAAGTTAGGATTTGTGCTGAATTCCTTCCATTTACTCTCCCAGGTGGCTCTCCACCCTTCCCCATTCAGTGCCCTGGGAAACTGACCTGTGATAGAGCCTGTGGCTGCCAGCCGTGTTCAGCCAGTGGGGAGCAATGGTGGGTGCTGGGCAGGAGGAAGGAAAGGAAGGTCTTGGTATGTGAGGCTTTGTTCCTGACAGGTCCCATTGGGCTAGCGGTCTCCCTTGACCCAAAGCTACAGCTCCTCTCAGCTGCCCTCTCCAGAGGAGGCCTGGGTTTTGCTCGTGGCCCCCTGTAGGTCTAGGGTGGTAACTGCGGTCAGTCTGCTAGAGCCCCGGGGCCTGCCCTGCCCTGAGGGTGTCCCCCCTGCCCGCCACTGTGAGCAGTCCCTTCATCAAAGGCTCTTCTCACTACCCACTCTGAGTGTGCCATCTGTGCCCGCCGGGACTGACTAAATAGTCAACGTTTGTTATTTTTTCCCCTCTTTGTTAAGAGTTGGGATAAAAAGAAATCCTGTAAAACGTGTCTGAGCTTTTTGCAAGCCATAACCGAACCAAAACCTGATGTTGCTCAGTGTTCTTTGAACACCCATGTGATAACTTCCTCCATAAATCCAAAGCTCCACACAAGTGTTCTGCATTCTGCCATCAGAACTACATACTCCTTGGTGTTTTCATTTTTATCCTAGTTTTGAGGAAACTAAATGTTGAAGTCAGTGTTCATTGTCAATCATTAATTCAATGGAGTACCCAGTAACAATGATTTCTGCTCCTTGAAAGGTTTTTTAAAACTGGTTTTCATCCTATTTTGCTGTTGTCTTTTTTCACTGTTTTTGGTCTGGTGAGTCATCCACATTTTGGGGGGAGTAAGGAGAATATACATCCTAATGAATAAACATTTCAAAATGAAAATCAGGCCTGGATCAGCATTAAGACCCTAGGAAAGGACCAAGGAACTCAGGTTCATAAGGGGACACTTGTGAAGCGGAAGCAGGAAGCCAGGTACCAGGAGGAAGGTGGGTCCCACCCAAAGGTGCCCGGGTCCAGCAGCAAATCCATAAGCAGCTTTTCTCCACTCACTGGAAGCAACCCCAGCCCTGGATATTGTTTCCGTTTCTCCAGTTTTCCATGGAGCTTAACAGACCCTCAGCAACAGCCCAGACTTACTCTTGGTGTGGGGCTCCTGTCTTGGTTAGCAAGGTCAGCACAAAAAACATGAAAATCACGAAGACTGCGAGACCAACCCAAAATCCAATCACAATGGAATCTGCAAGACAGGTAGTACCGTGATTAGAATCTCACAGCTGCTTAAAACTTGAACATTCAAGGAATATGAGCGTTTTGGTACATGAGGTGAGAGAGGAAGCCGACAATCTGATAAGGCGATCTTGACCATCAGTCACTGGGGACACATAGGATGTAGGGGATGAGGGAGAGGGAAGAGTCTGTGTCACTCCAGGGTTCTGTCTCCAGTAACAGTAAGAGACTCTGGCATTATTGGTTCTTGGTTTTCATAGCCCAGCGAAGGAACCTAAGACAGGACATAGACCATGTAGGTGCTTATGACTCCACTGAAGTGTCTTTAGTTAGAAGACTTTTTGCAAGCCATAACTGAACAAAAACCTATGCTTTTGTTTTTTTTACAATATGAAGATTAAAATGAACCCTGGTTCAAACTAACCCAGTTTTGTATTTCCACTTATGTTCCTGCTGGAATATAACCCAGATCTTCATTACTTCTTGCAGAGACATACAGATGGCCTCCAGAGCACTCTCCCTGTCCTCTCTCTCCCTGTGCTTTCTCTCTGTATGATCTGACATTAACATAGCTCTGACAACATTGCTCTTTTATGAAAAACTCTCCAATAAAAATATACCTGACCTTTTCCAGGTGAAAAGAGATTCCATGTGTACAGTACTTGAATCTGAGAACATGGCACCCGACATTGGCTAGCCATCGTTAATAGCATCATCTGCTCCCGGTTTGCCCCTACTTTAAAACCCATGTTTCCAGGCAGACTAGAGGATATCGTGTCCCCGTATTTACCTTGACTCTCAGCCACAGGTTCCGAATACCCACACCTTTTCAGGGTCCTTATCTTCACTTGGCTGGAACAACTTTCCCCAAACTAGAGCTAACGAAAGTCTGTCCTGTCGCTCCTCTCTGCCACCGACCCACAGGGAAGGGAGGCGACGCGATGAGATATCAAAGACCTGAAAGGACCAGTCAGGGGACTCAAGGCTTAACAGCTCAAGAGTGATGCTGAGAGAGCACCTCTCACACTGATTGATCAGTAAACACAATAGAGGTCCAGGGAAAATCATACTACATAATAAACAAAGGTCCAGGAAAGACATTACATAATGATTGATGATCTACTTCTACTTACAGGAAGCAGTGTAAGTACAGTCACATCGTGAAAACAAGCATAACCATAATATACTGTTTTCCTTTATGCATCAAGAGTCATAGGTACGGGAACTAGTGCACGTAAGAAGCAATTAACTTTAAGTGATTAATATGATTTCCCACACTGTCCATTCTTGAAAACCCACTCCCTGCCTTCTCCTTCTCAGCACCTGGCTGGATTGCCCCACTGACGCGCTCCCTCCCGTAACTCTTGTCTGGGCTTCTTTACATGGGTGCTTCTTTTATCCTCCCAAGGTAACAGTCCCAAGTGTAGGTCTCTGGGACTCTGGGATGGGAATGACAAGGGACTGTTTACAGAATATGGCACATATACAATAGGACCTCAAATCTGAGGGAGGTAACAGAGTGATTATTTTACATCTTCTAATATATTCTAAATTTACCTATATGGGAATATAGGGAGGATGCTTAGCAAAATTTTTAAAGAAAAAATGATTGGAGCTTAAATGCAAAGCATTATTCTAATTAAATTGTATGTATATGACATTTTTTCCCTTAAGTGAAAAATCAAATTAGCAATTTACTCTGCATAATTCATGCTTTCATTCTACATAAACTATTGCCTAAATGTTAAAAACGTTTATTCAAGAACATGTATTCAGCACTCTGGATACAAAACTAATGTATCATTCCTGGGGCCAAGAGTGCCAAAGAATAGAAATTGTAGAACTTGCCTTACAATGTAATAGAAATGAGGCCTAAAAAAGACATAAGGACAAGTACCCAGAAACACCTGTAGGCAAGCACGACACCCCAGTGACAGGCACGGCCTGCAGCACGCCCACGCAGACAACGATGGCTCCCACCGAACAGGGCGCTTCCCCAACCGCCCGCGCGGCACAGCGCATTCGGGAAGGACACACAGGGTACATTTCAGTCCTCAACTGGGAATTCAATCATGTTGATTCACATGGCAAATGGTGGCTGGATCCGCGTCAGTCCTCCCACTCCCTAGGCCAGGGCAGGCAGAGGTGGGCGAGGGGGCCCTTTCCAACAGCCCATCCCTGCCCTCCACTCTTCCAGTGCCCAGAGAGCCGATCAAAAAGCAGCAATAATGTAGGGCACAGAAAGGTCCCAGCCCTCCCAGGAAGTCCTGGGGGAGCAGAGTGGGGAGGAGGAGGGCTGTGGTCAGAATGAGAGAATCCCTGTGCCCCACCAGCATTCGCAAATGTTCCCTTGATAATGCGGCATCATGTGTGCCATCACGCTGTGCTTTAAGTGGCTGTTTATTCATGTTCCCTGCAAACGAAATACTGCGCCCTCAAATTATTTTCATGCTTTTTTCCTCTACCTCCTTGTCTGCACATGGCCTGACCCCAGGCCACTTTCTTACCGTGAGCCACTTTCAGGGGACATCAGAAACCTTCATCTCATCCCAGAATACCCAAATCCTCTCCAAGTTTGATTCCTATGCCAGGTTTCATAGGCATGGGCACTGTAGTAAAACAGAGAAAGCAGTTCCGGCCTTGTCCAAAGCATTCTTTCTGAGAAGTCAGAATGGGCACGTGCATAGAGTTAGGCTCCAAGGAGGCCAGTGGTTAAGGAAGCCAAGAGAATTTCCAAAGGGGTTTCCACAGAGCCGAGCAGTCACTTTTGTCCTGTCTAGAAACTGAGCTCCTTAGAGACCATTACAATACAGGGCTAGAGCAAACTGCCCAGGGGAACGCCAAATGGAACACTTCATAATAAAATAACTTTCCCTTAACCTGACCTGTACTGAACGGAGTGAAATGAGGGCTGAATGGTTTTCACTGGAATGATCTCTTCCACTCTAATAGGACCAACTACCCCATCCCCATCCCCGTCCCCGTCCCCCCAGCTCCAGAGAATAAATGGTCCCCTTTCCCTTTCATGGGTGTGTGAAAAACAAGGGTTAATGCTTAAGTAGAAAGAGAGGCTCAGGACCAGAGCCAGCACTGTCCTCACCCGTCTTGGTTCCTGCTGCGTCAAGTTCCTAATGTGTCCGGCTCAGCTTTGTGGTATAAACACCTGGCCAGGAGTGGCCAGTGAGGCTGCTGCACCCGTTTCTACCTCCCTCCCCAGCATACACCTTCCTCCAAGCCTTCACAAGCCCCAGCTCTGCGTCCCACCTTGATGGCCCGGCTTCTTCATCCCTGTGTGTGTGCGGCGTCAGCTGCATGTCAGCACATGAAAACAGCATGGAGTGTGGCCACCACGGAGGGCTTGGGGGAAGGAGAGGCTCCTTCTGTCTTTCCTCAGTGCAGCAGCCAGTGACTCGTGGGGTCACAGGCTTTTGCTTCCACTTCTTTTAAGAAAACTCTGTCTCACCCAGCCAAGTCCCTCATAAATATCCCATTTTCTTCCTTCCCTTTATAGAAAAAAATTTTTGAGGTTTGTCTAGTACATACTGTTTCCAATTCCTTTCCTCTCATTTTTCTCTTGAGCCAATCTCATCAGCCTTTCACTCCCACCACTCCACTAACAGTGCTTTTAATGCATTTTATGCATTTCTCACCTCTCCACTGCCCCCACCATCTCCAGCTGACTGGACTATTATAACAGTCCCCATGACTGGTCTTATGTTTCCAATCTCATCCCTTTCTTTCCCCAACCGCAGAGTGGTCTTACTGAAACCTAAGCCAGATGCCTCTCCTCTTCCTCAAACCTTCAAATGACTTTTTAGGGAAAAAGCTGGAATCCCCATAATGGCCGGTAAGGTCCCAACACCCTCCTCTTCCCCATTGCCTGACTCTGTCTCCTGCTGCTCTGCCTCTCAGTCATTCCTCCCCCCCCCCTCCCCGCACCATGCCGGCCTCTTCCTTCTCTGCGTGTTCCATTTCACTCTTGCCCTGAAGCATTTCCTGAGATGTTCTTCCTGACACCGTAGGGCTCAATCTCTCACTTCCTTCAGATCGTTTTTCAAATTTCTCCTCCATAAGGCCTTCCATGACGACTCTCTATACTTTCACCACCTCTGCACCCCACATCTCCTTTCCCTTCTCTTTTTTGTTATCACCGTCTAGTATAGTTTGTTTACTTTTTTATTGTCTATCTCTCCCACTAGAAGGCAAGATCCATAAGAGGAGATCTTTTTGTCTTTTCTCTTCACTGTTGTACCTCCAGGACTTAGAATAGTTCTGTGCATAACAGGCGCTCGATAAATATGTGCTGAAAGAATGAAAGAATGAATGTGCATTCTGCTGGTACCAAATGTGTGTCAGTTATATGTCCACTTCTGATACATGATAAGGTTTAATACCAGAGTCCAAACTGAGGGCAAAAGAATTCACAATGACCACCAAAGTTTGTTCCTCCTTGAAGGGGGGACTCTTGACCTCAGCTGGCAGAAGGACTTCATCTAACAGAAGACGCAGGTAAGGTCGCCAAGTATTATCCATCCCAGGCAAAGCGAAGGAAGATAACTATTATGGCCATTCCTATCCTGAAGAAATGCTCCCCTTGAAATATTATCCTTCTCTTCTTTTGAACCTGCAACTAACTGGCTTTGAATTTGGGTCAGCAAAACAAAGAGACACACTTGAAGGTCAGAATCATAGCATTTTAAAATGGAAGCGACTATACTAGTATGCAGAGTCTGACAGCTGACATAATCTCTTTTTATATTCCTGCCAGTCTAGGGATTTTGGGGGAGGTGGCATGTTTTTTACTTTCTCTGTGTCTCATATCCTGTCAGGTTTGTAAACCTAGGGGTCTTTACTTTAATCAGATGTCTTATATTAGAACAGTAAGGACTCACCCAGGCATTTTCTCCTGATGTGAATGGTAAAACTAAAAGCACACCTTATTAATAGTAGAGTAGGTAAAGTTAGTATGTAATGTGTCATGCTTTGCCTACATTTTACAGGATTTTTTTCATGCTATAATAATTTCCAGAATGTAATAGGCTCAGAAAAGATTTTCAATAGTCTCTGTACCAACCAAAATTACTGCAATAGCCTGTCTTCTTTGCCACTTAAACTAAGGGAAATAGATAAAAACAAACTGACATAAAAGTAAAATTTGTGTCACCAAGCTGTAAAAGCCCGTATTACAGGGAAATGTATGGCAGTTTGCCTGGTCATTCTGATTTCCAATAAAGTTCTTAACAAGCAAGTGACCTTACCTAATGGTTGTCCCAGAAAAGCAGCAGATTAAAGAATTAAAATAAGTTGAGGACGATTTTACACCCTAACAGCAAGAACCTTCCATGAAATAATCAGTGGCAGCATATCCCAATGGATTCCATGTGCTTATTTTATTTCCACAAAGAACTAATGAACAGATATCAATAAAGGAATGAAAGAAAGCATTTAATTATTACTGTTCACTTCAAGGGTAAAGGATATGTCACTTAGTTAATGATTTTTTCAGAAACAAATATAGAAAACTACTGATCCAGGAAATGTACTCCAAAGCCCTTTGCAGCTGCACTGACGGAGAGCAGGAGGTGGGAACCCGCAGAGCAGCACGACTGAGGCTCTACGGCGGCCAGCTGCAAACCGGGCATCTGGGCCCTCAGCACCCACAGGGGAAGCTGGTTCTCCCCTTCCTTCTGGCGATGGGGAAGTGGAGACAGAGGCTCAACTACTTAATTAGCTGGAATGAGGAGTTGACCAAGCCAGGAAGTTAGAAGGTTCCTAAGCTCCCCTCCTCACTTGGACACACTGAAGAGACAGGTAAATAGGGCATAATTCCTTCTGAAAGAATCACATAATCTAGCTGAGTGACTCCTACACATCAAGCAAATGGGAAAATATCCACATCAAGCCAGGTTAAGAAAGACTGAGTCGCACTCTCACCATAAGTCCCACCCCCAGCACTGCACCATACGACTGGGAGGGAACTCCCAGCTGCCCCCCCCCCGCCCCCGTTCCCCCTGAGGAGAAAAGGGTTTGGACTACACATCTGGAGCCTTCTTTTTAAGATTCCCACTGGAGAGATGGATCTCCAAAACATCTAGCTCTGGAAGCCAACAGGACTTGCGTCCCTGAGAACCCCAAGACTAAGCAAACAAAAAAGCAGTTCTTAATGGGTGCAAAAGCCCACACCATGGCTATTCCCCCAGGGCTCAGTGCAGAGGGGGCAGGCAGGAACACCCACCTCCTGTCTTCCCTTCAAAGGGCTTTATCCACCTACTTTAAAAGATGCTGCTTGAAGGCCAGGCTTCTAATTTGCAGCCATCTAGGGACTGACTGTGATGCTCTGCAGGGCCAGGGAAAACGCAGACACTGCCCCCGCCCTCTCCCTCCAGCCTGCTCTAATAATAAACCCAGTTACCAGTGTCCTCTCCCTGTGAGGAGAGTATGTACAGGGCTGGTGCCACGGCTCTCGCTGCTGCGGGTCAGGCTCCTGACCTCCTGGCTCCGAGAGCCAATGGACCTTACAAGCACCAGTCCCACTCGACTACAGTAAACAAAAAGCAGTTCTTCATAAGCACAGGAGCACCTTTCCGTGGCTACACCCTGGGTGGAGAATAGAGGCAGCACGTAAAAACACTTATCTCCCAGTATTTCCCTGGAAGGGGTTTAGTACACGCTTTCCCAGCTGCTGCCTGAGGGTCTGGCCTCTCATCGGACTGCATTTGTGATGGCCGCTGACCACAGTCCTCCCCTGAGGGCCACAGACAGGTCTCGATACACCCTCAACTACTGGGAGCCACTAAGAACAAAGGAGATTGCTTGGACTGTCATAAAAGCTTGAGAGCCGACTAGGGGCTGGGCTGCGCTGAACGGCAAGATCCACCTCCGACGCAAGTCCACTCGGAGGCGACTGGGAGAGGTGGCTGTTCTCCCTAGGGCCCAGAACCCAACACAGAGTCAAGGAAAAGGAAGAAACAGAGGAATAGGTTGCAAACAAAAGAACAAGACAAATCTCTAGAAGTGGAGAAAAGCGATTTACCTGAGCGTTCAAAATAATGGTCATAGGTATAAGGGGTAAGCTCCTTGACATGGGTCTTGGTAATGATTTTTTGGATTTGATGCAAAAAGCAAAGGCAACAAAAGCAAAACTAGACAAGCGGGACGATATCAAACTAAAAAGCTCCTGCACAGCCCTGGACATCATCAACAAGAGGAAAAGGCGACCGATGGAAGGGGAGCAGATATTTGCAAACCGTAGATCTGATAAGGGGTTAATATCCAAAATATAAGGGCACTCATACAACTTAGTGACAAAAAAAAACAATTAAAATATGGGCAACTGTACTGTGTAATTGAAATCTGCAAGAGAATAGGACTTAAATAAAGAGAAAGATCTGAGGTGATGAATGGGTTAATGAACTCAAAGGGGGTGACCCTTTCACAATGTGCAATATATCAAATCATCACTTAGCACACTTCAAATACATGACAATTTTATTTGTCAATTATACCTTAATAAAGCTGAAAGAAATAGAAAACCCTCTTTGCAAGGGAGCAGCACGTGGGTGTGAGGGATCATGGATGCCAAGAGAGGGCAAGAGTGGCAGGTCCAGGATATATCAAAGGAACAAAAGCGTGTCCTTTGCCACAACTGCATCTCCAATCGTGATCTCTCTTGTAGTTCCTAATGTCTCCCATTAATCTAAACCAGTTAACCACCTAAAATTTTTGTAGATTCTAAAACAGCCAAACATCTCTGGAATATTTATGTGGAATAACCATGATGGGGCGTGGAGTGGGCAGCCGTTTCTGCTAATTATGTCGACTCTACTTTAGAAAACAAGATGCCTTTTCATGCTGGCTGGTCAGCATTCAGTTAGGACTGGAATTAGAGAGTAACCTTTCACAGGATTATACTACCTTGCTTTGTGCTCAGTCATTAATCACTCCAATAACATGAAACACACTTCATGTCCATAACACAGAGTTAGGAATGACTGCAGGCTATCCTCGCCTGTGCTTATGAACGTGCACAGACGGCTCCACAGCTCCAGAAAACCAAGAGAGCTAAAAGGATGCCGCTGACTGTGTGTTACAGAAGAAGCCTCTTCAAGTAATAGCTCCAGATTAAATTTTTGTACACATTTTTGATGGCCCAAATATTCACACAGTTTGGGAGAGCTGGAATCATCGTACTTTTTTCAAAAATCTCAATTTGAAAATGACATTGAATCACGTTCCCCCACTAAGGGAACCTTTCCAGTTCTTTGTGACCCATGTAATACCATCCCTGAGCAATCAGCCTTATTTGGAAGGGTGTTTTCTGGGGTTTTGTGGGGAGAGTCCTATAAAAAGATAGAGTATTTAGGGAAAATATTCATTGGGCATTTCACACGTTAAGACAAATACGTATTATGCTTACAATGGGGAATCGTGTAAAACTCACATTTATGAGCCTTCAGTCCTTCAAAGGAAACCGGTCCAATCTCATAATACTCATATTCCCAGGTGTAATCAGAATTAGATGCAGATTGCTGGGATGTTCTGTTAGAAATCAACCTCTGGGCAGACATCTCCATCCTGCAAAATGGAGAAAGGCAAGTGTAGAAACGTTAACTCATCCACAACTACACAGTTCTCTAATTGCTCTTGATTGCACTCAGAAGATCAGCAGGTAAAGACCTCAGGTAGGTCCTGACCGCTGCGTCAGGGAAAAGCTGCTCACACCTCATACCAAGTGGCCGTTACTTCCTTTTATCTCTCCACTAGACTGAAATGTATTTGAAATCAGACCCCATGTCTTCTTTTTTGTTGTCCCCCAGAACTTAACCCTGAGCCTGGCACATAACCAACTTGCAACTGATGAAAGAAGCAAGGGAAGGAGGGAGAGGGTGTATCAAGGCCTCTGAGTTTACGACTTCAGCCTCACCCCCTGTACCTGCGTGAGCATGTGAAGGGCTTACGGAGAATCAATGACATCAGTATCAGGAGTGAACAAGCTCAGTATATCTCTATTGAGCACCATCACGCACAAATAAAGACATGCGACCTAAATCTAAGGGCAAGGGGTAGAGAAATGAGAATGGGCAACAAAAGTCGCCCAATGGGAGAAGATCATCAACGGAAGTCTGAATCTTGCCCACTGTTCACTATGAAATATTCTATTTTCAGGATGTCCCAATATCTTCTTTGTGATGATTTATTAAAAAATTCTAACTTCTATGCTGAGAGAGTTTGCCTCCCATAAACCACCTCTTCAGGATATCTTAAACGGGCTGCTCTAGAGGGAAGCACCCCCTAAGGCTAAAAAGAGGTCACCAGAGAAAATAAAATCATAGCAAAGAAAGCAGACCATCCAAATACTAACTAAAGGCAAAGAATACAACACCTATTATATAAAGAATGGAGGAGAAAGAATAAGAAGGGAGAGAAATAAAGAAACATCAGACTGTGTTTACAATAACTTCACAAGAAAATGAAGGGGGTAGTTTAATAACCATAATATTGCACATGTAATTGTAGATTAATGATACCAAAATAAATTATAATAAATAAATAAATAAAATTAATATATTTGGTAACCACACTGGAAAACATTTACTAATGACTGAGCGATTCCACTCCCAGGTATTTACATGTGTTTATATTCACCAAGATATGTGAAGGATGTTTAAAAAAAAATTCTAACTTCTTGGAGAGGAGAGTTTACACTGTGCACCATGGATGTCAAAGGTGACAAAGGTGTTGACAGAGCCAGTATTCAGCACTGAGCACCTAGTGGGCACAAGACAAATGACAGCAATATTGGGGAAAATCTGAACATAATACCAGGCAAAACGAAGATGCACCGAGCAGCCACGGCCACTGGGGTCCACTCTCCACTCTCTGAAGCCCCCCTCCTGCTGCCCCACCATGCGGCGTCAGTGTCACCGACCACGGCCTCTAGGGCACAACCCCTAGGGAAGCTGAGGCAGAATCACCAGTCCTCTGCCCCGCAGCATGAGCCTCAGCTTCCCCTTCCCCTTTCTTCGCCTTCCCCCATTCTGAACCCCATAGAAACGGACTCCAACCCCTTGGCATCACATTGAACAACTGAAGGTGTGTTCTGACGTGCAGCGGTGCACACCAGCATCAGAACTGAGAGCCTCTGTGTGCCCGGCCAGAAGCATCCTTCCTCCAAAGGCAGAATGGAAGGGACCGATTCCCATTTGGGAAAGAAAACCACACAAGATTTCAGAAAAGCTGACCTTTAAGTAAGTATTCATTTACCCTCTTAACACTAGCACAAAAAATAACATAAAACCATTACCACAGAATGATCTTTGGCCTATTATTTGAACAAGAGGTTATTTCCATCAACAATGAAAAAGATTTCCTCAGGAAACGAGAAGACCTCACTGCCAAGGAGCATATGCTCATTTATGAGCACTTCCTCCAGAAGAAAAGAATCTTGTGCACAAGAGAGGGGGTGCTCCTCATTTGAAGGGTTCAGAGGTAAAAGGCAGATTAGGATACACATAAGTTCCATTTGAGCATCATAAGAATTTCACACCATGCAGTAAAGGCACTGGATTTGAAGTTGGAAGACCAGGGTCTTCATCTAGGCAATACCTCCGTTTGCCGCGTTGCCAGGCAAAACACTTCATTTCTCCCTGCCACGTTTTCCTTATCTACAAAGTGACCATCCTGACTGCCTGAACATGCTGTTATCAGGAAATTATTCTAGTAGACATAATCACCTATCTGGCCCACTTCTCCAGCCTCCTGGGGTTTTTTCTGCTTCTACTCTGACTAACCCATTGGCACCCAGTCTCCCCACATCAGCTGATCATTATTTTAAGAGACAAATTGCCCTTGTCACCTCTTTGCTTAAAACTTTCAGTGGCTTCCTATTGCTCTAAGGACAAATGCCAAGTATTCAAAATGACCATCTCCTATCTTGCCTTGTACCCCATCTAACTGTCCTGGCCTTTCCTGCAATTCCTCAAAGGCGTCACATTCTCTGCCACCTGTACACTTGCCTCCTCTGGCCGGGGGTGATCTCCCTGCCGCCTGATTCTACCCCATTCCCTGCCTGCTCTCATCACCTACATCGGAGTTGGCAAGTCTGGCCCACCACATATTTTTGTACATTCTACAAGTGAAGAATGTCCTTGCATCTTTGAATGGTTGAAAAAAAAAATCAAAAGAATGATAATATTTCACATGAGAAAATTGCTTGAAATTTGAGTATCAGAGTCCATAAATAAAATTCTACTTCTTTTGTATTTTTTAAGGACTTCTCTACTATTGCAACATTACAGCTAAGTAGTTGTGACAGAGATAGTATGGCCCAGGAAGGCTACAATATTTACTTTCTGGTGTTTTATAGAAAAAGTGTGCTAACCCTTTCCCTAAATCCATGGGGGAAAAAAATGATCTAAGTTGAAAAAGTGAAGGGATTAAAGATGGTGGCCTGAGAGGTGAGACAGAGGCCTCCTTCTAAAACCACATATAATATGAAAATATAATTAATACAACTAACCCTGAAAGGGCAACAGGAAAGAAGGCTGTGCCACACTGCATACACCTGGAGGAAAAAATAGACCTCACAAAACAGGGTAATGTACCAAAGCTGCGACCCAGCGGGGCCCAAGCCCTTTCCCCACCCCAGCTTACCAGCAGGAGGAAGAGAAATGGAGTAGGGAGGGAGTGGAGGCCTGAGACTGCTGAACACCTAGCTCTGGAGATCTGCTCTGGGAGCACAAACCTACATTGCATGGTGCTCTGGTGATTAGTGGGGTTGGAAAGCTGAGACAGACAGACTACCTGGAGAGACTGATATTCCAGCTGCTTGTGGAAAACAGGGATTCATATCCAGCTGACATGGGCAGGCAGTCTGAGACACTTTCTAAAAGTGAAAAGGCTGTGAAAGGGGCAAAGATTGCACAGAGCTTACTGCCCAGAAGAAAGGACAGGTAGACAAAATTGTCCGGGTGCACTCTGCCCAGCAGGTTGGGAACTTAAACAATCTTCAGGTACTCCATCCCCCAGGCTGGCTACGCAGCTCCAAGGACCCCCACCATGACATGTAGCCTGCTGTGTTTTCCTCTGGCTAGCCTACACCTGGCTCGCAAACTGGCAGCCCCTGCTCTGGCATCAGGCCAGCCAGTGGGAAGCCCCGCCTACAGCAGCTACAAACACAAAGCATAGAGGCTTATACCTGTGTGCTAAGCCCACTGGTTCAGGCAGTGGAGACAGGCAGAGCAGCTGGGAAGCAGGAAACAGCTCTTTCCTCCCCCCAGGCACCAATACCACTCCCCTGTGACCTCTGACATTGCTTCAGGGGCTGAGCAGCTCCAGAGAGTAGAGCTTCTGGGCACTAGAGGGCGCCATACACAAATATGAAATGTCAAAGGAACCTGGTTCAAAGCAAAACCTCAACACCACAAAATGGATTGAGACTAAACTAATAAGTCTTCCTGAAAGAGATTTCAAAATAAAAATCATAAACATGCTCCTAGAGGTACAGAAAAATATTCAAGAACTCAGGAATGGATTTAGGATGGAGATCCAATCATAGAGGAACACATTGAAGGGTATTAAAAGCAGACTAGATACGGTGGAGGAGAAGCTAAACTAAATAGAAATTAGGGAATACAAAGAAGCTGAGGCACAGAGAGAAAAAAGGAACTCTAGGAATGAAAAAATACTGAGACTGCTGTGTGACCAATCCAAACGGAATAATATTTGTATTATAGGGGTACCAGAAGAAGAAGAGAGAGAAAAAGGAATAGAAAGTGTCTTTGAGGAAGTAATTGCTGAAAACTTCCCCAATCTTGTCAAGGAGATGGTCTCTGAGTCCATGGAGGTACAGAGATCTCCCAACACAAGGGACCCAAGGAGGACAACACCAAGACATATAATAATTAAAATGGCAAAGATCAAGGATAAGGACAGACTACTAAAAGCAGCCAGAGAGAGGAATAAGATCACATACAAAGGAAAGCCCATCAGGCTATCATCAGACGTCAAAGCAGAAACCTTACAGGCCAGAGAATTTACCTCCCACAAACAATCTCTACAGTGTATTTTGGAGGTATTGCCATAGATGGAAGTGTTCCTAAGGTTAAATAGCTGCCACCAGAGGTAATAAAAAGGGATAGAAAAAGAGCACAGAATATGATACCTAATATATATAAAAGAATGGAGGAGGAAGAAAAGGAGGGGGAAAAAAAGAACCTTTAGATTGTATTTGTAATAGCATGCTAAAAGAGTTTAGACTCTTAGACAGTAAGGAAGTTACCCTTGAACCTTTGGTAACCATGATTCTAAAGCCTGCAATGGCAATAAGTACATACCTATCGATAATCACCCTAAATGTAAATGATCTGAATACACCAATTGAAAGACATACAGTCACTAAATGGATTTAAAAAAAAGACACAACTATATGCTGCCTACAAGAGACTCACTTCAAACCCAAAGACATACACAGACTAAAAGTGAAGGGATGAAAAAAGATATTTCATGCAACTAACAGGGAGAAAAAAGCAGGTGTTGCAGTACTTTTATCAGACAAAATAGACATTAAAACAAATAAAGTCACAAGAGACAAAGAAGGACATTACATAATGATAAAGGGGTCAATCCAACAAGAGGATACATCCATGATAAATACTTACACACCCAACACAAGAGAACCTACATATCTGAAACAGACACTAACAGAATTAAAAGAGGAAATAGAATGCAATGCATTCATTCTAGGAGACTTCAACACACCACTCACTCCAAAGGACATATCAACCAGACAGAAAATAAGTAAGGAGACAGAGGCACTGAACAACACATTAGAACAGATGGACCTAATAGATATCTACAGAACTCTCAA
This sequence comes from Smutsia gigantea, assembly GCA_032199065.1. Lineage (NCBI taxonomy): Eukaryota > Metazoa > Chordata > Mammalia > Pholidota > Manidae > Smutsia > Smutsia gigantea. Next base: position 210,590 of record JAVSCE010003799.1, read on the forward strand.
CCCAAAAGCAGCAGGATACACATTCTTCTCAAGTGCACAGGGAACATTTTCAAGAATAGATCATATACTAGGCCACAAAAAGAGCCTCAGTAAATTCAGAAAGATTTAAATTGTACCAACCAGCTTCTCAGACCACAAGGTATGAAACAAGAAATAAATTACACAAAGAAAACAAAAAAGCACACAAACACATGGCTTAAAACACGCTCCTAAATAACCAGTGGACCAATGACCAAATAACAAGGATGGTGTTTATGGAGACAAATGACAACAGTAATACAACACCGCAAAATGTGTGGGACACAGTGAAGGCCATGTGAAGAGGGAAACATATTGCAATACAGGCCTACCTCAGGAAAGAAGAACAATCCCATATAAACAGTCTAAACTCACAATTAATGAAACTAGAAAAAGAAGAACAGATGAGGACCAAAGTCAGTAGAAGGGGGGACATAATAAAGATTAGAGCAGAAATAAATAAAATCGAGAAGAATAAAACAATAGATAGAATCAATGAAAGCAGGAGCTGGTTCTTCAAGAAAATAAACAAAATAGATAACCCCCTAGCCAGACTTATCAAGAAAAAAAGAGAGTCTGCACACATAAACACAATCAGAAATGAGAAAGGAAAAATCACTACAGACACCACAGATATACAAAGAATTATTAGAGAATACTATGAAAAATTATATGCTAACAAACTGGATAACGTAGAAGAAATGGAAAACTTTCTAGAAAAGTACAACCTTCCAAGGCTGACCCAGAAAGAAACAGAAAATCTGAACAGACCAATTACCAGCAAAAAAATTGAACTGGTAATCAAAAAACTACCTAAGAACAAAACTCCAGGCCCAGATGGCTTCACCACTGAATTTTATCAAACATTTACTGAAGACCTAATACCCATCCACCTTAAAGTTTTCCAAAAAGTAGAAGAGGAGGGAATACTTCCAAACTCATTCTATGAGGCCAGCAACACCCTAATACCAAAACCAGACAAGGACACCACAAAGAAAGAAAATTACAGACCAATATCCCTTATGAACAAAGGTGCAAAAATACTCAACAAAATATTAGCAAAATGAATTTAAAAATACATCAAGAAGATCATCCATCATGATCAAGTAGGATTTCTTCCAGGGATGCAAGGATGGTACAATATTAGAAAATCCATCAACATCATCCACCACATCAACAAAAAGGAGGACAAAAACCACATGATCATCTCCATAGATGCTGAAAAAGCATTCGACAAAATTCAACATCCATTCATGATAAAAACGCTCAACAAAATGGGTATAGAGGGCAAGTACCTCAACATAATAAAGGCCATATATGACAAATGCACAGCCAACATAATACTTAACAGCGAGAAGCTGAAAGCCTTTCCTCTAAGATCGGGAAGAAAACAAGGATGCCCACTCTCTTCAGTTTTATTCAACATAGTTCTGGAGGTCCTTGCCACGGCAATCAGACAACACAAAGAAATAAAAGGCATCCAGATTTGTAAAGAAGTTAAACTGTCACTGTTTGCAGATGACATGATATTGTACATAAAAAACATAAAGAATCCACTCCAAAACTACTAGATCTAATATCTGAATTCAGCAAAGTCACAGGATACAAAATTAATACACAGAAATCTGTTGCATTCCTTTACACTAAGGATGAACTAGCAGAAACAGAAATCAGGAAAACAATTCCATTCACAAATGCATCAAAAAGAACAAAATACCTAGGAATAAACCTAACCAAGAAAGTGAAAGACCTATACCCTGAATTCTACAAGACACTCCTAAGAGAAATTAAAGAATATACCAATAAATGGAAACACATCCTGTGCTACTGAATAGAAAGAATTAATATTGTCAAAATGGCCATCATGCCTAAAGCAATCTGCAGATTCAATGCAATCCCTATCAAAATACCAACAGCATTCTTCAATGAACTAAGAAAATACTTCTAAAATTCATATGGAACCACAAAAGACCCTGAATAGCCAAAGCAATCCTGAGAAGGAAGAATAAAGCTGGGGGGATTACGCTCCCTGACTTCCAGCTCTACTACAAAGCCACAATAATCAAGACAATTTGGTATTGGCACAAAAACAGACCCACAGACCAATGGAATAGAAAAGTAAGTCCAGACATTAACCCAAACATATGCAGTCAATTAATATATGATAAAGGAGCCATGGATATACAATAGGGAAATAACAGCTTCTTCAATAGCTGGTGTTGGCAAAACTGGACAGCCATATGCAAGAATATGAAACTGGATTATTGTCTATCCCCATACACAAAAGTAAACTCAAAATGGATCAAAGACCTGAATGTAAGTCATGAAACCATAAAACTCTTAGAACATAACATAGGCAAAAATCTCCTGAATGTAAACATGGGCAACTTTTTCTGAATGCATCTCCTTGAGAAGGGAAACAAAAGCAAAAATGAAACATGGGACTATATCAAACTAAAAAGCTTCTGTACGGGAAAGGACACCATCATCAGAACAAAAAGGCATCCTACAGTATGGGAGAATATACTTGTAAACGATATATCAACAATGTGTTAACATCCAAAATATATAAAGAACTCACATGCCTCAACACCCAAAAAGCAAATAAACCTATTAAAAAATGGGCAGACAATATGAACAGACACTTCTCTAAAGAAGAAATTCAGATGGCCAACAGGCACATGGAAAGATGCTCCACATGACTAATTATCAGGGAAATGCAAATAAAAATTACAATGAGACACCACCTCACATCAGTTAGGATGGCCAGTATCGAAAAAACTAAGAATAACAAATGCTGACGTGGATGTGGAGAAAGGGGAACCCTCCTACATTGCTGGTGGGAATGTAAGCTAGTTCAACCATTGTGGAAAGCAATATGGAGGTTCCTCAAAAAACTAAAAATAGAAATACCATTTGACCCCGAATTCCACTCCTAGGGATTTACCCAAAGAATATAATTTCTCGGATTCAAAAAGGCATATGGACCCCTATGTTTATTGCAGCACTATTTACAATAGCTAATATATGGAAGCAACCTAAGTGTCCATCAGTAGATGAATGGATAAAGAAGATGTGGTACTTACACACAATAGAATAGTATTCAGCCATAAGAAAGAAACGAATCCTACAGTTTGGAACAACATGGATGGAGTTGGAGGATATTATGCTTAGTGAAATAAGCCAGGCGGACAAAGACAAGTACCAAATGATTTCCCTCATTTGTGGAGTATAACAACGAAGCAAAACAAGGAACAAAACAGCAACAGACTCACAGACTCCAAGAAGGAACTAGTGGTTACCAAAGGGGAGGGGTGGGGGAAGGCATGTGGGGAGGGAGGGAGAAGGGGATTGAGGGGTATTATGTTTATACACATGGTGTGGGAGGATCAGGGGGAAAACAGTGTAGCACAGAGAAGACAAATAGTGACTCTGTGATATCTTACTATACTGATGGGCAGTGACTGCAATGGGGTATTAGGGGGAACAGGATAACATGGGTGAATGTAGTAACCACATTGTTTTTTCATGTGAAACCTTCATAAGAGTGTATATCAATAATACCTTAATAAAAAAATTTTTTTATTAAAAAAAATGATCTAGGTTTCAGTTTTCCCACCAGAAGCAGGAAAATAACAACAGTACCTACTGTCGCTACCATGGAGCTGCTGTAAAGAGTAAATGTGATGTTGCCTGAAATATGAGTGTCCAGGACCCAGGTTAAGATCAATAACTAGCAGCCAGAACTGTGTTATTAGAAGCAAAGAATGCTCGTCTGGGATGGAAGAGCTGAGGCTTGTTCTTCAGACATCACCAACAGCCCTCTTAGGAATCGGCCAATTCCTATCAAATTCACCAGGCGGCTCATCCATCTATGTGCCCTAGACAACTGAATAAAATTATAATAAAAAAGTCAAAGGCATTCATTTAGTTTAAAAGTTATAATGAGAAACATGCACATCATGGGATTCACTTTGCTCCCTTAAGTTAAAAACATAGGAATAATCTTTCTGTTTGTTTAAGTAAAATAAGATGAAGTCTGCTTTTATCCTATCATTTTTATGGTACATCAAGCATTCCCATCAGTGTAGTACACAGGGGAGAGGGAGTTGTGAGGCCTCCGTAATATCAAAGCACGTAACAGAAAAATAGCAAAAAATATGTAAAATAATGGAGAAAATAAAGATGGGAGAGTGTTTTCCATTCTCTAAGCAGCACTCCCCACAGCTCTGCTGTTCTCCACATCTGTACACAGCGGTGACCCCCATCTGGGATGGCCGGGCCCGTGGAAACAGCACCTGCTCCTCGCTCAGCTCAGAAAGGGGCATTACCACCACCCTCACAGGGCCGGCCAGCAGCCAGCAGAGAAAATACACCTCTAAGAGTCAGATATCAAGAAATATGAACCACTTACCTACCCTAGAGGAAGAGTTTTCTCTACTTTCTCTCCCTGACACATCTCCTGTTCATCTAAATGAACTGTTTAGGGACGGACAGAAGCCAAAGGGCAATGAGACTCCCACATGCAAAGGACCTAGTGGAAAGCCATCTTGCACAAGCGGAGCAAAACCCTAACCAATACCTAGAGACAAGAGTGGGTACGAAGCAGAGCCAGCCTGCCAGGGGGTCTCCACGGAGTTCAGGGAATGGCAGACCACCTCTCCCCAAGCAGCCGCTGTTTCGGTGGCCTGGGTAAAAGGGGGGACTTTTGTTTTCCGTGGTTATTTCCTCTCAGTTCTTGAATCCCAAGGATCAGTTTGGAAGACAGAATGTCTGCCTCTCCTTTCAAGCAGTCACCTAACACCCTTGAAAAAGTCCATGAGGCAGTATTTTTTTTCATCCAAGTCTCACGTTAATCACCTCGGGCCATCAAACGCACAAGGACAAAAAAACAAACAGAAAGCTGTCCTAAGGCAGTATTTGTATCATGTCCATTATCGAGGCCCAGAGCTGCGTTCCTGAGCTTTGCAGAAACCAAGCTGGCACCACGTGACCGCCTGGAACCGGCCAGCCTGTCTGGGGGGCAGCCCCAGCGCCTGGTGTTTGCAGCACAGCGAGGAACGTCCGGAGAGACGGTCTGGCCCGAGGCGCACTCGCAGCGCTGCGGACCGCAGGCGGCCGCTCTCTCCTGAACACCGCGCAGGAAACGCCGTGCTCGGCCCAGCGGGGGCCTGCGGCTCCCCTGCTGCTTCTGAGCAGCGCCTCCCGAGAGAGCCTCAGGTCAGATTTCTTCATAATATTAGCATCTTTAAAAACAACTTCTTCCAGAGGAAATGTATCCTAAGCAGGCTTCCTGGGGTTAGCCCATGGAGACTAATCGCTCTCTGGAGCAGCTGAAGCCTCCTTCAACCACGACAACAATGAAAAATCACAAGCGTGCCCTCAAGGGCCCCTGAGACGGAAGTGTGCCTTTCCCTGGTCGACGCAGGGCTCTTAAGGCCAAGGGTCGGGGTGGACGAGGGAGCAAGGACGGACGCAGCCCCCGCCGTTACCTCTCACTGCTGCCCCGGCACCACCCCGTCTCCCACCCACACTCGCAGTGCTTCCATGCTGCTCCTCAAGCCCCGATCCCACACCACCCCGGCTACTCTCCTTCCTTCTGGAAGACAGGTCAGGCAATCCTCTCCACCTCCCTGAAGTTAGGGAGATGTATGTGGACACGGAGCCTCCTGAGAAGTGAATAAAGGCTCTTCATCAAAATCCTTGGTGAGTCAGGGTGAGACATGCCAAGGGGGCTGTTTTCCTGGAATTGGACCTGTATTTCCATGTTAAGGGGTAAATATTGGCAGATGAATTTCCCAAGTGCCTGCCAACTCAGAGTATGACCATATTAAGGAGAGTTCCCAAAGATGTCTGTAAACCCTAAGATGACCCCCCATACACACCCGACGGCACAGCCAGAAAGGCACTCCATGCAGTTGCCAGCCACAGCCACTGATCCCAGGACCCGCGGTGCCCGGCTTGTATGTAGACGTAATGACCCATTTGAGTTTGAGATCAAAATTCCCAATTGCAGTCATTCTATCTTCTTCTTCTTCAAACACCGAAGATGTCCGTGCTTACTCTGGCCTGGCCCATAACTGTCTCAGTAGTTACCTATTCTGACTCCTTTCTTCCACCTATTCCTAGGAACAACTCTCCCCAGCATGACACTGAGAAGCCACCCTGGGACCCCTCACCTGTTCTCTCTCCCATCAAGGCTGCTGAGACGCCAAAGGCAAAGTCCGGCCAGGTCGCATCCTGGTGACCGAGGAGCCTCGAGTCGTAACTTCAGAACTGCAGCTTTAGAAGCTTAATTCTGTCATGGCGGGAGGATGGGACCAGGCACCCACCTTACCTGCACCCAGAGGGGTAGGACCATACGGAGATTACACAAGAGTCCACAAGGTTATGAGTCAGGCTCATGATTAGACCAGAGCCAGCTGGATAGTCCTTAAGCGTTTCTATAACGCGACACATCGGTCCCAGCAAGTAACCACGCTTGGCCCTCTCAGGTCAGAGCCTCTGTGGTGTCCAACCAGGCCGGTGACTAAAAACACTCTTGTTCCCCCATTTACTTTTCCTTTTTATAGATTCCATGTGAGCCACCACCTTCTACTTGTACTTGTCACTCTAATTCTCAAGTCTGCAGGTTCCTTTTCTGTGAATCCAACTTAGGTCAGCAACTTCTTTCATGAGGTTTGCATTTTTATTTCCTCCAATTAAAGAAGTCGCACTTCAGGGACTTGAGAGTCTCCTCCTCCTCCTAACTGCTGTCTTTTGACTTGAGCATATCTTACTTTTGAAGTCTGACACGCCAGCCACACACACATGCACACACATCTCCTCCCTTCTCAAATGGACAGACTTCTCAAGTTCAGTTACTCTGTCAGATTGTATGTCATTCCCAGGTGTTCCCTGGAAAGTATGCAGTTAACCAGCAGACCTCAAAGCTGACAGCTGGCAGAGAAATTCCGGATGCATCTTCTTCCTGTCTATCTCCACTTCCCCTCTGCATAGCAGCAACTTGTTGCCAGGAGAAAAACATGAAACAAAAAATGTTCCCAAGCCTGAAGACCTCTTCCATCCTAAAATGAGAATCAATGTAATAGAAGGACAACTTCTAAAATGAGAAACAGGACTAAATACTTTGTGCAGATAAATATTCAACCAACAGCTGAAACAGAGAGATGCTTAATTCAGAGTGGACATCCTTCCTCCAAGGGGGACAGTGGTTTGGGTTCCTAAATCCACCTCTTCTATCACCATGGACACCCACACAGTAGTGAATAGAGCAGAATGTAATATTTAAAGTCAGCATTTCCTGGCCCTGTTGTACTCCCTGGTTCAGTCCAGCAAATGCTTACTGCATGAACTAGGGGGTGCTGGGACACAATGCCTGTCCCAGAGCCCTTTGGGGTCTTTGGAGAGGGTTACAGATCTGTGCAGCATGCCGCACGGTGCAGGCGAGGAGAGGCCTGCATGGGCCAGTCCTCAAGTGCCTTCCCTTTCCTTGGCCTCTTTTCTGTAAGCACCAACTGTGCAGGGGCCTCTTCTGCTTTGCTCACCCCCTGTTTCCAGCAACATGCACAGGGTCTGGCTCATAGCAGAAATGCAAAAAAACACTTGTTGAATCAGTTTCTCACGATATGGAAAAGCCACAAAATTGTCTTCCTTCATTCTTTTTCTCAGCCCTGCAACTGAGGGCAAAGTTCCAGCAGGGACTTCAGCTGGACGTGAAGAACATCATGTGCACACAGGGAAAAGACACCCCAGAAAGAAGCTGCAAAGCCTCCGTCTAGGAAGGCTTGCCTGAGGACAGGTGAGGCATGGCTCTGAGGTACGTGTGGGAGGTGCGGCAGGCCACTCAGTGACCCACCTCAGCCCCAGCTCCATGGATTTAGGACGCTGGGTTTTCACAGCTCTCCAGGGCTGAGAAAGTTGTTATAACCTGAGTCACACTCACCTAGCATAGGAGAGGGATTTATAACCAGAGCACCAATTTGGTAAGTTACAGTTAGGAATAAAATGGCCAAGCAGACCAGAGCACATGTTTTACATGGTCTGGGAAACAAAACTTAAGATCAGATTAACTAGTGAATGTGGAATTGGGCAAAGGAATTATATATACAATCTGTAATATAACAATATATGATATGACATAATAATATAATAATATAATATAATATAAAACAGGGCCCTGTCCTCTGCACCACTGCACATCTGTCGGGATGCTAGCTATTTGTCTGGTACCCCAACGTGGATGCCCTGTCACAGCCACTAAGTGAGGCCACTCCTGTGGTGGGCTCGGGACCCCACACAGAGCTGTCACAGGGTTAACTCCTGCCTCTTTCTGGACCTTGCTTTCCCTGGTTTGAACTTCAAGAAATTCTCAGCATGTTGAACACATCAGGAATACCAAGGTGACCGCATTATTAGAGTTAGGTTTTCTGGGTTCTCAGTACTATCCGTTTATTTTTGCTCTAAGCCTGAGCCTTCGCAAAGAGTATGTTTAAAAGTACTCGAGTCAAGTCAAAGAACCAACCATCAAAAAAGCAGAGCTTCATAATGAGATACCACTTCATACCCATTAGGATGGCTGTTAGTGAAGAAATAACAAACAGAAAATAACAAGTGTTAGTAAGGACATAGAGAAATCAGAACTCTTGTGTTTTGCTGGTGGAAATGCAAATTATGCAGCTGTGATGAAGAACAGTATAGCAGTTCTACAAAACTTTAAACATGGAATACCTCTTGATCCAGCCGTTCCACTCTGAGTATAGACTGGAAAGAACTGAAAGCGGGGATTCCAACAGGTATTTGTGCACCAGAGTCCACAGCAGCACTGTTCACAGTGGCCAAAGGTGGACGCACGCCAAATGTACGTCAGCAGATGACTGGGTAAACAAACTTTAGCATGTACATGCAGTAGAATAACATTCAGTCTTACAAGGAGGGAAATTCTGACATATGCTACAACATGGATGAGCCTTCAAAACACTGTGCTAAGTGGAATCAGCCAGACACACAAGCCCAAGTGCTGCAGGATCTCACTTACATGAGGTGCCTAGAGACCTCAGACTCACAGAGACAGAGTAGGATGGTGGCTGCAGAGGGCCGGCAGAGGGGGTGAGGAGGAGCTAATGCTTAGTAGACATACAGAGTTTCAGTTGAGGAAGATGACCAATTTCTGGACGGTGATGATGGTTACACAACAGTGTGAATCTGCTCAATGCCTTGCATTTACACACTTAAAAATAGTAAATTTTGTGTTATGCTTATTTTATCAAAATTTTTTAAAGTTCTAAAAGTTTAGATACCTACATGTGGGTCTGCATCACATTGTCCCTGCCCACTGCGTCCTCATGCTAGCTACCTGAACTGGCTTAAACCTGCTCCCTCTCCGAAAGCAAAGGAAAAAGACTGAAAGGGATAGGGTGAAATTCCACCCCAGGTCTGTGACTCTGTAACTTAAAAAAATACCAAGCTGCTTTGCACCTACATCACAAACTCAGTGGTGTGTTGTATCTATTTGTAAAAATTGTGTGTGTGTGTGTGTGTGTGTGTGTGTGTGTACAGTGCAATGTGGATTTGGTGCTATTCTAGGCTGAACTGAGTCCCCCAAAATTCACATGTTGAAGTCCTAGCCCCCAGTACCTCAGAATGTGGCTATATTGGGAGACAGGGCCTCTAAGGAAGGAAAGTTAAATGAGGCCATTAGGGTGGGCCCTAATGTAATCCAACTGGTGTCCTGATGAGAGGAGGGGGCAAGGACACCAGGAGATAAATACCGGGGCACTTGGGCACAGAGGGACAACACGAGGCAGCGAGAGGACGGCCACCTGCAAGCCGGGGAGAGCAGCCACAGCAGATCCTTCCACAGCCCGCAGCCACCAACCCCACTGCCCCTTCACCTTGGATTTCTAGTCTCCAGAACTGTGAGAAAATAAATTTGTTGTTTAAACCACTCAGTCTGGTATTTTGTTATGGCAGCCTTTGAAAGCTATATAGCTGATGAAATTAAGTTTTAATAAGCAATGTTCTCTTTGATTAATTTAACTTTCTTAGAAAGTCCATTAAAAATGACTTACTTTATACCAGTCACTTTTATTGTAACTGAACAAACACATTTTTGGAAAGAAAACTGTTTTTGAAATGCCATTAATCTATCCCACGGCATGCCATCTTCAATAAATACATTTATTACATTCTCGTCAACATGTCCTTCAAAGAGAAAGGGCGCTAGTTATGAACATACTAAAATTAGCACGAGTCAGTTCAGCCCAACAAGGATATTTTAAGCGCTATGAGTTCAACTATGGAAGATTTCAGTGGAGGTTGCAATGTCAAGGCCTATGCCTTCAGAGAACTCAGGCTTGTATTTGGAACCAAATTCTTCTCCACAGATCTTCTCCAATACACACACCCCTACAGGTCAAGGAGCAATGCAAAGGCAAGATGACACACACAGACTACAGGTGCAACTGGCTCCTCAGCAAAGAAATCAGGGGCCAGGGGGAGGGGTGCTCAAAGATGGTCCTCTGAGCCTCTGCACTCTCTATTCCACCTGCCCGCCTGGCCTGTCATCTTCCCCTGCTCCAGAGTCATGCCTACCTTTGAGGGTAGGGAGGGCCTAGTCGCCACTTCCCCCATGGAGTCCTGTCCAACTATTTTAGCCCATGAGGATTCTCTCCGTTCTCTCAAACCCCATCACATGGATTACAAGAATCTCTCACTTTAATAATGAAAGAGTATAAATCAGTCTCCCTAAGGATCAGACTTTGCCTCTCACTGAACCTTCATACTGATTGATGCAGCTGCTATTAGAAAATATTACAGCCAGGTGAATTATTGTTTTAACAGCACTAGGGAAACAACTGTCCTTTCCATTTTAATTAGTGGCGTTTTGGAAACACTTGGCGTAGTATGACTAAGAAGAGAGAGATTGCCGTATCTTAGATCACTTCCAGGATGATTTGGCAAAGAAGCCTACTTTGTATGTATTGCTCATGTTATCTGTCTCCAAGCAGCACACACTGTTTTCTACAGCCCTGAGCTGAGTTGTTCTTTTGGCAAAGAAGCAAAAAGGAGGACTAGGTATTTCAATCTCTTCCACAGAAAAGGAAATTTAAACTAAAGCAGTGGTTTATTTAAGAGCTCCAGACAGAGCAGCAGGAAAGCTGTACTTTCTAATGCTGATCTCATCCTCCTGGTCTGGGTTCTTCAAGTAGGGTTGTATCTTTTCTAGTCTCGCCACCTACCCCACCCACTGCCACCTTAGTACAATCCCTGATTACAAGCCAACCAGAATGGGGGAGAGCAAGGACAGCCAGGCCCAGGTGCCATGGGGCCTCCTTAGCTTGCAGGGTGGGGCCTGGCCAAAAGAGAGCCAGAGAGAGCCTTGCAAAGTGAGGGGCAGAGGGTAGATTCCCCCCTGCTTGCCTAGGCTTGAGAACGTCAGCCCCCAAAGGCTCGGGGTACACTTGGTTCAACCTCCGGGAGCAACAGTTTTAAGGGAAAACTTGAATTATTTTTTATATTAAATAAATACAGGTATGTTACAGAGTAAACAGCAAATATCAAATTAACGTTCAAGAAAAACATATACTTGCTTCTGGCCTCTGCTTCAGATTCCAGAAATATGCGTTAATGCTCCTTTCCTACTGAGGTAATGTAATGGACATTTTAGAGAAAAAACAAGTAAGAATATATGTACACTTATGTGATACAGTTTCCAGATCTTCATATTAAATTTGCGTTTCTTTCCCTTGAAAGAATTATATTTTCTTGGAAAATTCTACACAAGGGTTTGTAGAAAGACAGGTGATGTTTACAACCACATAGCCTCACGCAGTCAATACTTCCTTCCTGACCTACCAGGCGGCCTCAAAGCCACGCGGCAGGAAGCCGCCCCCTCAGCCTGCCCACGGCTCTCACCAGGGACACGCGCAAGGAAAGCAAATGGACCTTCGAGGAGAATAATTATTTGAAGTTTATAAATTATTTCACTTGAAGGGTTATGAAATTTAACAGTTTTCCAGTCCAGTGAAAATCGCATACATCTTAGTAACAGAGACACAAGTTACAATTACAGCCAGATGTTAACATCCATAACTTCAGCATCTCATAAAGAGGTCCCCAACTTCTGCTTTTCCACCTCACATCTCAGCAATACCATACTGGATTGAAGAATCACTTTTGCTTGGAAAGAGAAGCAAAAATGCGTATTTTCCCTCTTCAGTAGGGCCGAGCACTTCTTAGTCTCCCGCCAAGAAAAACAGATCACTTTGTACCCCAAAATAGGCCAAAAAAAACCAAGACTGTCCTGTCTGAAGGTTGGTCCCCAAAATAATGAAACCTTGAACATGTCCCATAAGCTGGACTTGCTGAGAAAATACACTTTTTTCCCCTGATTGTTTGCTATGACAACGTCTGAAGATAAGTCATGACTTTGGGGAATAGGATAATCGCGTGAGACAGATAATTATGAGCAAAATTAGTCTGAACAACACATTAATGTACACTTGAGAACTCTGGCAATTTCATGGGGTATTTTTCTTCAAGTATTTATTGTGTTTTTATTCAATGAGCCAATCTTCTGAAGGCTGACTCCATTCTATCCTGGGCAAGTAAATATTTTCTTTCCTTTTCTAAATGCTCCCACCTCTAATCTTCCTTTGTCTGAAGTGCATGTGACATCAAGCAAAGAGACCACTGCTCTTTCCTCTTTCAACCGAAGGGTATACAATCCATAGTCTGAGCTGACACAACTGCAGGACCTGGTCAAATGTCCATTTGACTTTTTCTCTAACACTGTCCCTTACAATGCACTCCGTGGATTTATCCTCCCTGTCAAGTGATCCCTGAACACTTGAGTGGATCCCATGACTTTTCTGCTCAGGCAACAGCTTCAAAGTCCCGAAGGAATTAAAATGTACAGTCTGGAAATAAAAAAAAAAAAACTCCAACCTGGTCATAACATTAAATGTCCTGACCTGTGCCAGCTAGGTCCTGCTGAACGCTGGTCACCTGCAGGGACTGGGGGAGGGCGGACGTCTTTTCTCTCTGCACTTTATGCCCGACTGCTGGTCCGTTTCTCACCCCTCCAAGATCAAAACAGGAGGGCAGAACCATATTAACTGTCTTCACACACTCTGTTTATGGACACTTCACTGATACTAATTTTCCTTCAGCTAACTGCTCACTTCTACATCAGCCACTAGATTGCTGGGAACTCTAGCTGCTGGGATGCCATCGCTCTTGGGCTGGATCTAGAGTGGCCCCAGGCCAGCCCTCTCCCCCACACGGCCCCACCAGGTCCCCAGGAAATCCTCAGGCACCCTTTCTCCAGTGAACTCTGAGAAGGTGGGTGATCTTGTTGCCCAGACCACCACACGGGCCCCAAATGCAGGGAACACTGATACAGCTGGACCAGCGGCCCCTCAGCAGCCCCCCTCACCAGGTTGGGGTGACGGATGTGACGTCTTCCTGAAGAAATCTCTTTAACAAACCCTTCTCTCAATCCTCACGTTCTGGAAGTGGCCTGTGGGATTTGTGAATTAGGGAACAGTTCTCAAATGCCTACAAAATCTCAAATATCTACACTGAAATTTCTCCTTGGTGGTCTAGCAGTTGCCTTTGGGATGTCACATGACTTGAATGTGTGCTTCCGTCAAAATGTTAATTTAGTACCCTATTTCACGTGTGTGTGTGTGTGTGTGCGTGTGTTATGTGTACCCTATTTCGTGTGTGTGTGTGTGTGTGTGTGTGTGTGTGTGTGTGTATCCAGGGACATAAAATTCAACATCCCCCTCACCAATGGGGATCCAGTCCTGATGGAAAATCATCTAGCACTGACTAGATCTGATGCTGGAAAAGAACCTACCTCCTCGTCCACAGATATCTGAGCACCGGCCTCATAACTGGCAGGGCTCCTTGCTGCCAGGTTAAACACACTCCGTTCTTCACATAGCCTTCAGACCTCACCATCCAGGTCACCTTTCTCTAGACACCCTTAAGTTAGTTTCTGACCTTTATAAAGTCATTGCCAGACACGGACACTGAGTGGAGTGACCCTGGGCTCCTCTGATCCAAATGCCACAGGGTGGGGGTGATGGTAAGCGTTAAGGGCCGAGGTTCTAATCCCAGCTCTGCTACTTACTGGCTATGTAATCTTGGGTAAACTGCTTCATCCCTCTGTGCCTCAGCCTCTCCATCTGTTAAATGGGAATATAGTCCCTGCTTCATAGAAGTTGTCATAGGTATTGAGATAAAACTGTGCAACACTCACACCTACACCTGGTACATAATAAGCTCCATACAAATGTCTATTGAAAAAAAGGCCTGTCCTCCTCAGGGCAGCCCCAGTTTGCTACTAGGCAGCTACTTCACACTATGGTTCATTCAGGGCTCAGTGAGCCATTGAAACTCCCAGGTTTTTTTCTTTCACATGAACTTCTGTTCAGCAGGGATACTCCATCGCTTACTTTTTAAATCTACTCTTTGAACCTAAATGCAGAAGTAGACCTTCAACTCTACCGTGAGCTCAACATTCTAGTATTATTATCTCTTATCTAGATACAAAATGTCTCAGAGTATCTTACCAGATTTGATAAGCACTCCTGCTGTCTTTCTCCTAATGAGTGACACCAAAGGGCAGGAACAGAACCTTGGGTATGTCCACTCCTCCCATGCCTTCTCCTGACAGACAGCACAGGACTTTGTAAAATGCCTTCTCTGCAAAGGCAAAACACACTGTAGATGGCCCACTGTGTGGGGGCATGTCAGTGACTGAATTATTTGTAGGTGCCTAGTTTGACAACCTTTGTTTGTAAGATACAAAGAGTGACAGCCACCTAGCTGTGAGGACTGAAGGCGACTCGGCATTAGAAAGCACCAAGCCATGTCACTGTCACAATGAAAACACTAAAAGGTCAAAAAATAAAGGATTCAGAGAGGAATTCTTATTATCAGAGTACCTCAGCATCTGGGGGCCTAGAGCAATGTGGGGGAAGAGGGCTGTATTTTCCAGAACACGCTGATGATACAATTTGCAAGGTAAAAGAAGGTGACCTCCCCTGTGGGCAGACTGGGGTTAACCTGGAAGGGTGAAAGGGGGTAGCCAGGGACAGATAGGCACACCCATGCAGAGGCAGCCGGATAAACAGAATAACACACCACACACACACAACAAGTAAAACAAACTCAGCCTTGCACATACAATGCTCTCTGATGTTTTCTCTTCTCTTCTGCTGGATTTCAAGTTTTAAAAAATGATAGTGCCTCTCACTACACTGATACCATTTTCCCAGTGAGTCATAACCCACATTTGGAAAACTAAGGATATGGCATGGCCCAATCTACAGCCCAGAAGGTTGCTAGAAGAGAGAGAGAAGTCAGTTTGGCATAAATAATTTCTGTATATCCTTTCCTAGGTGGTCTTGAGCTTTGTTAAGAACTGGTTCTGGAATGTTGCCAGGATTTAATGTTTCCCTCTTTTGAAAAGTGTGCCGGCTCTGTCCTCATCTGTCAAGCCAGCTAAAGGTGACCGACTGCTTTCACTGCTCTAGGATGCCTGTGTTTGGGCACTGAGCAACGTGGTGCCATTGTGGGCTTTAAGACCCTCTGAAAAGGATGGGCCGGCCATTCCATTTTGAGAAGAAAGACAGAAACTGGGAGCAACTCTGTCTCCTGTCACCTGTTAACACTGTCTCATCTCCCATAAACACTGGATGATCTTCCTGACCAGAAAAATCTCCTTACTGTGGGCCCCTGGGGCTCATGGTGGCTCCTTGCAGGCCAGGCCACTTCCCAGCCTGCATCCCGGTGATAGGAGCCAGGAGATGTGCCGAAAGACCGCAGCCTCACAGTCCTAGTTTCCAGACCCCCACTGGTAACTGGTGGATTCAGCTGGAAAACTTATTTAACATCTCCACTTAATTTTCTTCACGTATATAAACCAGAAATACTACCACTTACCTTTGGGGTTTACATGAGAATTAGTTTATTTATGGGAGTTCCTTTCTTTTCCTGGGCTGACAAAGGCATGCCCCAAACTCCCTCTGCTGCTTTCACACCACTGAGTGTTCCCTTGTCTTCAGATTAAATCCAGAGATTTATTATCTGAGATTCCCCATGTCATCTAAAGCACTGCGGAAACCACAAAGCCTCAAAACAAGTTTCTAATAAGAAGACTCTGTCGTCTTCAACCACTTACACAAAAAGAATGGAAAAGGGATGAAAAACGAAACATATTTCAGTAAAAAGACCTGCGCGCAGGCTCCCCCGTGCATACCCAATGAATTCACTGTCACACCAGGGTTCCTTGTGCAGGGGGCGCGCTCCGGGGCAGCCGCGGCGCATTTCGCCCGGACGCGCGGGGCCCCAGACGGGCTCTCGGCGGCCGGCCAGGGCGCGGAAAGTTCGCGGGCCGGAGAAGGTGCGAGCCGGACATCGGAGCGGAGAGGAGGACCCCCGCCCAAATCCCCAGCCCGGCGGACGCCCCGCCGCGGGACACGCACCCCAGCGGCCGCGAGGCGGGTTTTGAACTCGGAGGCTCTCCTCGGGGCCCCGCTGGTCCCCCGGGCAAACCCGTCTCCTCTGTCCACTCCCGCCCGCCCCAAGCCCCCAAGTTCCAGGCCACTCGCAGCCCAGACAGCCGACGGCCCGCGCGGAGCCTCCCGCCGTTACCTGCCGCCGGCCAGGCCCGCGGGGCCGCCGCTCCGAGCTCGTGGGTGCCGCGGCCGCCCGGGGGCTCCTGGCGCTGCGGTGCGGCGACGCGCGCGCCCGGCCCTCGCGGAGGCGGCTGCAGCGGGCGGCGCGGGCGCGGGGCGCCTCCCGGGGCCACGAGCGCCGGGCCTGGCGGAGGCGAGCTCTGCGGACCGAGCGGGCGAGAGCGGGGGGCGAGCACAGGCCGAAGGAACTCGAGGGAGTGCTCTGCCCTTCCCGGCTCTGCAGTGGGTCCTCCGACCACCCCCCAGGAACGGGAGCTCGGGCGCTGGACCAGAGAAGTGGCGCCGCACGAATGGGGTCTATGGAGAAACCCTCAGCTTTGGGAGCTTTGGGGTCAGGCCGGGGTCCTCCGTCGTGTGCTGCTGAAATCCGTGCCTCAGTTTCGATTCCTCCTCCTGCCTCCCGGCACAGGTGCTAACGGACAGTCAGACGCCCCAGAGGGTGTTGGTGGGGCGCCGTTTTCAGCGGGGTGTTTGGAGAAGGTGCCCCAGTGACGAAGGGACGAAGACGGGAGACAAGGCAAGCTGGCGTCGGAGGGGGAAGCCCTGCCGCCCTCCAGACCCTGAGGTGTTCTTCCGTGTGGGGGCCAGTCCCCCACTGCTCGCAGGCCCTACTCAGGCGGGATTCGTACCATTTCCACGGTACGGGCGAGGACACTGCAGCGCAGAGAGGTTAGAAGGATTGTCCAAGGTCGCGGATCCGTAAATGAAGGAGCTCGCCTTCGAGCTCAGGAGGCCTAGCACCCCAGAGCCACAGCTCACCCTGGACGGTACCGCAGTGGGGGAAACGCGGCCTCAGCAGCAGGCGTGCAGGCTGGGGACGGTATGACTGACTCAGCCTCCTGGGGCCTGGAAAGAATTCCTGGAAATGACATCTGATTCAGGGATTTTTTTTTTTAACAGCTAGTTTAATCCCTGCATGCAAAATGAAATACTTGGCAAGCCATCTTTACGGCTGTGTGTATATTCCACAGCCTCATCCACGGGCAATTTAATTCTCCGTGACAAGATTTGACCATCTGTGCGGAGATTCATTAGGCCTTCCCTAATTCTCCACATTGATTCCTGGTGCACATGCCCGTTTACAGGGATGCCATCCCTCGTGCGTGCAGCAGAGCCCGTACCG
The DNA here is from genome assembly GCA_032199065.1 of Smutsia gigantea. Taxonomy (NCBI): domain Eukaryota; kingdom Metazoa; phylum Chordata; class Mammalia; order Pholidota; family Manidae; genus Smutsia; species Smutsia gigantea. The sequence continues at coordinate 228,443 of JAVSCE010003799.1, forward strand.
CGTCAGCCGGGCATGGGGAAGCTGGTCAGAGCAAAGCAACGTAACGGCTGCTGAGAGGCCACAGGCACCACGGGCCAGTCCCTGACTCAGCTGTCAGAATCACATGGCCTTTGCAGGGCAGAGTGCCAACGGCTCGTGAGGCAGAGAACAGGGGCACATTGTACTGTGTGGAAAAGGCCACTGACCACCAGGGTCAGGAGCTGAAGCTGCAGCATCCCCTGGGACCAGCTTGGTCAGTAAGATGGCAGAGCTCGCGTTTTCTCTAGGTATCTCTGCTTTCCCATGCTGCATCCATTCGCTTCTTCCCTCCCCTAATGCCAGCAGCCCTCCCACCTTTCCTTCAAGGTTCTTCTCAAATGCCACTTGTTTTCAGGAAGCCTTCCACACTGCCCCAGTGCAGAACTTTTATTCTAAAATCTGATAACTCTCCTATAGCACCTGTCTTTTGGGTAAACTCTAAAACAGGCTCTTCCTACTCCTCCATGGGCCTTCATTATATTTATTTCTCCACAGGTCTTAGCATAATACCTTGAGCCCAGTGGACCCTTAATGAGTATTTTGTTATTATTGTTATTAATAAATTAATCTATAAGAACACAGCTTCATAGTCCCTTAATTTTGTCTTTTCATTCAAAATACCAGTCAAGCTCATCGAAATTTAGTGATAGGACTGATGTATATGTAGCTATATATGTCAGTATAAATTGACATCTGTTTATTTTGAGGTAATTCTGAAACTGAAAAACTGGGGTTTAAGAGTGGTTTCCCCAGGTCATAATACTAGTCATTGACAGAGCCAAGATTTAAGCCCAAGACCGCCTCCAAAGAGCACACATTCAGCCACAGCAATGCCGCCCCTCGGTCACGCATGCCTCCATCTGAGCATCCAGCAGATACTTATAGTTACTCAGCTCTGCGCCAGGCATTGTGCAAATAGCAACAATTAAAACACAGTTCTTGGAGAATTGGAGGAGGGTCGTCAAAAGATACAAACTTCCAGTTATAAAATACAGAAGTACTGGGGATGTAGCATACAACATGACGATAGCAAACATTATTGTATGATATATAGGAAAGTTGTTAAGAGAGTTAATGCTATGAGTTTTCATCATAAGGAAAACTTCTTTTCATTCTTTTTCTTCTTATTTTATCTATATGAGATGATGGATGCTAACTAAACTTGTGGCAATCATTTCGCAATATCCGTAAATCAAACCACTATGCTGTGATGCTTTAAACTTACCCAAGTGATGCACGCATGTCAATTACGTCTCACAAAAAACTGGGAAAAAATACAGTTTTTGCCCTCAAAACTGCCTGCAATCTAGTAGAAGGAACAGGCAAATTAGGAAGTAATCAGACTTAAGTGTTTTAAGTCTTATAAAAGAGATACATAGGGACCCTAAAGAAACACTTTGTTTTACCTTATATAATGACAGTAAGGATTCCCTGGGAAGCTAGAATGTATTTAATTTTGAAGGATACAGAGTAGCTTGCTATAATGATAATGAAGAAAAGTATATGGTAGGCAAAGTGAAGAACATATACAAAAATGTGGAAGCATGAAATGCATTAAGAATGCCTGCAGTAATTCATGTGGGCTGCAGCATGGTGACAGTGGTACCGAGATGAGGCTCGGAAGGGAAGCAGAGCTGAACCACAAGGCACCCGTGGGTCAGCTTCATGGAGTCCATTACACCTTGAAACTGTATGAAATCATGCTGTCTACATATGTGAACTTTTCAGGGGACAAGTTTGATAGCTTTAGTCAAATTCTCAGAGGAGCTAACTGACCCAAGGCCAGGAGGTGCAGAAGTCAGTTTCCCTTGCCATGGTCTTCTGCCCAATCCTTGGACCAGGTGAAACATCAGCCAGGATGTGCTGGAACCTGGATTGGTGCTAGGTGCAAGGCTCCCTCCTGCCAGACACCTTGAAATGTGCAGTGGCATGGCCAGCCCTGGGCGGGGATAGCTGGACCCTGATTCTCTCAGCACCTGCATCTTCACCTCTTACGGGCAGAAGAGTGGAGTAGCTGGGCAGCTGACAGGCCAGAAGGCAGGGAGCTGACAGATGAGAACATTCTCTAGGGAGACAGCGGAGGCAGCCGAGACTCTAAGCCCTCGGTGCATGCTCCATCGCTCAGTCTTCATTCACCGTTATGGGCTGAACTGTGTCTCCACAGCTTCCTATGTTGAATCTCTAACCCCTAGTACCTCAGAATGTGTCTCTTTTTGGAGACAGGGCCTCCTTATGAGGCCTTATTGTCCTTATGAGAAGAGGAGATAAAGACACACACAGACTTGTGCGCACATAGGGCTGACCACGTGAAGAGACGCCCAGAGAGTAATCCGCCATCCACGGAGAGGCCGCAGAGGGATTGACCCTGCTGGCACCTAGATCTCGGACTCCGTCTCCGGAATGGTGGGACAATACATTTCTGTTTAAGCCATCTAGTTTGTGATACTTTGTTATGGCAGCCCTAGAAAACTCAGATTTATAAAATGTCAATTCAAAATTCAAAAATAAACATTTTAAGAAATTCAATATGGGGACCATAGAGCATTAAATCTCCTAGGCATGGAGTCCTGAGCCACTGCACTGACCCCGTGCCCATGAAGCCAGGCCTTGAGAATATGGCAATGGCAATCTGCAGACAATTTGGGATCTGTCCATGGAAAGGTGTGGCTGAAGCTGGTGGGAATGGGCAAGGTCACTCCCTAGGAACATAAAGTGAAAAGACAAAAGAAAACATGGCTAATGTCAGAAGTTCAGAACACAAACCTGGAAGGAGGAGAGAAAGAACAGCCAGAGAAACAGGAGATGCACAGGAGAAGATGAACCCGATGGGGAAATGGGCAGCAGTGTCGAAGCCCGAGACCATGTGAAGAAGAACTGATGCACACGGGTCTTTGCACAGAGGTCATGCAGTGGGAACAGAGGCCAGATAACTGCTGGAAAAGAGTCAGGACTGTGATCACAGGCTGCTGACTAAAGAGGCTGTGGAGGGACTGCTGGCCTTTGTACGGGCCTGTGGAAGCCCAGGGCCCACAGACTGAAATCCAGCTCTCATTCAGTTACTAAGGCTGCACCAGCCTGGAGGAAAGGACAAGGGAAAGCCTTCTGGCAAAGGTACCAAATGGCTTGAAAAACAGAGCTGCAGCCAGAGCTTGTCTGGTTTGTCTGTTTGTTAGCTGAGTCCCTGTCAAGCTTGGTGAGGTCAGCAACCGTTCCATCTCCATCCAGCAGCAGCCGTAGTGACCGGCACGTAAGCAGGCACAGTAACGTATGCTGAATGAATGAAATGTAGTGTCAAGTGAAAGGCTGTGTGTGTTTTTATCTTCAGTCATTTCTTTGTTTCAGATGAAAGAGACTTAAACATGTTTATAGATGGAGAGCAAGCACCCGGAAGGAAGAGAGAAGTTGAAGACAGAGTTAAGAGAGGAAATAAGATGCTGGAGATTAGAGTGAGAAAAAAAAAATCAGCATAATGACTGAAGGCAAAAAAAAAAAAAAGAAATTTATCTGAATCATTCTTTGGGAAATCCAATCATTTATTCAATCAATGGTGCCTTTATCCTGGACCCTACTGGGGATGAGGAATTTTGGGGAAGGGTTGTGTGGATCCATAAGAAAACAAAAGACATATTCCCTTCTAGCTGTTCAGTATGACACCATCTAGTTAAGAAATTTGTCAGGGAAAAAGATAAACAACAGAGAAACACAGCCAAGTGTTTGAGTAATAAAGAAAGATTTAGAAACAGAATGAACTGGGAAGAACCCTGGAGTCAGTAGGAGAATCTGTGGCTGAGGAGGAGAGGAGGTAAGGAAAAGGAAGCAGAGAATGACCAGGGGAATGTGGGCTGCGGCATGGCCTGCTGGCAACAGGCCCTGTCGGTAATGAAAAAACTACCTTAAAACAAAACACCAGGTCCATATGGCTTCACAGCTGAATTTCATCAAATATTTAAAGAAGAGCTAATACCCGTCTGTCTTAAAGTATTCAAAAAATTAGAAGAGGAGGAAATACTTCAGAACTCATTCTATGAGGCCAGCATCACTCTAATACCAAAACCAGACACCACAAAAAAAGAAAATTATAGACCAATATCCTGATGAATATAGATGCAAAAATCCTTAACAAAATATTAGCAAACTGAATTCAAAAATACATTAAAAGATCATCCATCATGACTAAGTGGGATTTATTCCAGGGATGCAAGGATGGTATAATATTTGTAAATCAATCAATATCATACATCACATCAACAAAAAGAAAGACAAAAATCACATGATCATCTCAGTAAGTGCTGAAAAGCACTTAACAAAATTCAACATCCATTCATGATAAAAGTTCTTAACAAAATGGGTATAGAGGGTACATACCTCAACATAATAAAGGTCATATATGACAAACCCACAGCTAACATTGTACTCAACGGTGAAAAACTAAAAGCTTCTCCTCTAAGATCAGGAACAAGACAAGGATTCCCACTCTCACGACTTTTATTTCACATAGTACTGGAGGTCCAAGCCACAGCAGACAACACAAAGAGATAAAAGGCATCCAAATTGGTAAGGAAGAAGTTGAACTGTCATTATTTGCAGATGACATGGTATTATAGATAGAAAACCCTAAAGATTCCACTGAAAAACTATTAGAACTAATAACTGGATTCAGCAAAGTTGCAGGTTACAAAATTAATAAACAGAAATCTGTTGCTTTCCTATATATTAACAATGAACTAGCAGAAAAAGAAATCAGGAAAACAACTCCATTTACAACTGCATCAAAAAGAATAAAATACCTAGGAATAAACGTAACCAAGGAGGTAAAAGACCTTTATTCTGGAAACTATAAGGCACTCACGAGAGAAATTAAAGAAGACACCAGTAAATGGAAATCTATTCTGTGCTCATGAGTAGGAAGAATTAATAATGTCAAAATGGCCACCCTGCCCAAAGCAATTTATAGATTCAATGCAATCCCTACCAAAATATCAACAGCATTCTTCAATGAACTGGAACAAATAGTTCTAAAGTTCATAAGGAACCACAAAAGACCCCGGGTAACAAAAGCAATCTTGAGAAAGAAGAACAAAGCTGGAGGTACGCTCCCTGACGTCAAGCTCTACTACAAAGCCATAGTAATCAAAATAATTTGGTACTGGTACAGAACAGACCTATAGATCAATGGGCAGAATAGAGAGCCCAGATATAAAACCACGCACATATGGTCAATTAATAGATGATAAAGGATCCATGAATATACAGTGGGAAAAAGATGGCCTGTTCAGCAGCTGGTGTTGGCAGAACTGGACAGCTGCATGTAAGAGATGAAACTGGATTATTGTCTAACTCCATACACAAAAGTAAACTCAAAATGGGTAAAAGACCTAAATCTAGGTAATGAAACTATAAAAACTCTTAGAAGAAAACATAGCCAGAAATCTCTTGAATATAAACATGAGCAACTTTTTCCTGAACACAGCTCCTCAGGCAAAGGAAACAAAAAATGAACAAGTGGACTACATCAAACTAAAATCTTCTGCACAGCAAAGGACACCATCAGCAGAAGAAAAAGGCATCCTACAGTATGGGAGAATATGTTTGTAAAAGACATATCCAACAAGGTGTTAACATCCAAAATATGTAAAGAATTTACATGCCTCAACACCCAAAAAGCAAATAACCCAATTAAAAAATGGGTGGAGGATATGAAGAGGCACTTCTCCAAAGAAGAAATTCAGATGGCCAACAGACACATTAAAAGATGCTCCACATCGCTAATCATCGGAGAAATGCAAATTAAAACCCTAATGAGATATCACCTCACACCAGTTAGCATGGCCAACATCCAAAAGACAAGAAATAACAAATGCTGGCAAGGATGTGGAGAAAGGGGAACCCTCCAACACTGCTGGTATGAATGTAAATGGTGTAACTCTTGTGGAAAGCAATATGGAGGTTCCTCAAAAAAACTGAAAAAGAAATACCATTTGACCCAGGAATTCCACTCCTAGGAATTTACCCAAAGAATATAATTTCTCAGATTCAAAAACACACATGCACCCCTATGTTTATCTCCACACTATTTAACAATAGCCAAGATATGGAAGCAACCTAAGTGTCCACCAGTAGATGAATGGATAAAGAAGATGTGGTACATATACACAATGGAGTATTAGTCAGCCATAAAAAGAAAAGAAATCCTCCCATTTGCAACAACATGGGTGGAGCTAGAGGGTATTATGCTCAGTGAAATAAGCCAGGTGGAAAAAGAAAAATACCAAATGATTTGCCTTATTTATGGAGTATAAAGATAAAGCAAATAGAAGGAACAAAATAGCAGTAGACTTACAGACACTGAGAAGTGACTAGTGGCTAACAAAGGGAGGGGCTGAGGAGGGGTTGGGGAGGGGGAAGGAGACTAAGGGGCACAATTATTCTCAATCACAATATAGGTTGGTCACAGGGACGGTAATACAGCATGAAGAATACAGCTAATGATTTTGTAACATCTTACTACGTTGCTGGACAGTGACTACAACTGGAGGGAGTGAGGACTTGATAATATGAGTAAATGTTGAACCACTGTGTTGTGTATTTGAAATCAACATAAGATTTTATATCAATGATACTTTAATAAAAAATATATATATATATATATATATATGATACTGCATGTTACCCAACTCAACTGTTTTCTTTAAAGAATAGGATAATCTATCATCGATCCAAATTGAAGGCAAAATTCACACACACACACACACACACACACACACAGAGGTAATGCACCATGCAACGTCATCCAAGGTTGCACAAACACAGCTTGCTTCAGTGATATAGTTGCTCAATTAAGTCTTAGAAAATAGGGTGAGTGTTTGGAAATCCCACAGCTCCTAAGATGTGAGGAGAACAGACTGCAATTGGTCATGCTCTAATCATGAATTTAATTTTTCCTACGTCATTAATAGTAGCAGGTCTCTACCTATTTTCCTAGAAGACTTGAGAATTGCCACCTTTCTTTCTTACTTTTCACATAAATTGTATTTCAGTGCCTTGCCTTGGCTTTATGCTGTTGCTTTTTGCAAATCAGCACAATCATTACTGAGTATATGTAAACTGCTCTCCTTTTATTCCATGCAGCAAGCACACACCAGGGAATGCCACACACATGCATGTGCACGCACAGGCCCCCCTCATGATCTCCATCCATTCTTCCCTCCCAGTGCTGGACCACTTGCTTGGAGCATCCCTCTTGCTGTTAATCTTATTGTTCCTCTGGCAGAACTACGCAGACTTCCACCCGCAGAGCGTGGCACCAGGCAGACAAAACATCTACTGTATTTTATTTCATGTTTGGCGTTCAGTCAGGAAGAAGAAGCTGTGAGCCTCTCTGAAATGTCGGCTTGAACACATTTTATACTACCAGAGACACAGTGCACCAGGGAGAAATTAGAGCCCCATGGTGCTAACGTGTAGTCATAGGCTCTAACACTCACATATTTCTTTTTATCAAAATGAAATTGTGCATTTTGAAGTGAATTTCTGGTGGCATCTTATTTGTTTACTATCACATGATAATGAGGAAGTTTCAGGTTATGGGCTCTGGGCTCATCGACTCTGACAGCAAATGGAAAAAAGAGCCTGTCTTGTCCTGGCACCTTGCTTCTTGCTATTCCTTAAATTGTATCACAACACAACCAACCTAAGGCATACAGGAATTATTCCAAAACGAGAAAACATTAACTCTAGCTCTGATATTGGAAGTTACAGCCATGTGGGTGGCCTATGCATATTCACGCCTCTGTCTGCATGCCTACCTACCAGTGAAAACAAGATGAGGTCTTACAGCCTTGCAGGCTTCACCTGGTCCCTTTGCCACAGGGGAATTTTGTACTTGCCATTTTTACGCAAAGGATTTCATTCTCTGGTTTCAGTTCATGACTGAGCCAGTGTATCTCTGCCCTCACACAACACAAACTGACCCAGATGCAGTCCCTGAAGTGCCACCTGCTTCAGTGGAAGTCCACCACCACCTGCCTTCCCTGAATTCCTGCAGGCCCCTCAGCTCTGCTGGTCCAGAACCTGTTCTCTGCATCCCGCACCCTCCTTGTTTGTTCCTCATCTCCCAGGACCATCAGGGAGTTGGACCGCTGATGAATTTACCTGGGGAGGCTGCCTCCGCCTCTCAGCCACAGTCCTGTCATCCTTCACCATCTTCCCCCCGGGCTTTCTTGATAGCTCACATTTATACCCACACACAATTTAAATCCATTGCAATTTCACCATTATCTTAAGAGTAGAAGCCAATAATATTTAGAGCTTTACTTACGACATGCCAAGTGCTTCAGAGACACCACATTTAAGCCTCACAAGAATGCTGTGAAATAACTGGGTTATTATTACCATCCCATTTTACAAATGAGGTGACTGAGGCTTAACAAGGATAGAAGTATGCCCCTACGTGCTGGAAGCATTCCGCACACTCCCGCCTCTCCTGGAATTGTCACTAATACTAACCTTAACATTTCTGCTTCCACTAAAAAGTGTGTCTCTGTTTAGTAGAAAATGACTCAATGTGAAGAAGATGAATAATAATGAGGAAGAGGAGGAGGGATTGCAGGACGAGGAGCCTCGTGCATGTGTTACATGAGTGCTCACGTGCATGCACACACACACACATGCATGTGTGTGTCTGGTATGTGTGTTTGGACAGAAAACCTCAGACAGAAATGTTGGAATAAACGTAAAAACTTTTAAATGTTTATTATAAAAGTAACATCAGCACTTTATAGGAAGCTGAAAAGAGAAAAGAACATCCATGACTTTACTACTATGAAACTACCAACAATAGCATTTTTTATTTAATTTTAGAATGTGATAAAACACAGCTGTTTACATAGTAATCATATGGTACCTATAAATTTGTTTATTTTTTCACTTAATCCTATTGTAGACACTTTCTGTTTTGTAATAGGATTTTATATGAGCATAGACTTTTAATAACTATAACATTTCTTCGAGTAAGTGCCACAATTTAACTATTTCATTCTTGATAGCATTTAGGTAGATTCCAGGATTTTTCTACTAAAACTTTTGCTGCAATGATATTTGTATTTATCTTATATAATGGCAGATAGAACAAATTCACAGTAGGTAGTCTCTCGGTGCCTTAATACTCATTTTACATTTGCAGTCGTTTTTCAGATGTCTTCCAATAGGTGGTGCCGGCTATGTCCACCTTTATAAGAGCCTAATGTGGGTAACAGCTGACACATACTAGTAAAAGTCTGTGTTTTGTTTTTGTTTAAAAATTCTAAAATCCTACTTATCCTCTTAATAGGAATATAGTTATTAAGTACCTTAATCTTATAAATGAGAAAACATTCCATTGAGCCTGGACATGAGAAATCTGAGGGCATGGAGAGGTGATAACTGTCTTGAAATATTTGAAGGTGGGGAATTGTTCTGGGGCCTCAGGTGGAGCAGATTTATGCTGAGTGAGGTGAACTTCTGCCAAGTGGCCCTGAGAGAGCCTCTGGGTGCCCGTGATCTGGAACAGGCTGGACAGGGCACCCTGCAGGACCTCTTCCAGCCCTGAGGCGCACTGACTCTAGAAGTTACACAAAATGAGATGTTTCCTTCTGTAAAATAGAAAAGAATCAATTACCATTACTTTGAATTGCTTAAAGTGAAAAGCCGAGTTCTTTTATAATGATCTGCATTCATTCAATAAATATGCATTGTGCATATATCATGATTCATGCTTTGTTTGAGATGTAAAAATGAACAAAAAAGGTAAAATGTGCCTTCATGGAGCTTACAAATACCTGGCATAGTTCTCAAAATGTCTTTGCCTGTATTCTCTTATTTGACCTCATGATGACTGGATGAGGTGAACCGAACAAGGATTCTCCCTGCTTTTGCACAAGAAAGCTAATGACTTGCCCCACTGCACACAGGGAATGATGTGGGAACGAAGGCCCAGCCTTCTAAGCACTGCCAGGTAGCGCCTCCTTGTGGAGAGGGGCCGGTAGTCCTAGAGTCCCACCTTACACTTCAAGAGTCAGCAACATTACTGAATTCCCTAAAAATTATAGCATTTTAAATGTAGCAAAGGGATTTAGCCTCAGAAGTGCTCATTACAACCTAATATATTTTAATTTCTAAGCTATGAGGTTCTCAGAGGTCAACATTCTACTTTATTCATTTTTTAAAATTCCATGCCAGGCACACAGCATGTGCATTATCAGTGTCTGTTAATGGACAGCTGTACCTCATAAGTATCAGATGCTATCCTTATATTCTGTCTCTTTAAGTGTGCTGTTTTTGTGAAATTATGGCACCTCAGAAACGGAAAGTAGGACATTTTATATGACTTGGAAGAAACTAGAACGGTAAGATAAGGATCTGTGCTTATAAAATATGTAGGATTGATGCCTTGGAAAAACCGGGGTGACTTAATCTCCATTTTAAAGCATGGGTTATTTTGAGAGTTGCATGATTTTCAATGCATTTCAGTATGTTCTGCTTAATTAAATTCTGGCCTTTAGTTTTCCAGTATTTTAAGTGCATTCTTCATTATAATCATTAGATTGTATTTGCCCAGAAATAGACTCTTGTGACATCATAGGCATTCTCTGCTGTTGGAAATTGGGAAAAGTAAATACATCTTTCTATGGCCGGTTTCTAGCAGGTCTTTGTTTAGAGGGAGAAGTGGATGAGAAGATAGCAGCATGCTCCTGTTTCAAGTTCCCATTAATTGAGAACAAAGCCATATTCAACCTAAAGTTGAAGAGGATATGTACATATACATATATCACAATTATTTATAAATATATATGCAGTCATACTTGGAGATATTATGCATTTGGTTCTAGGCTGCAATAAAATTAGTCAAATGAAATTTTTTATTCCCAGTGCATATAAAAGTTATCTTAACACTGTACTGTAGCCTATTAAATGCACAATTATGTACATTTATAAATTAAAAATATACATTTACACATTAAAAATGTGCATTATATCTAAAAATAAGTACATACCAAAAAAATAGCAAAATACTTTAGTGCTAAAAACTGCTAACCACCACCTGAGCTTCCAGTGAGTCAGAATGTTTTTGCTGGGGGAGGGTGTGGCCTCAGTCTTGATGGCTGCTGTCTGATGAGTTGGCGGTTGCTGAAGGTGGGGTGGCTGTGCTAATTTCTTAAGATAAGACGACAATGAAATTTGCTGCATCGATTAACTCTTCTTTTCATGAACAATTTCTCTGTAGCATGTGACGATGTTCAATAGTGTTTCACTCACAGCAGAACTTCTTTCAAAACTGGAGACAATCCTCTCAAACCCTGACCTTATCAGCTTAGTTCATGTACTGTTGTAGCATTAGTCTATGTAATATTAGCTTAGTCTAGGTAATATTCTAAATCCTGCTGTCATTTCAATAATCTTCACAGTATCTTTGCTAGAAGTAGATTCCATCTCAAGAAACCACTCTCTGCTTATCCATACTAAACAACGTCTCATCAGTTCAAGTTTTATCATGAGTTTGAAGTGATTCAGTCTCACCTTCAGACACCATCAGCAGTGATATCCTCTACTGAAGCTTGAGCCCCTCAAAAATCATCCATGAGGGTTGGATTCAACTCCTTCCAGACTCCTGTCAATACTGATACTCCTCCCATGAATCATGAATGTTATTAATGGCATCTGTAGTTATGAATTCTTTCCAGAGGTTTTCAGTTGATTTGCCCAGATCCATCAGAGGAATCACTATCTATGGCAGCCGTAGACCCTGGAAATATGTTTCTTAAATAAAAAGGCTTTAAACTCAAAATGATTCCTTGATCCATTGCTGTATTAGCAGGCATGAAAACAATATTAGTCACATTGTACACCTCTAGCAGAGCTTTTGGGTGGCCAGGTGCATTGTAAATGAGCAATCATATTCTGAAAGGAACCCTTTTTTATTTCTGAGCAGTAGGTCTCAACAATGGGCTTTGTAAACAGATGCGCTGTCATCCAGGCTTTGCTGTTCCATTTAGAGAGCTTAGGAAAAATAGATTTAGCATAAGTTTTAAGGACCCCAGGATTTTCAGAATGGTAAACAGCATTGATTTCAACTTAAATTCACTAGCTGCTTTTGCCCCTAACAAGAGAGTCAGCCTGTCCTTTGAAGCTTTGAAGCCAGGCTCTGACTTCTCCTCTCCAGCTATGAGAGTCCTAGGTGGCATCTTCTTCCACGAGAAGGCTGTTTCATTCACATCGAAAATCTACTGTTTAGTGTCATGAAGCATCTTAGCCAGATCTTCTGGACAGCTTACTGCTTCACCTCGCACTCGATGTTGTAGTTTCTTTCCTTAAACCTCATGACCCAACCTCTGCTAGCTTCAAACTTTTCTTCTGCAGCTTCTTCACCTCTCAGATTTTACAGAATTGCAGAGTTAGGGCCATGATCTGGGTTAGGCTTTCGTTTAAGGGAATGTTGTGACTGGTTTGATCTTCTGTCCAGATTCCGTAACAGTAATAAAAGGCTGTTTCACTTCCTTATCTGTATGTTCACTGTAGACGTACTTTTCATTTCCTTCAAGAAATTTTCCTTTACATTCACAGCTTGGCTAACCACTTGGCACAAGAGGTCTAGCTTTCTGTTTATCTCAGCTTTCAACATGCCTTTCTCACTAAGCTTAAGTATTTCAAGCTTTCTTTTAAAGTGAGAGACATGTGACTCTTCCTTTCACATGAACACCTAGAGGACACTATAGGTTTATAAATTGGCCTAATTTCAATATTGTTATGTCTCATGCAAAAGGGATGTCTGAGGTGAGGGAGGGCCACTGGTGGAGCAGTTAGAATGCACACATTTACCAAGTAGGTTTGCCTTCTTATATGGTTTTAGGTTGTGGTACCTCAAGGCTATTACAATAGTAGCATCAAAGATAACTGATCAAAGATCACCTTAACAAATATAATAATAAAAGATTAGAAAAGATTTGAAATATTGCAAGGATTACCAAATTTGACACAGAGACACCGTGTGAGCAAATGTTGTTGGAAAAATGGTGCTGATACGCTTGGTCAACACAGGGTTGCCACAAACCTTCAGTCTGTAAACAATGCAATATCTGGGAAGTGCGATAAGCAAGGTATGCCTGTAATATATTTATATATTATATGTGACATAGAGGGACTGTTCAGTGGAAGGGAAAGAGAATCCTGTGGAAATAATTTAAAACTCACATCTATTTATATAGATGGAAAACCTGCAGTTCAATCTTGAAAAGAGCTTTGAAGTCATGCATCTGCCTTGGCAAAACAATTGTTTACCCTGTTCATTTGTAAAAAAAAATTTTTTTTAATTAAATTAATGAATGGAATGAAGTTGTTCGGTGAGATTCAAGCGATGAAGGAGAGGCAATGAAAGGGAGTGAGCGTGTGGAGTAAGCACTGAAGAGGCCTAGGTTTCGATCTCTGTTTTGTTCCCTGCCTCAGGCTCCTCCTGTGCGAGCAGATTAAGCACTGTCTCCAGGATTGGTGGAACTAGAAGGAGATCACTGAGGGGAAGAGCTCAGGATGGGGGTTGTTACACAGTAAATATTCACAGCAGAGCAGCCCCTGGAGCTCTTGGTTATGCAAGATAAGATAAATCACATGGGCACAGTCTCCCCTTGAGGAGAAAAGACAAGATTTTGAGTCTAGACTTTTGAGTTTGAATCTAAAAGTCAATAGCTTTGTACTCCGGGCAAGGCAATGGATTTGTTTACGCTCCTTTCATGACAAAGCATCAGTCATCCAAACCTCACAAGTAACAACTGATTTTGCTTCAACTCCAGAGTCACATGAAAAGTGGAATCAAGGATGGCCTGCTTCAAACCAGCATCACTGCAAGATTGGAATAGGTCTGGCCTCAGTGAGGCTCTCCCTGCAAGCAGACCATCTCCCAGGAGACCAAGCGCCTCTCCCTGGGGTTCATGCTGGGGGTTTTCTCTGTGGCTGAGCATGGTTGCTTCCTTCTCACAGGAAGTGGTTCGGGCTTAGGAATTCAAACGCAGGAGCTCCAGTACAACGGTGAGGGGAAGAAACCTCTGGGAAGTGCCCCCAACTCAAACAGCAAAGTGTTTCGCTCTGTACTGTTTCGGTGGATGTTATAACAAGGCTCTTCCCTTTGATGAGAAGAGTGGACTTGCTTTCCAGGTAGATTCCCTAGAGGGGGACTCCCCTGGGCTTTCCAAGTGAACAGCCACTTGACCTCTGGGAGGACGAGATAAGCAGCAAGTCTGCAATCCAATCTCCATAGGGGCACCCCCAGGAAATAAAGGAAATAAAGAAGGTGGCTAGGCCTCATCTTCTTGAAAGGATGCTAATGACGGGTGTCCTCCCAAGCAAAGTGATTGAACTGCTAGTGGGAGAGTTCTCCTCCAAGGAAAGGGTTAGCTGTGTGGACCAGGTTGCCTAGGGTTGTTTGTTTCTGCTAAAGAAAACTGGGATCTGTTTCTGGATCAGGGCTTCCTGAAAAGTAATGTAAACTATGTAACCAGCTCAATATAAAATGGAGAGGTTTCTGGACTAAAATGGCCCTCTTCTGTGTAAGCGATTTGTCCAGCACAACGACGGCTTACAGACATTCACGTAGTTACTCGGGCCAGAATCAATCCAAGTACTTTCTTTGAGAAACGACCTGGGGACCTGTGTTGACAGACCTCAACAGGTCCCTGCTTACCCTTGTCTCTAGATCACTGGCTTCTTGAAATTATTAGTAAAGCTTGACTCTGGAGAAGAGCTCTGATTTGTGCGGGTCTGGTTTGACAGCCCCACCCTTATGATCACTCAGAGGTCTGTTAAAGGAAGACAGAGGGTTGCATTCAAGTTCCAAGCAGCCAGCACCAGGCTGCTGGGTGAACCTCCTGCCTTCTTGGGAGAGGCCATAAACTGAAGACAGGTGCCCATTTTGAATTCCCTGTGGGATCTGCAGTATGTTTAGGACCTGGGATTTGGTTCTCAAAGAAGAGATCATCTAGATGAGTATTAACAGGATAAAGGGATAGAATTTAGAAATCCAACTGGAGATGTCATTCCCATCCAACACATTTCCCTCAAATTCAAAACGAGGGGCTCTCATTATCCACTGTTCTTTGACTGAACCCAGCTAAGCCCAGACCATCAGAACGGCGTTGGCGACACCAAGCATTGTCAGGTCTCGCCGGATGGACGGAACGTTCGAGTAAAAGTGGTCGACCAAGCAAGACAGCCACGCCAAGCAGGAAAACAGGTATTTTCCAGGAAGCATGTGGATCAGGGGCTTCCTGGGCGCACATACTTCTGTCCGGTCTGCCTCTCACCAACCCCACCTCTTGAGTTTATATAGTCTGCCTTTGTCCCCGAACTTACCCGTCATTTTAATTTCCCACCCACCCCCTCTTCCTTTCATTTCATCCCTCCGGGCTTAGCCTTGGTAAGATACCCACCTCACAAGGAAAAAAGAAAGTTCGCAAGCACTTCTTCGTCTTGATGAAGGGAGAATTCATTTCGCTTGGTCCTCTGAGAGCATTGTTTTGTACGACCCAAATGAATCAGTGAGCGGCATGTTGCCTAGTTAAACCCGTACTATGAGCGCGTGGGTGGCTGCTTTAGTCTCCAGGAACACTTCCCTCTGGCGTGTAGATGAGACCCTGAGTTGTCAGTTCCCTCCCAGGACCAGTTAAAATCACCTGACTTGAAAAGTAAGACAAACTAGGCAAGGCATGTCTTTAGATGGCAATGAAATTGTTTGAAAACCATTTCTTCACTCCAGCTTCTGAGGAAAACTCCAGGCTTCCAGTCCTGATTAGGGAGCAGAATTTTTGCCAAATGCAAATGATGTTCTCCCAGATTTTGGAAGAAAGCTGAGCCATCAAAGAGCGATCAGCTGTGGGCTCCTTTCCAGAGGTCTCACTGGGCGTGAGAGGTTTAACTCTACAGCAGATGCAAGGTTGGAATCAATAACTCATGCTTCCTTGACTCTCACGTGGAGACCACGGATCTCTGCACACGCTGGAGAAGACCTAAAATCCGAATACCTGCAACAGCATAAGAGACTCCAGAGGCTAACAGGCATGGCGACATCCTCAGCTTCCTTCTTCCAAAGACAATTGTTTATCACAAACATTTGTATATGATTTACTGTTGTAAGTCCTTATAAGATTTATAAAGATTATCTCATTTCATCCCCATAACAACCACACAAAATAGGGTATTATTGTTGTCTTCATTCCAGATGAGGAAACTGAGGCACAGAGAGATCAAATAGCTTGCCTAAAAAGCACACAATTTGCCTGATTCAAATCTAGACTCTGCTCCAGAATCCATGCTCTTCTCCACTCTGCCATGCTGTCTTATCAAATATTTTAATCACAACATTTAAAAACATCCAATATATTCTCTGCCTTAACTATTCCTTCTTTGCCTAAAAAGATACACGCCTAGAAACCTTGGCACATGGGTTGGGAGCCTCCAGCAGAGAGTGGGCAGAGATCGCTCACAAGATAGTGGACAAAGCCGACAGTGGCTGCTTTGATTCAGCCATCCGACCAAGGTCTGGAAAGTTCCCTCTTGTCCCAGTTCTGCCTTCATCAGCTGGGTCTCTAGGCCCAGGCTCCCCAGTTATTGCTGCCCATTAGATGCCGGGTAACTCTCCCGAGATCACTTACTCATTCATTCTATAAACTCCTTCCATGTGCCAAGCCTGTACTTGGCGTGAAGAATAATTGAGAGCATTTTATAGATGAGTTAAAATATAGAATGCAACTAGAAACATAATGACAATAGGACAGGAAACCCGTGAAGCTAATGCAAGTAAATCCAGAATATATCAGACAGACTGAAGGACAGAGGTGCATCACACTTTTACTGAGCACCAGTGCTAGACACTGTGATAATATGAATCCAGACAAACACTGTTAACTGCCTTTGTGTTCCTGCCTCTGTGCTAGATTCTAGGCATATATTAGTGACTGAGATACACTCAGCCCCTGCTGCACATAACATGCAGGCTTTAGAGACGCAGCCAATAAAATGGTAATTCCAAGGGCAAGTTATAAAAATTATAAATTGTGTTTCTAGTTTTGACACTGTCAAATGCTGACATCCGCGGTGTGACATCTGGCAGTGACGTTCTCAGGACTCCTTATCCAGTCTGACAATTCCTCATTTTAGAACTTTTAGAAAATACTTGATATTGGACCCTAAGTAATGGAATTGTAATTTCTGTAGTTGGTGTATTCGGGTGGGAAGAGAGATTTGATAGTTACACAGGCGTGGTGGGGAGTGGGGTGGGGGGTGCAGCAAGGGTTCCCAGTGAGGAGGGGTTCTTCTTGCCAAAGGTTTTAAGAGAAACAGAAAATGATATGGGAGTGGAGCAAACCCTCCCTTAGAAGTCAGCTGATAAACATGCAGTGCATAAGCTCTGTAACTGGAGATTTAAAACAAAAAATTCAAAACACAAAGACTTAGTAAAAAGCACCCAGAACAAAAGGCAAAAATTGACTCAGTACCAATGGTGAGGATGAGAGCCAGGGGGACATGCATGGGCCCTGACTGCCCTGTGACCAAGAGCACTTCCTTTAAGTTATACCCTTAAGAATGAGAAGGGTCATTGGTTCAAGGACATATCTTGCAGTCATCGCAGATCATGTTACTTAAGTGTTATGAACCTACATATTTCTTAGAGAGAACAGATTGTCATTTCTTTCTATAATCTTTATGAATTTCTATTTATGTTCCTAGAGGAGGGGGGGCCCTTGCAAACCCAAATGAAACAAACTGGGTGAGCAAAGCCCCTAAGAGATATTTCCATGTTCTTCATCAGGGCTATGTTCTCTGTTCTTAGCTTCATCCAGCGGCAAGTGGCAAGTGTTTTGGAGAGAGACCATCTCATCGGAGAAACATCTTCCTCTTTACACTAAGCTTTGTGGTTTCTTCTCCGAGGAGCACCTTGCCTCCAAGCAAAATGGTTAGTGTGACAGCCATAAGCCTTGCGTATGGTTAGCATTTCATTTTCTAATATCTCTTAGAAGACTTCATTCATTTAGTAGATAGTTACTGAAATATGTATAGATCTGTACAGTCAGTGATGGATGACTGTGCCAACCAGTGTGACAGGGCACATTTCACTGAAGGATCTCTGCCGCGGAGGATCTCGCTGCTCTGCACAGTGTGGAAAGGAGCCCGTGGCCTAGCTACAGACAGATGGCGGCAGCGTAAGTCTGTTTAAGAACAAGCTTCAGGGGCCTGTGTGCTCAGGGGCCATGGCAGACTTTCAAAGCCTGCTTAAACAAGTCCCAGGGCAGGGTGAACCATTAGATTTGCCTCTCAGGGGCCACAGCAGCAGTTTGGTAAGGGAGGTAGGAAGGGAGAGCTGAGCAGTACCCTCGGCTGGGTAACCACAGAACAAGTGCCAGAGCCGGGGGCCAAGAACAAAGTTCTGAGTCTCTCTTCGGGCTGTGAAGTTAAGGCTGGCCAAACCCAGCACTAAAGGACAGTGAAGTGTACAGAATGAGCCCCAGGCTTCGTGCTGATGGAGCTGGCAGATTTACTTCCTAAATAAGCCAACTTTCCCCGACCCTAGACAAAAATCAGTTGTCCATAATGAGATCTGGTTAAATTATTATTCTTACATGACCTGCCTAGGAATGCAGAACTACATATAGGTAAAATGTGTTCATAAATGGGATGTGTTGAGAGACCACACAGGACCTTGAAAGAAAAGGCAATTATGGGTTCAGAAATTGCTTTTATATCATTTCCATTTGAGAAGGGAAACCTAAGGAAGAGACAGCAGGAAAAACTTCATTCCAATGGACACATGAGGACTTTAATTCATAAGATGTAAGGAAGAAATATGTGTGAGGAACAGATGTTCAATCAATACTTCCTTTCCAACCTTGATGGATAAACATGTAAGTTCTGGGGAAGCAAAATCTAAAACCGTGCAGTCGATTAAAGAACCTTCAAGTAGGTTAGACTCTGGGATTCGGAAGACCACTCAGTTTACGGACCTCCAGCTAAAGAGCATCTGAGGCTCTCCCAATAGCCCCTGATGTAACGATTCCACCAAGTTTCCCTTCAGCTGCTAACATTGGCACTTCTATATCCCAGCAGAGAAGTAAATTTTGAGCTCACACTTGTTTTTACCCCTGACAATTCCTAAGCAGCCAGCTCATTACCCTAGGGCTCCATGTGTCTCTGTAGACCTGAATCTGAGGCCTCTTGAACAAAGAGAAAGTGAAAAATTCAATCCTGCTCTTTGATGCTATGATTCAAAGGGCTAATGTCCTTTGAGAGAGCTACAAAAAGAGCAGGAAGTGAAGCTCCGAGGGTATGTCAGACAGCAGTAAAGGAAAGCAGTCTTATAGCAATTGTAAAAGCTTGAGAAAACATTACCTTAAAGCTCTTTGTCAGGTAATATCTGGCTCAGGACGACCTTGCTCACCCTAAGCCCCACACTTGGCAATACCCAGGCAATACAAATGATTTCCCGCAGGCCAGTTCATGACTGTGTTTACCTTGTTTAACAGAAAATGACCCTCAAGTCTGGGAAGGTTTGAAGTCCCTGCCTCATTTCTTGATGCCCAAAAGGACAGGTTCTCTGAACGAATAAAGGAAAAGGAAAAGTGCAATAGACTCTTTGCTTTGATCCATTTGCCAATTTTCAGTACTTTACAATGAAAATTACAAGTAAAGGAAAATCTGCTGACAATTCTAAGTGATTTAAAAACCCAATCTCACTTTTTTTGTTTCTAAAGAGAAAAATGATATTAAAGCTTTATGTGTATTTGTGTTCCCTTTATAAGTCTGAGACTGGGAAAATATGAGTTTGGTTAGGAAATTCAGGACAGAAGTAGGAAAAAAACTATTTCAAATGTAAGTCTGAATCAGACTTGTATTTTGTTTGTCTGTTTAGATAATTATTTTCCCCATCAGATACTTCATTTGGACAAAGACTGTTAGCAGGAAGAGTACAAATTTTACAAGCAAGGTTATAAGCCTCCTGTGAGCAAAACCAAAATCTGACCCAGAATGTCTTGCTGGAGTCCCCACCTAAATGGGACCTACACATTAGTTCTTGCTTCTGCTGGTGAATATTCAGCTGTATTTTTATTTTACAGTCTTAAATTAAGTTGAAAACACCCTCAATGGTATGGTGTGGCTCTAAGAAATGAAAAAATTCACGGTGAGATGGTAGAAAACAAGAAAAGGTTATCCATGATCATACTGACCTTTGAAGTTATGTCTCTAGGACCCCTTACTTTGGCCATTGTATTTCCCAGACCTGCTGTAACAATGTCCTCCAAACCTGGTGGCTTAAACAATAGAAATTTGTTCTCTCACAGTTCTGGAAATGAGAAGTCTGAAATCAAGATCCTGGCACGGTTGGTTCCTTCTGGAAGGCTCTGAGGATGAGTCTGTTCTGTGCCTCTCTCCTGGCACCTGGTGACTGCCAGCAATCTTGGTGCTCGTGGGCTTGTAGATGCATCTACTCCAACACCTGCCTCTGTCATCACGTGGTATTGCTCCCTGCATATCTGTCTGTGTTTCTCTTCTTCTAAGGATCTAGTCATATTGAAGAAGGGCTTCATCTTAACTTACATGTTAATTATATCTGCAAAGAATTTTTTTATAAAAAAGGCCACAGTCATAGGTTACCGGGGTTAGGCCTTGAACATATCGTTTTGTGGGATACAGCTCAACTCACAACAGTCAGAACTTTTTTCTTTTATGATTTTGACAAAATGACAAAAGGGCAAGAAGCCATTTTGTGTAAACCATTTTGTGGTCCCATTCACCCTTAAAAATGTAAACCTTTAGCTTAGCCTGTGAGATTTAGATGTCAGCAAGTTATATGCTATACCTATCTGAGTAAGTGGCTTTTAAAAGAGACCCATCAGGTCAGTGTCCTTTGGCCTCATAAAAATAATCCATGTGAGTTGCTGCACTGGGCAGTCTCTAGAAATATCCTGTTTGAATTTGACTTCCAGCATCCAGATTTATCATGTATGACAAAACATCAAAATTTAGGGTATTGGAATTTTATGCAATTCACATCTTGTATGCCCAAGTATGGGACTCAATGCTGGGTACCTACTTGGGAAGTTTCTTACATGACCCACCAAACCTGGACTGCTTCCAGTGGAATTCCAGGACAAGACTGCTTGGAAAGTAGTTTTTCTGATTTCAAAATAGCAATAGAACAATGGCCTTAGCAGCAGTTCTGCTGAAATTGGTTCCATTAGGTATTGTTCCCACCATCTTGCAGCACTCCCGGCCAGGAACACATTACCTTGGACATTCATTTTAGGATGACCCAACCTCGCAACTTAGCAAACCAATCAGGTTTGAGAAAAAGGCGAGTACCAAGAAATCGTCAAGCTGTTGTGACTATTTTTACCTGTTGGAATTAAATGTCATGAAATCAACAACTACATCACAGTTACATTCACTTCCATAGGTTTCCCCAATGTTTTCAATGAAAGTGTTCAAGCATCCAGCAACAATGAAAGAATTTCACAGTGCACATTGCCTAGATTCTATCATTAACATTTCACTGCCCTCACTTTCTCACACATCTGTCCTTGCCTCCACCCTTCACTCCCCTATCAAACGTCCTCATTTTTCTGCTTTTCAAAGTAAATGACATACATTAGTACTTATCCCCCTAAATGTTTCAGCATGCATACTATTAACTAGGGATTGCCGTAGTTTTTTAAGGTGCGAAATAGACCACATAAACCATGATATAGTCAAAGAGGAACATATATTTCATTTCATGGTAAGTGTCTAGGTAGCATATTCCTTTTCCCAAGCATTTTCTGTGAATATCTAAAATACAAGACAAGCATGGCTATAAAGTTGATAAGATATTTTATTAGTGAAATATAAAAAATTCAGTGAGCCACCTTACACAAATATTGGCACTACATCCCTCCCTGGCCATATGTACAAGAACTTGGGCTGGTGTTGCTTCAGAATTCACTTCTCATGGTTCCCAGCTGTCCTATAACTATACTGAATGCGCTGACTTAAGTTCTCTCCAAAGACCACAGTCATTACATCTCTCTAGGGCATCTGCTTTCCTTTACTACAATCCTCTTTCAAAGACAAGTTTAAATTCTAGGTCTTGACAATAAAAAGTCCATAAAGCATAACCTTATATTTTATTAATATTTATCAAACACCATCTTCCCATTAAAAAGGAAGCACTCGTGACCCATCTATTTTTATGGGCTGCTGTACATTGCAGGGATTGCCTAACATAAGCCTTGTGTGACAGGTAAAAGTTCAAGGAAAGCATACAATTTTATTGATAAAGTGGAGAGAAATAAGGACAGGAAGCCATTCATGAACTTAAACAAATTAATGAAGAAATTACCTCCCTGTAAGAAGAC
This sequence comes from Smutsia gigantea, assembly GCA_032199065.1. Classification (NCBI taxonomy): domain Eukaryota; kingdom Metazoa; phylum Chordata; class Mammalia; order Pholidota; family Manidae; genus Smutsia; species Smutsia gigantea. The sequence continues at coordinate 250,864 of JAVSCE010003799.1, forward strand.
CAGAAACAATTTAAGAACTCAGGGAAGAGATGGAAAAGCAATGGAAAGAGGTGGAACATGAGATGGTGGAAACCAGCAGAATTGGAAATGAAAAATCATAGAAATAAGGCAGAATTGAGGAACCACAAATCAAATAAAACAGACACCATAATCAAATCAAAAAAGAAATTAATTTCTTTAAAATTTGAAAAGAATCAGGGAGAAAATGATAAAAAACAGGTAAAGGAAATCCAACACAATGCTGGACTTACCAAATAAGGAAAGAAAAAAAGACAAACAATATGGGGATTAGAGGGACAGAAACAAAATTGTAAACACTATACAATCCTTGTAATCAATTATAAATATATGTCAAGCAGTATAAAAGTGATTTAACTATCACAGATTGAAGTGGAAGATGGGGAAAGGTGGGAGAAAGAGTAAGTACAATGGTTTGTAATATAACTGAGTGCAAGGTAGCATTTAAACCTGTAAAATGAAGTAATGTAAATATGAGCATATATAAATGGTTCAAAGAAAAACTTTTAAATATACTGTTGACCAAAATGGGGGGCAAGGAAGAGAGAGTTGAGGGAAGGATGCAAAAAATAAGCTTATTTTGTCGTTTGCACATAGTAGGGAAAAACAGATACTATCACTAAAGAATTAAAGGGCTTAAGGTATTTATATATCTATAATTACAAAGTAACCACAAAACTCTAAGCTTTCTAAATATCAGGTGAATCATCCACAACATGAAATAAAGAAAATAGATCACAGAGTGAAATACTTCTTAAAACTATAAAAACACCAAATATAAACAACAGAATAGAATTAAGAACAAATGTATCTTTCAAAGTAATAAATATAAATGGACTTATGTGTTAAAAGAAAAATAATTGTAGACTAGATTAAAAAAAACACAATTCCAAGCTAAAACAAGTGATTCCAAAAAATTGAAGATAAAAGTGTGAGAAAAGCTATACCAGGTAAACACAAACCAGAAGAAAGCAGGTTCTCAATAAAATAATGTCAACTCTGTTGGAGGCAAATTTAAGCATAACATGAGCAATGTCCACAATGTATGCCCATAAGAGCCAAAGTTCATAACAGTGTCTCAACATATCTTAGATGAATAAGAAGAAAATAAGAGACACTTTGTTTTAGGTGAAGTTAAGGAAAGTTTGGGAGAAAGGTTGTAATGAGTGTTTGCAATCTGAGTCTATGTATTTAATTCTTTGATGAACTACCTCTGCGAATGCAGTAATGCTGGTTCCGGAAGAGGACTAAAAATATGCAGTTGTCCTCAATTCCTCCCCTTTCTAATCCTCCTTCACACTCAAATGTTTCATCAATTAAGATTAATTTAATTAACAAGATCATCTTTCAACCTGAAAAATACCACTGTGGGCTGGGAAAAGGGTAAGTAAAACAATCATTTAAATGCTATCATCAAACACTCAATTAAAATTAGAACCACACCTTGCTGATTAAGTCTGGAGGCAATCTTACACTGGGAGAAGGAAAAAATCTGAGCCTAAGAGGCTCAGACTCTTACTGCACTCTGTACTTTGGGTGTAGAGCATTATATCCAGATTGCGTTATTGTAGGACTTTGGAGATATGCTTATCTGGAAAGCCAAGAAACCTGGTTTTCAAACCAAACACATGCAGAAACCTAAAATATATAATTTTAACATAAACAAGTAAACAAGAAAAAAAGTGGTTTTTTTTTTAAATTTGCAAGTATGCTCTATGCTCTAAAGAGGAAGGATTCTGGTAAGTGAAGGATTCTGTTTGGGGAGTGCCAAGCATCAAGAGGATGACCTCTGGCTTCCTTAAAAAATAGGTTTTTGAGATGGGTGTGAGGAAGCCCAGCAGGAGGAGTTTGCACTGGGCCCTGTCAGTCTGCCAGAGAATGGAGCTGTGGGGGCAGCTGAGGAGCCCCAGAGGGAGGAAGGGGGAGGGAGGTGGAGAGAGAGGGAAGGGGAGACCCCGCAGCAGGCCACAGCCACAGGTGAGGGAGAACTGTCCATGGTGAGCGGAGATGGAAGGCTCCGAGCTCTGTGATGTAGCCTAGCTTCCCCACCAAGCCTTCACTGAAATGCCCGTTTCTCACCAGTGCTTGAGGGAGAGGCTTTTATTTGGCGGATGAGGAGACCCTCTGTGTTCTGGGGCAAGACAGTCATGGGGTGAGGATAGAAGCTGTCCACAAGGCCCAACCACATCTGTCTCAAACAGTTATTTTAGTCTTTTGGTTTGTTTAATTTCCAAAGGGATTAACTGATTTCATCATGGATAAAGCTAAAAGAAAAAGATAAACTAGCTCCAGCCAACATGCAGTATAATCTGTGGGTAAAATTTCAGTATCTCCAGAATCGTCATCTGGCCTTAGTGCATCTCCATATCAAGAGGTGATTACAAGGTGGGTGGAGAGCAAGGGCACACCTGGACTGCATCTCCATATCAATGGGTGATTACAAGGTGGGTGCAGAGCTGAGGGTGCACCTGGACTGCATCTCCATATCAATGGGTGATTACAAGGTGGGTGCAGAGCTGAGGGTGCACCTGGACTGCATCTCCATATCAATAGGGAGTACCAGGTGGGTGGAGAGTGAGGGTGAACCCAGACCAGAATGGTCTGGGGGGGTCTTTTGCAGCTGGGTAGCGAGAGACACAGGAGAGCAGGAGCAGATGACTGCTTATAAGCAAGAAATGGGTTTCTCCCACTTTATTTCTCCCTTTGACCGATTTCAGCTTCAAAGGTTTATTTGCCCCAGGCTGGGAAGATGTTTTCCTGCTGGAGTTACAACATCCTATAGGAGTTTGCTCTTGATAACTGGTCAAAAAAGTGATGTTACTTGGAATCAATGTGGATAAACTCTTTAGAAATTATGAAAGTCGAGTTTAATGGGACATGCTGTCATTCAGCTAGAGCAGCTACACCAACAGAGCTGCAAATATTTCCCTTTGAAATTACAACAGTCCAATGCAGGGTGTCTCTGTAGTGAAATCCTCCCTCCTGGCTGATGAAATTGGTTGTCATGGTAACAGAGTTAAAGCAGCAAGTGGTGGAAAATTATTTTTCATCTCCAAAATGATTCCTCCCCTTTCACAAAAATAACACCAATATTCAGGTAAAATGACAAAAAAGAAAAGCCGTAATTGTGGCCATTCTAGAATTCACAGACTTAATTTCTTACTTGCCCCACTAATCCATCTCCCCAGACCACTGGATTCCTACCAAGAATACTGTTTTACTTGTAGGGAAAATGAAAGTTCCTATGGCCGGGATGCCACCTGACCTCAAACTACTTGATGATGCAATTGGCCTACCGCGTGGACACAGGCTTACACACCCACTGGCAATGGGCCATTATTGTCCATGTTACTATATAAAGACCTCCGCCCAGTGCTCTGCCTGGAGGCAGAGATGGAGATGAACTGGGAATGCCCCAGAGGCAGACTTGATTCTAGCACTCAACCTGCCACCCTGAGAGTAAAGCTTGGTATAAACCCTTTTACCTTTAACCTTCCGGGGTTATTTGGTCTCACTGAACCCAGAGTGAAGTTGCCTGGGGGCAACCCCCCTCAGGCAAGACATACTCATCCCACCCCTAACTACACATCTCCTCTCTCTTTGGACTGATTTGGTAGTGACCGTGTCATTCCACAGTTCTTCACAAATGCTCACGGGCAGCTGGCCAGGAGCTAGGGCAGATCCGGGGACATCCCAATTGCCCCATTCGTCCACACTCGGAGTACATTTACGATTTCCACAGTATCCTTACCTGTGCAGGGAAATGCATCACCTTCACCTGCAACCTGCCCTCATTTCATCTCAAGATGGGGCCTCTTTCCTAGTCCCAGCTTCTTAATTCTCTTGTCATTTTTATTTCTCTGTCTCTTCTGTTCTTCAGGTCCCTCGAGCTGCTAAGTTTATTCAGATACTTCTTTGTCTTGCAGCCCCTCCTCTGCCCTCTGGGGCAACTTCTCAAATGCAGAAACGTCATGACAGACACTCCATGTGCTCACCTCTCTCCTGGCATCGCATTTTCTCCACTCTCATTTTCCCTCTGACCTATTTCCTCTCCCCCTTATTTTAATGTAGAAGTTCAAAAACATTTTTCATTTCTCAGCCTTGAAGAACAGAGAAATCCGTGCAGGGCAAGACCTGCCCTCATTAAGGCAGCCGGCTGAATTAGCATGAGCTGCTTTGGGGTAGCAGCTCAGCCTGAGGGGCCTGAGAGTGGACGGAAGTGCATGTGTGAGGCCTGGGGAGGAATTTGTTGTTCTGAAGAGAAAGGACCTGGGGGCCAGTAAGATGGCAGAAAGCTTTGCACTCTGGTCCCCAAAACTTAATGAAGTGACCAAAGTCACAAAATGCCTTGTGAAAGTAGATTTTAGTTTGGGTTTTGTTTATTTTGTGGGGTTTGTGTGTGGGGGTGGGAGGACTGTTGCTGCCTTCTCATCCAGACTGACAGGGCAGGACTTACGTTGCCTGTTGTCTCTCTCAGACAGACACAGAGCCGGAAAAAATTATGAATAAGCAAGTAATCAGAAATTCTCGAACCTTAGAATGGCTCTGGTTTCTCATTTGTCCTGTGTTTGAGTGTTGGATGTATGTCTGCATAAATGTCTGGAGACTAGAAGGCCTTAGCCGATGTCTAGCTTACATGTTTCTAAATGTATATAATTTTATAACCTGCTTTTAATCCTTTTTGGCCCAAGGGAGAGCAAATAAATAAATAAATAAATTCAAAGAATGTGGAAAAAAGATACTAAGTTTGTACATACTGATTATATACTTATAAAAACTATTCATAGGAAAACATTAAGGAAATGTACCACAATATCAGTCAACTATGTTTGATAGAGGGATTATTGGTAACTTTCTCTTTTCTCTTTGTGGACAAAGTAAAGGTTCCTGTGGCCAGGACTCTCACCTGGCCCTGGTCGGCTTGCTCACTACACACATGTGGGCAATACATTGTTATTGACTCTATGTGAAGAGCTCCGCCCTGTGCTCTGGGCTGCGGGGCTGCAGGAGAGCAGAGGCTGGGGTGGAGGCAGCACCCAGGACAGAGACTGAGACGGCTGCGGGGACAGAGAGGCCCAGAGGCAGAGACTGGCTTGCTGCAGGCTAACTAGCCCTGAGTGGATGGGATTCTAGTGACCAACCTTCCACCGTGGGAATAAAGTTGAGTATAAACCTTTCACCCCAAGAATGTTCCACTGTCTTTTTTTGTTCTCATTGAATCCATAGTGAACTTGTCCAGGGCTGAAACCCACTGGCAAGACACTTTTTTAAATATTCTGTACTATTGCTATATTACTTTTATAACTTAAATAGGTGATTATGAAGGCTATGTAATAATGTGGGAACTGTACATGATAGATAGAATGTTAAGTTTAAAGATTAGAATGAAAGTAGTACCTTGGTATGTCTGAAATAATGTAAAATAAAAATACAATAAATAGGTAGACAAGAGGGGGAAGGGATATTCAAAATTGTCACAGTTTGGTTTTTCCAGGAAGTTGACTCTGAGTTGAGTTCAAGGTGTTTATCACAGAATCCTTAGGACCAACCTGCAGAAAGGAGGAAGCAGAGGTAGGATGGGCAGAGGTGGTGTCTAGCTGAGCCGGCCCATTAGAATGACCCATTGAGCCACAGGGCCTGTCCTGCCCACTCCCAGCCCACCGGGTCGCTGGAATGGGGCCACTCCGTGGAGGGGTGACCTTGGGAGGGGCAGTTCTCTGCCTGCAGGGCCTCCAGCTGAGGGCTGTCCACTGACAGCGTGTCTAGTAGCTGAGCCAACGATTCCTTCCTTGAAGGGGAATCTGAGCCACAAATGTCTGTGTTGAGGACAAAAATGAAAACATTTCTTATAGAACAGTAGGATAAAATGTCATTCCAAAAAACCTTTGGTTTTTTTTTTTTGTAAAAATCACTTTGGATTTTGCTATATCAAATTTTTATTTCTATAAAATGGGGACTTCAGCAGGACCCCTCTCACAGCACTGTTGTGAGAAGTAAAGCCTGACACCAGGGGCCTAATATTATTATTATTCTTTGTTTTTAACTTTTCCTCACTTACACGCTGCTGAGGAGCTGGTCCCGTGCCTTGCCCTCCTCATGTCAGTGCCAGCCCCTCTTCAGCCGTCCCTTGTCTTTCTGCTTTGCGGCAGTGAAAATGATGCCGAGGATGTGATGTGGCACCGCGCCTGTCCTCTGAGGAGCAGTCAGCGATGAGCAAGAGGCCACAGGCCCACACATGGAAGACCGGAAGCAAAAGAACAGATAGTCTCGGTCTTGAATGGCATTGCTGAGATGCCAAACCACCCTGAGACAGGCTACTTCTGGACTTCTTCATGAAGCGAATAATAAATATCCTCATCACTTAAGACACTCTTCGTTGGCCTTTGTTACTTGCAGCTAAAAACATTTCTAACTAATATTTAGGGTGGTGGGGATACATGGAAGATTGGGAAGAAAGAAATACATAACGTTATAAGCTGGCTTAAGATCATTAAGTTGGGAGAGTTGTGTGGATGTGGGAACTTAATAAACATAACGTTTAGGTCATTTCTGACTGTGTCTATTTTAAATTGATCCATGGTTTAATTTTCTGAATACCTCCCTGCTCGTGATAACAAAACAAATTAATCCTCTCCCCTGCCTCTAAGCTATATGGAGCAGGTGTGTGAGGAAAGAAAGCATACTAATGAGACTTTCTGTTCCTTGGGGTATACTGGTGTGGCATTCAAAAACAAACAAAAAACCTTCACTTGGTACATTGAGATTCCTAGAACCTTTGTACGAGGACCTGCATTCTGACAACATCCAATATCACCTATGATTCTAAATGTAAACTATTTTTCTTCTTTATTATTCAGCAGGTAGGTTCCCTGTGGAGTTGTGGCAAGACCCATCAATCTCACTCTCAGGAGAGCTGTGGGAACATGACTCATTTAGGGACTGGCTATGGACCCTGGGGGAAGAAATTCAGCAACTAAGAGGTAAAATTACGTGCCAGAATTCTTCCAGCAAATGAGGAATGGATTTAGGAATAGACTTCGGTGCTTCGCAAATTTTTATACTTCTTGATTTTTTCTAAATGATGCTTCTTCTCAGAGGTAAATTTCAAGCTTGTATATTGTTATGTATAAAAAGAGAGAGCTACAGAAATAAAGTCCCCTGAGATATTATTTTAGGTAAGTTTCAAGAACTGTAGAGTTTTGAACTGGAACATTATGAAAAATAAGATTGAATGCCTGGGTTGGCTTTTGAGAATAGAGGGAATCCATCCCCAATAAGACGAGATTAGCCAGGCCCCAGGTCTATTGATCACACACACTGCAAAACATCAGTTATTTAGCAAGGTGCTCCCCCAAGCTGGTGACATATTTTTGGTTATACCCTAAATTCTGTTTTGTTATGGCTCTTTGCTTTATGCAGATGATTGCACACTTCTCCAAGTTCAAGGCTGAGTTCCAAAGGATTAGCAAAAAAGCTCAGATCAGTAGGTCTGAGGCTGGGCCCTGGAATCTGTATGTTTAACAAGTGTCCCAAGTGGCTGTTGTGATGGGGGCAAATTTGGGGAACTCTAATATGAGATGATCGCTTAAAGCACATCTCAGAATCTATACAAATAAGGCTGACATTTAGGGAGTCCTTACTGCTAAACATTCTGCTGAATATTTTCCTATGTTAGGTCATCTCAACAATCTTATCAGACAGGTGGTATTATGAGCCCTAATTTATGGAGGAGGAAAATTAGACTTAGCAAAAGTAACTTGAAGTCACACAGCCAGTGAGTGATGGAGACAGAATGTGAACTCAAGTCACACGAGTTGAAGATCCTTGCTCTTTCCCGTAGGACTAGCCTGCCTCTACCTACCATACAACCACTGGAACTGCATAACTCCTCTTTGTGGTTCTGCAATTCTTTGAAGCAGTACTTTAAAACTCAGGGTCCTAAAATCTATTCCTTTTTATTTTTCAAAGAGTTCTCTAAGCCTTGTTTCTAGTTTATTTAAAAAAATTTTTTTGATGTTCACATTATATACCTAATTCACTTCTTTGTCAGAGCATGATAGTCTCCACACCATTAGCTTCTTGTCTTGTGACCTTGTTGACTTTGCCTCTATGTCACAGCCCAGAACACAGCATTATTACTGCCAGGAGGCTAGAATGGAATGGATGTCACAAAATCAAAATCTCCCTCTGAGAAGCTGCAAGAAAGACACTTTGGTCTTCGGTGTTCTTGATTTTTTTATTAACCATGTCTATTGTTTACACATGAATTTCCAAATCGAGCTGATGCCTCGACTTGTGAACTAATTTTGAAATTTGCCAAAGGAAGTTCATAAAAACAATCTTCAGAAAACTTCCCATGCATATATATTGCCTGGGGCTGCAGGCCATCAAAGAACAGGTTGGGTCAGGGTTAGAGAAGGACACGGAGAGGTGTCCGTGGAGTAGAGGGAAAGGAGATGAGGTTGGTCTTGTCCCAAACTGATGGACAATATATGGCATTTTTTTCTCAGATTCCAAGGTGGGAAGAGGAACTGGGTGGTGGTTAAGACGACGGGGCAAGCCCGACCTGGAGCGGGGTCACCTTCCCGAAGGGGGTTTGGTGCTGGGCAGTCTCTGAGCGACTGAGGAGAGGGTCGTGAGTCATCGAAATGGATGGGAAAAGCAAATTAGGCGTGGTTCTTAAAAAGTAACTGTATTTTTGAATAACCAGATGAAAATTGTTTAATTTTTGAATAACCAGTATTTCTGAATAACCAGATAAAAACTGAGTGGCGTAAGGCACCACTCAGACCTGACTGCTTCAGAGTCCTCTTTTTTTGTCTTTTTTCTCCTTTAAAAAAATGTTTAAAGTTCTATTGAGGGATAATTGGTGTAGGATGCAGTGCATATATTTAAGGTGTAGAATGTGACAAGTCTGAGCACAGTAGTATGCACCGCGAAACCGTCACTGCCGTCACGGGAGTGGCCTGTTCACCACCAGCAGGATTTCCTCCCAGCCGTGTGCGATCCCCGCTGTCACTCACTATTGATTAGTTTGCATTTCCTAGCACTTTATATAAATGAAATCATACAACAAGTATTCTTTTTGCCTGGCTTCTTTCATTCATCATTTTCAGTTCAATCCTGTTGTTCTGTGTAGTAGTTAATTTATTTTTATTACTGAGTTGTAGGCCGTTGTATGGATTCGAAAAAATGTTCATCCATTCATCTGTTGATGGACATTCGTGTCCTTTCCAGCTTGGAGCCACTGTGAATAAAGCTTCAGTGACTATTTGTTTGCAGATCCTTGTGCGGATATAGACTTTCATTTCTCTTGGGTAAATACCTAGGAGAGGAATGGTAAGGTCATATAGTAGATGGGTGTTTTTATTTTCGGGAAGCTGCAAACTGTTTTACAAAGTGGTTGTGCCATTGACATTCCCACCAGCAGTGTATGAAGGCTCTGCGTCCTCCACATCCTTGCCGACAGCTGGATGGTCTGCCTTTTCATTTCAGCCGTTGTAGTAGAAGTGTAGTGTATCTCATTGTGGTTTTAATTTCCATTTCTCTAATGATTTGTGAGGTCGAGCATCTTTTCATGGGCTTGTTTGTCATCCATACATCTTCCTTGATGATACGTTTGTTCAAATCATTTGCTCATTTTAAGAGTAGTGTGTGTTCTTATATTTGAGCTTTAAGGGATCATTTTACATTCGGGATATGAGGGCTTCAACAATCACGTGATTCACAAATAGTTTCCTCCAGCCATGGCTTTTCTTTTTATCTTCATAGTCTTTAATTAGAGGATCCAGGCATTAAATTAAATTAAACCTGCCCAGAGGTGTCAGATGTCATGTGAGCAGAGCCCGGGGAAGACGCAGGATCTCCCTGCAGCGGGGAGTCAACGTCCTGACGCTGCGCAGGGGTGGAGGTGCGGGGTGGGGCAGGAACAGGCCGTGGGCAGGGGGGACAGGGAGGAATCTGCCAGACGCTGGCCCTGGACTACATGCCCTGCTATGTCCTTTCATTCCCACACTCCGTGTCAGTGTCAGCCATGTCACCCTGAATCAACCACGCCTTGCCTAAGGTTACGGAGCCTGTAAGCAGCAGAGCTGACATGGCTCTCTGTGGGGCTGGTTACAAAGCCCCTGTCTGTCTGTTCGTTCACACCACCCTGCCCGCGCCACAGCTCCGCATGCCCTCGGGATGGGGTGAGCAGACAAGACAGCCAGTCGCGTCTAACACAGCAGCCGCCCGGCAAGTGCTCACTGAACCCATCCACGTGCTTAGAGCTATTTTCTGAACAGCAACAACAACACATGTAAGCCCACCCCTGAAAGAACAAACGTCAGTGATTAGGGTTCACTAAGGTGGCGAGACCAGAGCTGAGGGGGTCCCCTGAAAGACTTCCAACCACAGATTTGGGCATCTGGGCAGCACATCTGGGCCGGTTGGGGAGGCCACCTCCAAGTCTGCATGTGGGAGCTGCAGGACAAAGCAGAGGAGACAGTGCAACTCCCAAGGCAGGGACTGTGGGAAGAGGACGGGATTCAAGATGGATTTAGGTAAGCTGGTGGGGAATACAGCCAGCATGAGTGACAGGGGGAATTGGGACATTGGAGGCTGTCTCCAGCCTTCTGTGGAGGCTTCAGAGAAGCCACTACCCTACTCTCCTCACTCAAAATGATATCAAATGCCAGGCAAGAGACCCTACTGGTGAGACAACATGTTATTACACTGTGCATGCCCCTAACCCTGGAAGACTGCACGTGGGAGGGGCCCAGTGTTCCTGGAGGGGGTGCGTATCACACAGACTCTCTTCAGGATCACTGGAGGCAGGGGAGGGAAGGCAAGGACACTAAACATTATTAAGCACCTGACCTACTAAATCACAGGTCCTATGTCACTCTGCACAGGCACCCAAAAGGTCGCGTACAACCTCCTCCTGTCCACCTCGGGCAGGACGCCATGCTACACACTGGATTGCTGACAGTGTCTCTGTTGTTACTGCACCAGTGAATGAATTACAGTTAGCTTTTGCAAGCTGATGGGCTGGCACTTAGGTTGTCCACTAGCGAATGCAGCAATTCTAGGGGCTTCTCAAATGTTTGGTGAAGACTGCTGATTTTCTAAAGGCTAATTTAGTTACTGGCATTTTCCTTTGTACGAAAGAGTACGGTAGATGATGAAAGATACCTGTTTCAAGATATGTCTTCTACAGTGACTGGGTCCTGTCTCTAGAGTATAATATTTTCATGAGATTTCTCAGGCCTATAGGGGTTTAAGACAATTTTTCCTTTATTCCAGTTCTGAAGAACATTATCCTCATTAACAGCTCATAGGAAATTAAATACATCTAAACTCTAGGTATTATGGCTTCAACAGGAAAAGAAAGGTTTGCAACTGATTCAATTTGCAGTGATTTGAAAGCTCAGCCAACATGATGGGACTCATTCAAATGGATAATAATTACCTGCTTCTCTTGAGCAAACTGCAGCCAAAGATTATGTGCTTGCAGGAGACAAGCCTTCTCAAGTCACCTTTATGGTGTCTAAAAAGAGCATCCTCTAGACAGAAAAGATTTATTCATTCTTTCAGCAGGATGATTTTTCCCAACCACGCACAATATATGTCATAATCCAGAGGTGTTTTTTTCCAGTTTGAATTTATTTTTCTTCCCTCCTTCTGTTTTGTTTCTGAGTAATTCCTGTTCTGAGAAAATGCTTTTGTCGGCCTTCTTCCCATGGCCTTTGATATTTATGTGGAGGTGGAAGGCTGCTTCATTGAACAGTTGTGTCTGAAAGGCAGTTCCACTTGTCCTAGATGTGGGAGCTTGGTTCTCCAGGGAGGGTGGCCGCCTGAAGATGCAGCCCATCGGGATCCCACGGGGGAGGCTGAGGTGCTCTGGGGCGAGCCTGGGCTTAGGCCGAGAGTGCTACCCTCTGGGGAAGACAAGTGCTGGGGGAGAAACCTGGGTACATGGAACCCCTCAGCACTGCCCCACTGTGATACTGACAGGCCTCCAGAGGAAAAACAGGCCATACTCTTACTTTCTTATTTTTTTTTATTAAAAAAATTTTTTTTATTAAGGTATTATTGATATAAACTCTTATGAAGGTTTCACATAAAAAAACAATGTGGTAACTGCATTTACCCATATTATCAAGTCCTCACCCATACCCCAATACAGTCACTGTCCATCAGTGTAGTAAGATGCCACAGATTCACTGTTTGCCTTCTCGGTGCTACACCGTCTTCCCCGTGACCCCCCACACCATGTGAACTAAACGTAATACCCCTCAATCCCCTTCTCGCTCCCTCCCCACACGCCCTCCCACATCCCTCCCCTTTGGTAACCACCAGTTCCTTCTTGGAGTCTCTGAGTCTACTGCTATTTTGCTCCTTCAGTTTTGCTTCGTTGTTATACTCCACAAATGAGGGAAATCATTTGGCACTTGTCATTCTCTGCCTGGCTTATTTCACTGAGCATAATACTCTCTAGCTCCATCCATGTTGTTGCAAATGATAGGATTTCTTTCTTTCTTTCTTTTTTAATATAATTTATTTTATTATCATTAATTTACAATTACATGTGCAATATTACGATTATTAAACTACCCCTTCATCAGGTCCCCCCCACCAACCCCATTACAGTCACTGTCCATCAGCGTAGTGAGATGCTATAGAATCACTACTTGTCTTCTCTGAGTTGTACTGCCCTCCCCGTGCCCCCCCAACATTACATCTGCTAATCGTAATGCCCCTTTTTCCCTCTTATCCCTCCCTTCCCGCCCATTTTCCCCAGTCCCTTTCCCTTTGGTAACTATTAGTCCGTTCTTGGGTTCTGTGAGTCTGCTGCTGTTTTGTTCCTTCAGTATTTTTTCTTTGTTCTTATACTCCACATATGAGTGAAATCATTTGATACTTGTCTTTTTCGGCTTGGCTTATTTCACTGAGCATAATACCCTCTAGCTCCATCCATGTTGTTGCAAATGGTAGGATTTGTTTTCTTCTTATGGCTGAATAATATTCCATTGTGTATATGTACCACCTCTTCTTTATCCATTCATCTACTGATGGACACTTAGGTTGCTTCCATTTCTTGGCTATTGTAAATAGTGCTGCAATAAACATAGGGGTGCATCTGTCCTTTTCAAACTGGGCTGCTGCATTCTTAGGGTAAATTCCTAGGAGTGGAATTCCTGGGTCAAATGGTATTTCTATTTTGAGTTTTTTGAGGAACCTCCATACTGCTTTCCACAATGGTTGAACTAATTTGCATTCCCACCAGCAGTGTAGGAGGGTTCCCTTTTCTCCACATCCTCGCCAACATTTGTTGTTGTTTGTGTTTTGGATGTTGGCCATCCTCACTGGTGTGAGGTGATATCTCATTGTGGTTTTAATCTGCATTTCTCTGATGATTAGCGATGTGGAGCATCTTTTCATGTGCCTGTTGGCCATCTGAATTTCTTCTTTGGAGAAGTGTCTATTCATGTCCTCTGTTCATTTCTTAATTGGATTATTTGCTTTCTGTTTGTTAAGGTGCATGAGTTCTTTATATATTTTGGATGTCAACCCTTTATCAGATACGTTTTTTATGAATATATTCTCCCATACTGTAGGATGTCTTTTTGTTCTACTGATGGTGTCCTTTGCTGTACAGAAGCTTTTCAGCTTGATATAGTCCCACTTGTTCATTTTTGCTTTTGTTTCCCTTGCCCGGGAGATATGTTCATGAAGAAGTTGCTCATGTTTATGTCCAAGAGATTTTTGCCTATGTTTTTTCTAAGAGTTTTATGGTTTCATGACTTACATTCAGGTCTTTGATCCACCTTGAGTTTACCTTTGTGTATGGGGCTAGACAGTAGTCCGGTTTCATTCTCTTACATGTAGCTGTCCAGTTTTTCCAACACCAGCTGCTGAAGAGGCTGTCATCTCCCCCATTGTATATCCAAGGCACTTTTATCAAATATTAATTGACTGTATATGTTTGGGTTAATGTTTGGATTTTCTATTCTGTTCCACTGGTCTGTGGGTCTGTTTTTGTGCCAATACCAAATTGTCTTGAATACTGTGGCTTTGTAGTAGAGCTTGAAGTCAGGGAGTGTAATTCCCCTGTTTTATTCCTCCTTCTCAGGATTGCTTTGGCTATTCGGGGTCTTTTGTGGTTCCATATGAATTTTAGAATTATTTGTTCCAGTTCATTGAAGAAAGCTGTTGGTAGTTTGATAGGGATTGCATTGAATCTGTAGATTGCTTTAGGTAGTATAGCCATTTTGACAATATTTATTCTTCCTAGCCAAGAGCATGGGATGCATTTCCATTTGTTAGTGTCCTCTTTAATTTCTCTTAGGAGTGTCTTGTAGTTTTCAGAGTACAGGTCTTTCACTTCCTTCGCTAGGTTTATTCCTAGGTATTTTATTCTTTTTGATGCAATTGTGAATGGAATTGTTTTTCTGATTTCTCTTTCTGTTAGTTCATCATTAGTGTATAGGAAAGCAACAGATTTCTGTGTGTTAATTTTATATCCTGCAACTTTGCTGAATTCAGATATTAGTTCTAGTAGTTTTGGAATGGAATCTTTAGGGTTTTTTATGTACAGTATCATGTCATCTGCAAATAGTGACAATTTGACTTCTTCTTTACCAATCTGGATGCCTTGTATGTCTTTGTTTTGTCTGATTGCTGTGGCTAGGACCTCCAGTACTATGTTGAATAACAGTGGAGAGAGTGGGCATCCCTGTCTTGTTCCCGATCTTAGATGAAAAGCTTTCAGCGTCTCGCCGTTAAGTATGATGTTAGCTGTGGGTTTGTCATATATAGCCTTTATGATGTTGAGGTACTTGCCCTCTATACCCATTTTGTTGAGAGTTTTAATCAGGAATGGATGCTGAATTTTGTCAAATGCTTTTTCAGCATCTATGGAGATGATCATGTGGTTTTTGTTCTTCTTTTTGTTGATGTGGTGGATGATGTTGATGGATTTTCGAATGTTGTACCATCCTTGCATCCCTGGGATGAATCCCACTTGATCATGGTGTATGATCCTCTTGATGTATTTTTGAATTCGGTTTGCTAATATTTTGTTGAGTATTTTTGCATCTACGTTCATCAGGGATATTGGTCTGTAATTTTCTTTTTTGGTGAGGTCTTTGCCCGGTTTTGGTATTAGAGTGATGCTGGCTTCATAGAATGAGTTTGGAAGTATTCCCTCCTCTTCTATTTTTTGGAAAACTTTAAGGAGAATCGGTGTTATTTCTTCTCTATATGTCTGGTAGAATTCAGAGGTGAATCCATCAGGCCCAGGGGTTTTGTTCTTGGGTAGTTTTTTGATTACCAATTCGATTTCGTCACTGGTGATTGGTCTGTTTAGTTTTTCTGTTTCTTGCTTGGTCAGTCTTGGAAGGTTGTATTTTTCTAAGAAGTTGTCCATTTCTTCTAGGTTTTCTAGCTTGTTAGCATATAGATTCTCATAATATTCTCTTATGATTCTTTGTATTTCTGTGGGGATCCGTCGTGATTTTTCCTTTCTCATTTCTGATTGTGTTTATGTGTGTAGATTCTCTTTTTCTCTTAATGAGTCTGGCTAGGGGTTTATCTATTTTGTTTATTTTTTCAAAGAACCAGCTCTTGGTTTTATTGATTTTTTCAATTGTTTTATTCTTCTCAATTTTATTTATTTCTTCTCTAATCTTTATTATGTCCCTCCTTCTGGTGACTTTGGGTCTCATTTGTTGTTCTTTTTCCAATTTCAGTAATTGTGTCTTTAGACTATTCATTTGGGAATGTCTTTCTTTCTTTAGATAGGCCTGGATTGCAATATACTTTCCTCTTAGAACTGCCTTTGCTGCGTCCCACAGAAGCTGTGGCTTTGTGTTGTTTTTGTCATTTGTCTCCATATAGTCTTTGATTTCTGTTTTGATTTGGTCATTGACCCATTGATTAATTAGGAGAATGTTGTTAAGTCTCCATGTATTTGTGAGCCTTTTTGTTTTCTTTCTAAAGTTTAATTCTAGTTTAATACCTTTATGATCCGAGAAGTTGGTTGGGATAATTTCAATATTTTCGATTTTGCTGAGGTTCTTTTTGTGGCCTAGTATGTGGTCTATTCTGGAAAATGTTCCATGTGCACTTGAGAAGAATGTGTATTCCGTTGCCTTTGGGTGTAGAGTTCTGTAGATGTCTTTAGGTCCATCTGTTCTATTGTGTTGTTCAATGCCTCTGTGTCTTTACTTATTTTCTGCCTGGTTGATCTGTCCCTTGGAGTGAGTGGTGTGTTGACGTCACCTAAGATGAATGCATTGTTGTCTATTTCCTCCTTTAATTCTGTTAGTATTTGTTTCACAAATGCCGCCGCCCCTGTGTTGGGTGAATATATATTTAAAATGGTTATATCTTCTTGTTGGATTGACCCCTTTATCATTATGTAATGTCCTTCTTTGTCTCTTGCTACTTTCTTCATTTTGAAGTCTATTTTGTCTGATACAAGTACTACAACACCTGCTTTTTTCTCTTTGTTATTTGCATGAAATAACTTTTTCCATCCCTTCACTTTTAATCTGGGGATATCTTTGCGTTTGAGGTGAGTCTCTTGTAAGCAGCATATAGATGGGTCTTGCTTTTTTATCCATTCTATTACTCTGTGTCTTTTGATTGGTGCATTCAGTCCATTTACAGTTAGGGTGATTATTTATAGATATGTACTTATTGCCGTTGCTGGCTTTAGATTCGTGGTTACCAAGGGTTCAAGGGTTATTTCTTTACTATCTAACAATCTAACTTAATTTTCTTGTTAAGTTATTTTAAACACAGTCTGATGTTTCTTTATTTCTCTCCCTTCTTATTCTTCCTCCTCCTTTCTTTGTATACTAGGTGTTTCATTCTTTGCTTTTAGTTAGTATTTGGATTGCCTGCTTTCTTTGCTATGATTTTATTTTCTCTGGTGACATCTCTTTAGCCTTAGGGGTGCTTCCCTCTAGACCAGTCCGTTTAAGATATCCTTAGAGGTGGTTTATGGGAGGCAAATTCTCTCAGCTTTCGCTTGTCTGGAAATTGTTTAATCCCTCCATCATATTTAAATGATAATCGTGCTGGATACAATATTCTTGGTTCGAGGCCCTTCTGTTTCATAACGTTAAATATATCATGCCATTCTCTTCTGGCCTGTAAGGTTTCTGTTGAGAAGTCTGATGATAGTCTGATGGGTTTTCCTTTGTAGGTGATCGTTTTTCTCTCTAGCTGCCTTTAATACTCTGTCCTTATCTTTGATCTTTGCCATTTTAATTATTATGTGTCTTGGTGGTGTCTTCCTTGGGTCCCTTGTGTTGGGAGATCTGTAGGCTTCCCTGGACTGCGGGACTATTTCCTTCCCCAGCATGGGGACGTTTTCAGCAATTATTTCTTCAAAGACACTTTCTATCCCTTTTTCTCTCTCTTCTTCCTCTAGTACTCCTATAATGCAAATATTGTTCCGTTTGGATTGGTCCCACAGTTCTGTAATATTCTTTCATTTCTAGAGATCCTTTTATCTCTCTCTGCCTCAGCTTCTCTGTATTCCTGTTTTCTATTCCATTAATAGTCTCTTGCATCTCGTCCAGTCTGCTGCTAAGCCCGTTGATGGCTTGTCTCATATCTGCGTTGTCTTTCCTCACTTCCCTCACTTCCTCTCTCACCTCTTGCCTATTTCTCTGTAGATCCATCAGTATGATTATGACTTTTATTCTGAATTCTTTTTCAGGAAGATTGTGCATTTCCATCCCTTTAGACTCCCTCTCTGGTGTCTGCGTCTGGATAAGCTTTGTTTGTACCATATTCCTCTGTCTTTTCATGGCGATAGAAGTGGTTTCTGGTAGGTGCCACGTATGTCAGCTGGTCTCTTTGAGACATAAAAAAAAAATGGAGAAAGAAAAAAGAAAGAAGATAAAGAAAAGGAAAGAGAAAAAAAAACACCAAAAAAAAAAAGATGCCCACCAGGAGTAGATTCTGTGAGGATGCTGTAGGTGGCACTGTTGATCCACTGTTTTGCATCTGTGGCCGTGCTGCTCCACAGGGCCCTTTGTAGCTCTGGCCAGGGCAGGAACGAATGGGAGGCTGCTGAACCCTGTGGGAAGTCTCAGTGTGGCTAATTGTTCCCAGTTGCTAGCCAAGGGGTCTGAAATTCCCCAGAACTCCCAGCCTGCTGGGCTGAGTGTGCTGGGATGATCCTGCTCCTCCGTTGGGCCCCTGTCTCTTTAAGACTGCTGAGGAAAGTGCGTGCTTTTCTTTTGTTCCGGGGAGCCGGCTGCAAGGACCCAGTGCATTCCCAGGCTCAGATCCTGCACCCTCTGTCTCTCCAATCTCTGATACACCGCGCAGTGTGTGTCAGCGCTCCCGGCGCAGATCACCAGGGCTGGTTATATCACGGGCCTGTGTTCCACTCCCTTCCAGCTCTCAATCCTCTCCTCCCGCCAGTGCACTGGGGTGGGGGTGTGCTCAGGTCCCACCGGGATGTGGCTCCGTATCTTCCCTGCCTCGCAGGGTGCCGAGTCCTCTCAGGTGTAGATGCAGGCTGGGTGCTGTCCTGTATCTTCTGGTCTCTCTTTTAGGAATAGTTGTATTTGTTGTATTTTCATAAATATATATGGTTTGGGGAGGATATTTCTGCTGCCCTGCTCACACCGCCATCTTCCTGGAACTCCGTTTTTAGTTTTTTGAGGAACCTCCATACTACTTTCCACAGTGGCTGCAACAATTTACATTCCCACCAACAGTGTAGGGTGGTTCCCTTTTCTCCACATCCTCATCAACACTTGTTACTTCTTGTCTTTGGGATAGTGGCCATTCTGACTGGTGTGAGGTGATACTTCTGTGTGGTTTTGATTTGCATTTCCCTGATGATTAGTGATGTCGAGCATCATTTTATGTGCCTGTTGGCCATCTGAATTTCTTCTTTGGAAAAAAAATGTCTGTCCAGGTCCTCTGCCCATTTTTTAGTAAAATTATTTGGCTTTTTTTTGTGTTGAGTCATATGAGTTCTTTATATATTTTGGATTTTAACTACTTATTGGATAAATCGTTTATGAATATATATTCAGCACTGTAGGCTGCCTTTTTGTTCTGTTGATAGTTTCCTTTGCTGTACAAAAACGTTTTAGTTTGATGTAGTCCCATTTTTTATTTGTTTCTCTTGCTCAGGGAGATGTGTCCAGAAAAAAATTGCTCATGCTTATATCCAAGAGATTTTTGGCTATGTTTTTTTCTAAGAGCTTTATGGTTTCATGTATTACATTTACGTATTTGATACATTTTGAATTTACATTTGTGTATGGAGTTAAACAGTAATCCAGTTTCATTCTCTTGAATGTAGTTGTCCAGTTTTCCCAACACCAGTTATTGAAAAGACTGTCTTTTCCCCATTATATATTTATTTCTCCTTTATCATATATTAAGTGACCATATATGCATGGTTTTATATCTGGGCTCTCTAATTATGCTCCATTGATCTATGGTTCTGTTTTTGTGTCAGTACCATACTGTTTTGATTACTGTAGCGTTGTAGTATAGCTTGAGGCCAGGGAGTATAATATGCCCAGATTTGTTCCTATTTCTCCTGATTGCTTTGGCCATTCAGGGTCTTTTGTGGTTCCATATGAAATTTAGACCTATTTGGTCTAATCTATTGAAAAATGCTGTTGGAATTTTGATAGGGTTTGCATTGAATCTGTAAATTTTTGGGGCGGGATGGCCATTTTGACAATATTAATTATTCCTATTCATGACCATGGGATGTATTTCCATTTTTTGATGTCTTTAATTTCAAAACTCAAGACTGTCTTGTAGTTTTCAGGGTATAGGTCTTTCACCTCCTTGGTTAGGTTTATTCCTAGGTATTTTATTCTTTTTGATGCAATTGTAAATGGAATTGTTTTCCTGATTTCTCTTTCTGCTAGTTCATCATTAGTATATAGGAATGCAATGGATTTCTGTGTATTAATTTTGTATCTTGCAACTTTGCTGAATCCAGTTATTAGTTCTAATAGTTTTGGGGGGGCACCTTTAGGGTTTTCTATATGTAATATCATGTCATCTGCAAATAGTTGAACTTCTACCTTACCAATTTGGCAGCCTTTTATCTCTTTATCTTGTCTGATTGCCATGGCTGGGACCTCCAGTTCTATGTTGAATAAAAATAGTGAGAGTAAACATCCTTGTCATGTTTCTGATCTTAGAAGAAAAGCTTTTAGCTTTTCACCATTGAGTATGATGTTAGCTGTGGGTTGGTTGTATATGGCCTTTATTTGAACTGTACACTTAAATGTTAAATCAACATTATTGTTTAAACAATTATTCTTTTATGAAAAGGGATATATTAAAGTTTATTTCTTTAGAACATAGCTTTTTAATAAACAGGGTTATAATAAGTAATTTCAATTAAGGCATTAATTAAATGAATTGGATAAACTACAGTTTACTTTAGATCAGTTGTTCTCAGATATTTTGGTCTCAGGACTCTCTGTCAATTAGTTATAGACAGAGTCATAGAAAGCCATAACTGGAAAGGAACTTAGAGATCTGGCCCAACCCTGTCTTGGGCTCCAAGAAGAGGAAGTCCATCTTCCAGCTCACGGAGAAATCTCAAACAGAGAGTGTGTGTAGTGATGACCAGTGCCGTTTGGGAGGCTGGATTAATTTTCATTAGAGCCCTGATTTGTCTGCCTTGGAGAAACAATGTCCCATCTCCTTCTTTCCATCTCACTCTCATCAAAGTCACAGGGACTTTCAGGAAACTTCTTCTCACAGCTTCCAAGATCTCAGCTTATCCTGATTTAATTACATGTACTCTACATTCTCCCTGTTTCCTTCAGAGGTGCCAGCTCATTCTTACAAACAGATGATATCTAAGGCTTAAGGCAAAATGAGTAGCAGTGTAGGCTGTCTTCATGTTTACTGGTGTCAGTTTCAGACTGAATCTTATTTCCAGATTCCAGAGAGCAGTCTCTGCTGAAGCCATCATTTCTATCATTTTAATGTATTTTCTCTAAGGATCAGCAGAGGAGAGAGACCTGGGGACAGTGCACAATGGATTGAAGGAAATAAAGGAGACACTCAAAAATCTGATGAAGGTACATTCATTGCTCTAAAAAAATTATTTAAATCTACAAAATATAAAGCCAGTTTGTGCTGAATGTGGCTCCTTAGTCATCTCAAAATACTTTGAGTAATAGTTCGGGTAGGTATTAGGGTTCTCCAGAGAAACAGAACCGACAGGAGATAGAAAGATAGCTAGGTACATATGTAAACAGAGGATAGATAGATCTCTAAAGAGACATATATAGAGAAAGACACATAGATAGATATAGATACAGGCACAGTACTGTGCATTAGTTACCAATCCTTAGGGAGGACTCCAAACCCTTTATTGGCATGAACAAGAAAGCACAATGCACTCAAACACTGATGGAACGAGCCTTTACTCACACAGAAAAAAGCTAGAACAAGATTAATTCTGCCAGCATGCAGTCAGTGTTCCTTACAGCTAGCGTCCACCTCCACCACAGCCAACACAGGGCAGTTGGCCTAGGAGCATCTTTCTCCTACCAGGAGAAGGACACTGACCCCTCCCCTGTGGAATTTGAAATACTGAAAGCTGGTGTATACCTGAGTTGTCAAGCATAACAAGTCTGTTCTGTGTTTTTATTTCTTTTGTTTGTTTTTTCATTTGTTTCATTTTTTAGATTCCACATATAAATGAAATCATATGGTATTTGCCTTTCTCTGTCTGGGAAAGACACATCTACTTGTGTCCATGTGTAAGACCCAGAAAACAGGCCCTGCTCAGCCCCGGGATGGACGGCGACCCAAATACTCACAAGAGACCGGTCTTGATGCAAACAGCAAGAGGTTTATTGACTCCACCAGCGCGCTGGGGTCAAGACTCATAACTCACGCAGGAGCAGAGTCCGACCCCGAGCAGAAATCACAGGAGGTTTTAAAGGAAAAGGGACCACAACCAGGGGGAGGCGAGGGGGAGGTCTGCTGATGATTCGATAGCAAAAATATTTCAATTAGGGTCTCACAGGGCTTTATCTTCACAATCTATCAGTTTTGGGGAGGATTACCTAGGCACGGGTTTGCAAGCTATTGTGTCACTGTGTTCAGGCCGGTTTTTATGACTCAGGCCAAGGGTCAGAGCCTACTTAAAATTTTCCTGTTCTTTCAGGTGGTTTCGGGGAAACTGAAACTCAGGCCCTCTGATTTCTGAGGCTTTCTGGGGCCTGTCATGGCATTAGTTTGGTCCTTTCACATGAACAGATGAATGAATAAAGACAATGAAGTGCTTATATATATATAGTGGAATACTACTCAGCCATAAAAAAGAATGAAATCTTGTCATTTGCAACATACACACTTAAACAGAAAAAGGGAACGCTCACTAAGCATAAAACAGGGAAAGACATTCCCACACAAGGTGATAAACCCAGCACAGGCTGTGCGGGCCCTCTATCTTTAAGGCTTAAGACCCATTCTGACTCAGAGAAGCAGCAGCTGAAAGACTGTGCACAGGAGACTGCCTTTGCCAACATGACTGTAGGAGCTGGTAAATCTAAAATCAGTGTGGCAACCAAGAAATTCAATTTAGTGGATGTTACAGTCTTGAGTCCAAAACTTGTAGGGCATGCCAGCATGCTGGAAACTAAGGCAGGGTTTCTATTTTGTAGTGTGGGGCAGAATTCCTTCTTCTTCAGAAATCTTAGTCTTTATTCTTAAAGTTTTCAGCTGATTAGATGAGGCTCACCCACATCATAGTGGGTAATCTGCACTACTTAAAGTCTACTGCGTTTCTTAAAACCTACTAATTAATCACACCTCTAAAAACAGAGAAAAGGGAACCCTTGTACACTGTTGGTGGGAATGTAAATTGGTGCAGCCACTGTGGAAAGCAGTATGAAGGCTTCCTAAACAACTGAAAATAGAAATACTCTGTGACCAGTAATTCCTCTTCTGGGAATTTACCCAAAGAAAACAAAATCACTAATTCAAAAAGATATGTATTTTCCTACTACACTTATCACAGCATTATTAACACTAGCCAAAATACGGAAGCAAGCTAAGTGTCCATGAGTAGATGAATGAATAAAGACAATGAAGTACTTATATATACAAAGTGGGCTACTACTCAGCCATTAAAAAAGAATGAAATCTTGCCATTTGCAACTACAAAGAGAACTTCCCCAAAGGGGAAGGTGGATGGAAGGATGGGTGAAATAGGTAAAGGAGATAAAGAAACACAAACTTCCAACTATTAAATAAATTAGGGGGATAAAAGTACAGCATAGGGAACATAGTCAATAATATTGTGATATCTTTGCATGTCAACAGATGGTAACTATACTTATCACAGTGAGCATTTAGTAATGTATATAACTGTCAGATCCCTACTGCACACCTCAAACCAATATAATATAGTATATCAACTACATTTCAATTTTGAAAAATCGTATCTTAAAAATACCTGCATAGCAACATCTAGACCAGTACTTGACCAAACAACTGGGCATTACAGTTTAGCAAACTTAATTTTTTAATGTATTGATTATCTGCCTAATCTTAAATCATTGGTTCTTATATGAAAAGCATCACGGACTAAAAGCATCCTCTCATCATGCCTGCTGGAAAACATTCACAAGGTCTCCACTGCCCTTAAAGTCATGTAGAAACTCCTTATTCTGACATATAAGACCTTCCATGACTTGGCCACAGACCTCACCTGCCATCACTCACCTGTCCGCATGCAGTCAAACTGCACACATGACCCTTATAAGCTCTTGTATTTGCTGGCCAGCCTGCCCTTGGGCCCTGCCCATCAAACCCTATGCTTGACAAAGGCCAGCTCAAATACCAAATCCATTAAAAAATATTCTTTGATATTCATAATCTAAAATATCTGTGTCTTTAAAACATAGGTTCATTAAAACTTTTTTTAAACATTCTACCTTATTCAGAAAACATTATAGTCATTATCTCTCTTCTTGATAGCACCTTGAGGACAAGGGCCATTTCTACCTCCTCACAGAACACAAATAGGGAAGTAGAAAAGCTGGAGTTAGAGAAATAGAGAAGTGGAACAATTTTCTCAAGGTCATTGAGCAGCGTCTTGCCAATGGGTTTCAGCCCTGGACAAGTTCACTATGGATTCAGTGAGACCGAGGAATGACAATAGAACGTTCCTGGGGTGAA
The DNA here is from genome assembly GCA_032199065.1 of Smutsia gigantea. Lineage (NCBI taxonomy): Eukaryota > Metazoa > Chordata > Mammalia > Pholidota > Manidae > Smutsia > Smutsia gigantea. Next base: position 275,077 of record JAVSCE010003799.1, read on the forward strand.
AGGATTTATACCCAACTTTATTCCCACAGTGGTGGGTCAACTAGAATACTGTCCACTCAGAGTCTGCGTGCAGCAAGCTGGTCTCTGCCTCCGGGCCTCTCTGTCCCCGCAGCCGTCTCAGTCTCTGCCCTCGGTGCTGCCACCACTCCAGCCTCCGCTCTCCTGCAGCCCTGCAGCCCAGAGCATCGGGCGGAGCTCTTTATAGAGTGTCAATAACAACGTATTGCCCACACGTGTGCAGTGAGCAAGCCGACCACGCCCAGGTGAGAACCTGGCTATAGGAACCTTCACTTTCTTCACAAGCAGCATTGGAATAAACTTTATATGTAGGTTAAAAAAGCCAAGTCCTGCTGTGACTCTCCCCTTGCAAGCCCCCCCCCCATCCTCCTGCACTCAGCCATCTATGGCCACTTCTTCCCCACCTGTACATGCCAGTTGCCCTGCCTCTGGCCTTGGCTGAAGTTCAGTTTATTGGCTTGGCCAGAGCTCTTCCAACGGCTGACTCTCTGGATTCACACTGTGCTTCCTCCTGCCCGAGGCCCCCTCGGTACGCCAGACCTTATGGCACTAGACTTCCTGCTCCACCTGCATTCGCTCATAGCTAAGGCCAAGAGGGGTTTGTGAGAGTTGCCCAAGGCCGCGGTTCTGGGTAGGAAAGGAGTGTGGGCTCAGGAGTCCAAAGGTGTGTGTAGGAGTTCTGAGGAACTTGGTTTTCTAACTTCCCCTGGCATTTACTCCCCATCTGCAAGGTGATAGCTCTTAATGCTACACAGTGCATAGCGTTTAGTGAGGAATAAATGAGATGCTGTTTGTGAGAATGCCTTGGAACATCTGCCGCACATCTCAGGGGTATTTCTGGGAGCGGGCCTGCCATGGATTGCTTATTGCGGCCCTTCTGCCCCAGAAACACTTTGGCTCAGGGAGTTGGTCCCGATTTACCAACCTTGCATAAACTGATGTGTAAGGGTAAGAAATTCCGACATTGTTTTTATATGTCTTATAGTATACCTTTGAAGTTATTTTTTAAATAGAACCTTCTCTGAGAATGTTTAGGTTCCCTATTTGCTGCCCCTAAGCACACGGTGGGGTCAGCCGGCTGGTAAGCCAGCATGACCTCTGTCTGGCTTTCAGATTCTAAGGCCAGACTTTATCTTGATTAGATCAGCCGAGGCCCAACTTTCTACCACCTTTCTAGAAATGACAAGGTGGGAGAAAAGGTCAGCAACTGGCATGGGCTGGATAAGGAGAGAGACCTTATATACAGATGGTCATTAGGAGCACCTGCGACACAGGTGCGATGGGAGCAGACGGCTCGTTCTTGGGGGGCTTTGCTTGCGTGAGGCAGCACTGTGGTCCCTTCAGTGAGATCTGAGAGTCAGCATGCATCTTCCATGCTGGAAGGCACCATCTCATTCCAATTAAGAAAGACATGCTTCACCACTCACCACCCCTACCTCCTGCCTCCTTTCTCATTGCTAGAGCGTTTTAGCAGACGGGAACCCTGACATCTCTATGTGCCTGGCCTCACCCTTTATGTGCCCCCACCAATCCCTTCACCCCTCTGCCCTTAACTCCTCTTACCTGTCCTCGCCCATACTCAAAGCAAGCCCATCTGCGGGATAACCTGAGCTTCAGCGTTTCCTCCAGGAATCCTGTTATGATTCTGTACCTCTGAGGGGGCGATTCTGTCTTTCCCTCTCATAGCATCCTTAGCATATTTCTAATGCATGCAGCATTTACTGTAATGCAACTTGCTGCCCTAGTTATGTGTAAACATTGAATTAGGAGCTTCTCGATTATAAAAAAAAACATCCATTATACTGAGGGATGGAAGTATCAGCTCAAAGTGGGCTCAGAGGACGCCAGAAATTCTGAGTTACCAAAAGGGACCAAATTGGTGGGTGACAGTAAAGACATGCATGAGTAAACAACTTCCTCATACTTCCATAGCACTTGAGTGCTTGCAGATGCTGGAGGTAGGGAATATCTGCCATTTGTGTGCATCTTGGCTATATGTGCGCAGGTAGGGGGTTATCAGGCAGGCAAAATGCCAGATATTAAAAGAGCTCAGCCTGTGGACTATGACTTAAAAATGAATTATATAGTCATTGCTTTCTTACTTTCTTCTCTCTTGCCTGCCATGCTGTAATGCAGCACTTATGAATTCTGTAATGAATCACATCATATAAAGAAAAGTCATTTTCCTTTTGTCTCTAAGATTGCACTGAAATTTGTTATGCAATAAAAACATTACCATTCTCTAAAAATGTTCCCCTAGAACATACATTCTAGGGCTTTGCAAATAACTCAGAAGAAGGGTTTCAAGACTTTTCCTTTAAAGAACAGCTTCTCAGAGGAAATGCCAGCCTCAGATTTTCTGCTTACTTTCATTTCAAGAATAGTACGTTCTGTTCCTCCTCTCAAGCTCCTCTCCCTGATCCCAGGGAGAAAAGGAGTCATAGCAAAGCAACCACAGTTATTAGATAATAAAGGTAAGAGCAAAAGCAAGGAGAAAATGGCCTTAACTACAGATGTGGAGCAATACCAAAAACAAGAAAATACAGCCTCCAGAGCTGTGAGCAATACATTTCTGTTGTTTATAAGCCACCCAAGTCTGCGGTATTTTGTTTTAGCAGCCCAAACGGACTAAGAAAATCCCAAGTGGACTTAAAAATATTAAAGACAATGAATCAGGAAAATAGAAATCTGCCCATGGGATCAGAGAAGGGTAACAAAATGAGATCTGTATTGTTGAAGGAGCGGATTCCTGACACGTGGGAATTTTACCTTAAAATCGAAAAGGATGAAGTATTGCCTGCTCCAAAGCAGGTTTCATTTTAAAACCAGGTTAGAACGATAAAAGAATAAAATAACATGCCAATCTCATTTATGAACAGTAACAAAAAAATCCAAATAAAATATAGGCAAAGAAAATTCAATGATTTAAAAATAGAAAACCATAACTCTGACCCAACTGGGCTTATCCCAAGAATATTAAGTATGAATTAAGTTTAGAAAAATCTATTACTATTATCTATGTCTATATTTTATCTATTGTCACATTAACTGATTAAAAGAGAAAAATAGCAAATGAGCTCAGTAGGTGGAGAAAAAGCATTTAAAAATATTTTGATTTAAAAACCACATTTCTTTGCAAACTTAGATTTCCTTGACCTAAAAATGTTTTAACAGAACAGTAAAATCATATATAATGTAGATACATATGAAACAATTGTAGTATTGTAGATTGATGTACTGAAGACATATATGTAAAACAGAATAAGAAAGAAATTGGTAAAATAAACACCATTAAAATTAAAAACAAAAGATCTTTGCAAACTAGGAAAAAACCCCGGAATTCCCTAACCTGATAAAATTTGTAGAACTACAGTAAATATCCCATTTTTTAATATAATTTATTTTATTATCATTAATTTACAATTACATGTGCAATATTACGATTATTAAACTACCCCTTCATCAGGTCCCCCCCCACCAACCCCATTAGAGTCACTGTCCATCAGTGTAGTGAGATGCTATAGAATCACTACTTGTCTTCTCTGAGTTGTACTGCCCTCCCCGTGCCCCCCCAACATTACATCTGCAAATCGTAATGCCCCTTTTTCCCTCTTATCCCTCCCTTCCCGCCCATTTTCCCCAGTCCCTTTCCCTTTGGTAACTATTAGTCCATTCTTGGGTTCTGTGAGTCTCCTGCTGTTTTGTTCCTTCAGTTTTCTTTGTTCTTATACTCCACATATGAGTGAAATCATTTGATACTTGTCTTTTTCGGCTTGGCTTATTTCACTGAGCATAATACCCTCTAGCTCCATCCATGTTGTTGCAAATGGTAGGATTTGTTTTCTTCTTATGGCTGAATAATATTCCATTGTGTATATGTACCACATCTTCTTTATCCATTCATCTACTGATGGACACTTAGGTTGCTTCCATTTCTTGGCTATTGTAAATAGTGCTGCAATAAACATAGGGGTGCATCTGTCTTTTTCAAATTGGGCTGCTGCATTCTTAGGGTAAATTCCTAGGAGTGGAATTCCTGGGTCAAATGGTATTTCTATTTTGAGTTTTTTGAGGAACCTCCATACTGCTTTCCACAATGGTTGAACTAATTTGCAGTCCCACCAGCAGTGTAGGAGGGTTCCCTTTTCTCCACATCCTCGCCAACATTTGTTGTTGTTTGTGTTTTGGATGTTGGCCATCCTCACTGGTGTGAGGTGATATCTCATTGTGGTTTTAATCTGCATTTCTCTGATGATTAGCGATGTGGAGCATCTTTTCATGTGCCTGTTGGCCATCTGAATTTCTTCTTTGGAGAAGTGTCTATTCATGTCCTCTGCCCATTTCTTAATTGGATTATTTGCTTTCTGTTTGTTAAGGTGCATGAGTTCTTTATATATTTTGGATGTCAACCCTTTATCAGATACTTTTTTTATGAATATATTCTCCCATACTGTAGGATGTCTTTTTGTTCTACTGATGGTGTCCTTTGCTGTACAGAAGCTTTTCAGCTTGATATAGTCCCACTTGTTCATTTTTGCTTTTGTTTCCCTTGCCCGGGGAGATATGTTCATGAAGAAGTTGCTCATGTTTATGTCCAAGAGATTTTTGCCTATGTTTTTTTCTAAGAGTTTTATGGTTTCATGACTTACATTCAGGTCTTTGATCCACCTTGAGTTTACCTTTGTGTATGGGGCTAGACAGTAGTCCAGTTTCATTCTCTTACATGTAGCTGTCCAGTTTTTCCAACACCAGCTGCTGAAGAGGCTGTCATCTCCCCATTGTATATCCAAGGCACTTTTATCAAATATTAATTGACTGTATATGTTTGGGTTAATGTTTGGATTTTCTATTCTGTTCCACTGGTCTGTGGGTCTGTTTTTGTGCCAATACCAAATTGTCTTGATTACTGTGGCTTTGTAGTAGAGCTTGAAGTCAGGGAGTGTAATTCCCCTGTTTTATTCCTCCTTCTCAGGATTGCTTTGGCTATTCGGGGTCTTTTGTGGTTCCATATGAATTTTAGAATTATTTGTTCCAGTTCATTGAAGAAAGCTGTTGGTAGTTTGATAGGGATTGCATTGAATCTGTAGATTGCTTTAGGTAGTATAGCCATTTTGACAATATTGATTCTTCCTAGCCAAGAGCATGGGATGCATTTCCATTTGTTAGTGTCCTCTTTAATTTCTCTTAGGAGTGTCTTGTAGTTTTCAGAGTACAGGTCTTTCACTTCCTTCGTTAGGTTTATTCCTAGGTATTTTATTCTTTTTGATGCAATTGTGAATGGAATTGTTTTTCTGATTTCTCTTTCTGTTAGTTCATCATTAGTGTATAGGAAAGCAACAGATTTCTGTGTGTTAATTTTGTATCCTGCAACTTTGCTGAATTCAGATATTAGTTCTAGTAGTTTTGGAATGGAATCTTTAGGGTTTTTTATGTACAGTATCATGTCATCTGCAAATAGTGACAATTTGACTTCTTCTTTACCAATCTGGATGCCTTGTATGTCTTTGTTTTGTCTGATTGCTGTGGCTAGGACCTCCAGTACTATGTTGAATAACAGTGGAGAGAGTGGGCATCCTTGTCTTGTTCCCGATCTTAGATGAAAAGCTTTCAGCGTCTCGCCGTTAAGTATGATGTTAGCTGTGGGTTTGTCATATATAGCCTTTATGATGTTGAGGTACTTGCCGTCTATACCCATTTTGTTGAGAGTTTTAATCAGGAATGGATGCTGAATTTTGTCAAATGCTTTTTCAGCATCTATGGAGATGATCATGTGGTTTTTGTTCTTCTTTTTGTTGATGTGGTGGATGATGTTGATGGATTTTCGAATGTTGTACCATCCTTGCATCCCTGGGATGAATCCCACTTGATCATGGTGTATGATCCTCTTGATGTATTTTTGAATTCGGTTTGCTAATATTTTGTTGAGTATTTTTGCATCTACGTTCATCAGGGATATTGGTCTGTAATTTTCTTTTTTGGTGAGGTCTTTGCCCGGTTTTGGTATTAGAGTGATGCTGGCTTCATAGAATGAGTTTGGAAGTATTCCCTCCTCTTCTATTTTTTGGAAAACTTTAAGGAGAATCGGTGTTATTTCTTCTCTATATGTCTGGTAGAATTCAGAGGTGAATCCATCAGGCCCAGGGGTTTTGTTCTTGGGTAGTTTTTTGATTACCAATTCGATTTCGTCACTGGTGATTGGTCTGTTTAGTTTTTCTGTTTCTTGCTTGGTCAGTCTTGGAAGGTTGTATTTTTCTAAGAAGTTGTCCATTTCTTCTATGTTTTCCAGCTTGTTAGCATATAGATTCTCATAATATTCTCTTATGATTCTTTGTATTTCTGTGGGGTCCGTCGTGATTTTTCCTTTCTCATTTCTGATTGTGTTTATGTGTGTAGATTCTCTTTTTCTCTTAATGAGTCTGGCTAGGGGTTTATCTATTTTGTTTATTTTTTCAAAGAACCAGCTCTTGGTTTTATTGATTTTTTCTATTGTTTTATTCTTCTCAATTTTATTTATTTCTTCTCTAATCTTTATTATGTCCCTCCTTCTGTGACTTTGGGCCTCATTTGTTCTTCTTTTTCCAATTTCAGTAATTGTGTCTTTAGACTATTCATTTGGGAATGTTCTTCCTTCTTTAAATAGGCCTGGATTGCAATATACTTTCCTCTTAGAACTGCCTTTGCTGCGTCCCACAGAAGTTGTGGCTTTGTGTTGTTGTTGTCGTTAGTCTCTATATATTCTTTCATTTCTGTTTTGATTTGGTCGTTAACCCATTGATTAATTAGGAGAGTGTTAAGTCTCCATGTATTTGTGAGCCTTTTTGATTTCTTTCTAAAATTTATTTCTAGTTTTATACCTTGGTGGTCTGAGAAGTTGGTTGGTAGGATTTCAATATTTTTGAAATTACTGAGTTCTTTTTGTAGCCTAGTATGTGGTCTATTCTGGAAAACGTTCCATGTGCACTTGAGAAGAATGTGTATCCTGTTGCTTTTGGGTGAAGAGTTCTGTAGATGTCTGTTAGGTCCATCTGTTCTAGTGTGCTGTTCAGTGCCTCTGTGTCTTTACTTATTTTCTGTCTGGTTGATCTGTCCTCTGGAGTGAGTGGTGTGTTGAAGTCTCCTAAGATGAATGCATTGCTGTCTATTTCCTCCTTTAATTCTGTTAGTATTTGTCTCACATATGCTGGCGCTCCTGTGTTGGGTGCATATATATTTATAATGGTTATATCTTCTTGTTGAACTGACTCCTTTATCATTATGTAATGTCCTTCTTTATCTCTTGCTACTTTCTTCGTTTTGAAGTCTATTTTGTCTGATACAAGTACTGCAACACCTGCTTTTTTCTCTTTGTTGTTTGCATGAAATATCTTTTTCCATCCCTTCACTTTTAGTCTGTGTATATCTTTGGATTTGAGGTGAGTTTCTTGTAGGCAGCATATAGATGGGTCTTGCTTTTTTATCCATTCTGTTACTCTGTGTCTTTTGATTGGTGCATTCAGTCCATTTATATTTAGGGTGATTATTGATAGATATGTACTTATTGCCTTTGCTGGCTTTAGATTCGTGGTTACCAATGGTTCAAGGGTTGCTTCTTTACTATCTAACAATCTAACTTAACTTTCTTGTTAAGTTATTGTAAACACAGTCTGATGTTTCTTTCTTTCTCTCCCTTCTTATTCCTCCTCCTCCATTCTTTCTATAATAGGTGTTTTATTCTTTGCCTTTAGTTAGTATTTGGATGGTCTGCTTTCTTTGCTATGATTTTATTTTCTCTGGTGACATCTTTTTAGCCTTGGTTGTGCTTCCATCTAGAGCAGTCCATTTAAGATATCCTGTAGTGGTGGTTAATGAGACGCAAACTCTCTCAACTTTGGTTTGTCTGGAAATTGTTTAATCCCTCCATCATATTTAAATGATAATCGTGCTGGATACAATATTCTTGGTTCGAGGCCCTTCTGTTTCATAACGTTAGATATATCGTGACATTCTCTTCTGGTGTGTAAGGTTTCTGTTGAGATGTCTGTTGATAGTCTGATGGGTTTTCCTTTGTAGGTGATCTTTTTTCTCTCTCTAGCTGCCTTTAATACCCTGTCTTTATCTTTGATCTTTGCCATCTTGATTATTATGTGTCTTGGTGTTGTCTTCCTTGGGTCCCTTGTGTTGGGAGATCTGTGGGCTTTGGTGGACTGTGAGACTATTTCCTTCCCCAGCGAGGGAAAGTTTTCAGCAATTATTTCTTCAAAGACACTTTCTATCCCTTTTTCTCTCCCTTCTTCCTCTGGTACTTGTATAATGCAAATATTGTTCCATTTGGATTGGTCACACAGTTCTCTTAATGTTCTTTCATTCCTAAAAATCCTTTTATCTCTCTCTGCCTCAGCTTCTCTGTACTCCTGTTCTCTGTTTTCTATTCCATTAACAGTCTCTTGCATCTCATCCATTCTGCTGTTAAGCCCGTCGATCGCTTGTCTGATTTCTGCCTTGTCTTTCCTCAGTTTCCTCACTTCCTCCCTCAGCTCTTGCCCATTTCTCTGTAGGTCCATCAGCATGGTTATGACTTTTATTCTGAATTCTTTTTCAGGAAGACTGTGCATTTCCATCCCTTCAGGCCCCCTCTCTGGGGTTGTCTGGTTGATTTTGGTCTGAACCATATTCCTCTGTCTTTTCATGGCTATAGAATTGGTCACTGGTATTTGCCACGTATGGCAGCTTGGCTCTTTAAGACTGCCTCTTGGGGTGCCGAGTCCTCTTGTGTATAGCTGCATGCTGTGCGTTTTCCTGTGTATTCTGGTCTCTCTTTTAGGAATAGATGTATTTTCTGTGTTTTCGTAGATAAATGTAGTGTTGGGAGGAGATTTCTGCTGCCCTGCTCACGCCGCCATCTTCCCAAAAGTCTCCTTTGCCCATTTTTTAATTGGACTGTTTGTCACTTGTTGGTTTGTAAGAGTTCTTTATATATACTGCTTACAAGTCTTTTATCAGATACATAATTTGTGAAAATTTTCTACAATCTGCGGGTTGTGCTTTCATTTTTCTTGGTATGTCCTTTGGAATATAAAATTTTATATTTTGAGTAAGAATTTGTTTTTTATTCAATCATTAGATGATTTCTGTTTCTCTATTTTCATGCTCACTGACTCTTCTGTTACTTCTTCATCCACTGTGTTTTTGTTTGTTTTTTTTATTTTTCAGTTCTAAAATTTCAGTTTGGTTCTTTTTTATATTGTCTTCTATTTTTTTGCTGATTCTTCTTATCTTTCCCTTTTTTCCAAGTGTTTACTCTTCCTTGGAGCATTTTTATAATAGCTACTTTAAAGTCTTTGTGCAGCATTTATTGTATTAGTGTTATTTTGTTTGTGTCTCCTGATTTTCCTTTCTCAAGCAAATTGAGGGTTTCCTGGGTTTTTGTATACCAACTAAATTTAGATTATATCCTGGCCATTTTTAATATTGTGTAATTGACACTCTGGGTCTTGTTTAATTTATAAAGAAAATGTTAATTTTTTTTTTAGTGAACAGTAACTGAATTGGGCATTTTGAGGTCTGACCAGCCTTCTGTGGGTTGTTGTTTCAGGGTCAGTTAAGTTTTCAAAGTCTTAAAGCCTTTACTATTTGGCTTTTAGTACTATTTGGATTTGTCCCTTGTGTGTCAAACTATCTGGAATTTGGGTGGTAGTCTTCCGCATGGATTGTGAAATTACGGCCTGTGGGCTAAATCCAGTCTACTGTCTATTTTTATAATTAAAATTTATTATTATTATTATTATTTATTTCTTTATTTTATTTTGGTATTGTTAATGTACAATCACTTGAACAACATTATAGTTACTAGACCCCCGATTATCAAGTCTCCCCCAAAACCCCACTACAGTCACTGTCCATCAGCATAGTAAGATGCTATAGAATCATTACTTGTCTTCTCTATAAATACTGCCTTTCCCTTGTCCCCCGCCGCTGCATTATGTGTGCTAATCGTAATGCCCCTTTTGCCCCCTTATCCCTCCCTTCCCACTCATCCTCCCCAGTCTCTTTCCCTTTGGTAACGGTTAGTCCTTTCTTGGGTTCTGTCAGTCTGCTGCTGTTTTGTTCCTTCAGTTTTCTTCTTTGTTTTTATACTCCACAGATGAGTGAAATCATTTGATACTTGTCTTTCTCCGTCTGGCTTATTTCACTGAGCATAATACCATCTAGCTCCATCCATGTTGTTGCAAATGGGAGGATTTGTTTTCTTCTTATGGCTGAATAATATTCCATTGTGTATATGTACCACATCTTTATCCATTCATCTACTGATGGACACTTAGGTTGGTTCCATTTCTTGGCTATTGTAAATAGTGCTGCCATAAACATAGGGGTTCATCTGTCTTTTTCAGACTGGGCTGCTGCATTCTTAGGGTAAATTCCTAGGAGTGGAATTCCTGGGTCAAATGGTATTTCTATTTTGAGTTTTTTGAGGAACCTCCATACTGCTTTCCACAATGGTTAAACTAGTTTATATTCCCACCAGCAGTGTAGGAGGGTTCCCTTTTCTCCACATCCTCTCCAACATTTGTTGTTGTTTGTCTTTTGGATGATGGCCATCCTTACTGGTGTGAGGTGATATCTCATTGTGGTTTTAATTTGCATTTCTCTGATCATTAGTGATGTGGGGCATCTTTTCATGTGCCTTTTGGCCATCTGAATTTCTTCTTTGGAGAAGTGTCTTTTCAGCTCCTCTGCCCTATTTTTTTTTTAGAAGAGCCAGGGAGACTTTTATTGAGAGATACACTTGAGAGGACAGACAGTGCTCCTGGCTCACACCAGGAGGGGACAAGAGAGCCCTCCTCTGCCCATTTTTTAATCGGCTTATTTGCTCTTTGTTTGTTGAGGTGCGTGTGCTCTTTTTATATTTTGGATGTCAACCCCTTATTGGATATGTCATTTATGAATATATTCTCCCATACTGTAGGATGTCTTATAAATAAAATTTTATTGGAACACAAGCCATGCCCATTTGTTTATATATTTTTTATGTCTGTTTTTGTACTATAATGGTTATAGTTGAGCAGTTGCTATGAGACTGTTCAGCCCACAAAACCTAAAATACTTACTTTATAGAAAAGGTTTGCTGATCCCAGTTCTGTCTCATAGTTCAGTACTCAAAGACTGCCTATACTGTTTTAGAGTCCAATCCATGTATACAGCTCAGGTGTTAGCTGAGGAGTTCATAAGCAACTTTAAGGGGTCACTTTCCTCAGTTCTTTCATCTGCAGTCTTCCTAATACTTTCTGATTCTCTGGGACTCCCCTTTCTCACATTTTTTGACCAGAAATTTGGGGCTTTCTTTATCCCACTCTGCTGTGTATTTCCTACAACTATGCCCACCTTGGGCTAAGCAGGAGGAATGAGAGAGGGAAAAAAAAATGTGGTTTTGTGTCACTCTCTTGGGACATAGTTCTGGACAAAGTTTCCCTCACACACTTTTAGGTGCCTGCTTTTTCTGTTGCCCTTGTTGCCACATGATTACTTGGGGATTAAGGGAGGAGAGGAAAAGGAAAATTAAAAAAAAAAAGAAAGAAAATGGGGAAACTTCTGCTCTTCTCAGCATTAGGAGACTTCTCTCCTAATGGAATTTTCTCTTTCCACACAGATGCCATTTCCACGTTTTGGGCTGTGTTGAATTTAGATTGAGATTCTAGAGGGAAAAAATTGCTAAGCTCCTTGCCAGTTTGGTGGTAGTTTGAATTCTGGTCTTCCCTAATGTGTCTGCTAGCCTATGCTTTATTGGATTAGATTTGCTAAATTTTGTTGAGGATTTTTGCATCTATGTCAAGGAGAGATATTGGTCTTTGGTTTTCTTGTCATTTGTCTGGTTGTGGTACCAGGGTATTGCTGGCCTCAGAATGAGTTAGGAAGTGTTCCCTCTGCTTCTGTTTTCTGGAAGAGATTGTAGGGAATTGGTATAATTTCTCCTTAAATGTTTGGGAAAAGTCATCAGTGAATCCATCTGGGTCTGGTACTTCCTATTTTGGAAGGTTATTAGGTTAATGGACTCAATTCTTGAAATAGATATAGGCCTATTCAGATTATCTATTTCTTCTTGTGTTTTAACAAGCTGTGTTTTTCAAAGAATTGGTCCATTTCATCTAGGTCATCAAATTTGTGGGCATAGAGTTGTTTATAAAATTCCTTTATTTACCTTTTAATGTCCATGGGATCTATAGTGAGCTTTTTAACCTGTAATAGTAGTTATTTGTGTCTTCTTTTTTTCTTAGCTTTAGACTTACTAATTTTGTTATCTTTTCCAAGAACAAGCTTTTGGTTTTGTTGATTTTTCTTTATGATTTCCTGTTTTCAACTTTACTGATTTCTTCTCTAAGTTTTATTATTTCTTTCTTCTGCTTGCTTTGAATTTAATTTGCTCTTCTTTTTCTGGTTCCCTAAGGTGGAAATTAGATTATTTATTTTAGACCTGTCTTTTTGTAATGTATGTATTCAATGCTGTAAATTACCTTTTTTTTAATAAGTTTATTTTGATATCATTAATCTACAATTAAATGAGTAATATTATGGTGATCACACTACCCCCTTCATCAGGTCCCCCCACACCCAGCCCCATTACAGTCACTGTCCATCAGTGTAGTGAGATGCCATAGAGTCACTACTTGTCCTCTCTGGGTTGTACAGCCCTCCCCGTGCCCCATCAACATTACATCTGCTAATCGTAATGTCCCTTCTTCCCCCTTGCCCCTCCCTTCCCACCCATCCTCCCCAGTCCCTTTCCCTTTGGTAACTATTAGTCCGTTCTTGGGTTCTGTGAGTCTCCTGCTGTTTTGTTCCTTCAGTTTTTTTTTTCCTTAGTTCTTGTACTCCACATATGAGTGAAATCATTTGATACTTGTCTTTTTCAGCTTGGCTTATTTCACTGAGCATAATACCCTCTAGCTCCATCCATGTTGTTGCAAATAGTAGGATTTGTTTTCTTCTTATGGCTGAATAATATTCCATTGTGTATATGTACCACATCTTCTTTATCCATTCATCTACTGATGGACACTTAGGTTGCTTCCATTTCTTGGCTATTGTAAATAGTGCTGCGATAAACATAGGGGTGCATATGTCTTTTTCAAACTGGGCTGCTGCATTCTTAGGGTAAATTCCTAGGAGTGGAATTCCTGGGTCAAATGGTATTTCTATTTTGAGTTTTTTGAGGAACCTCCATAGTGTTTTCCACAATGGTTGAACTAATTTGCAGTCCCACCAGCAGTGTAGGAGGGTTCCCTTTTCTCCACATCCTCGCCAACATTTGTTGTTGTTTGTGTTTTGGATGTTGGCCATCCTCACTGGTGTGAGGTGGTATCTCATTGTGGTTTTAATCTGCATTTCCCTGATGATTATGTAAATTACCTTTTAAGCACTGCTTTTCCTACAACTCACAGATTTTGAAAGTTGTTTTTTCATTTTCATTTAGTTCATAATATTTTTTTTTAATTTCTCTTGAGATTTCTTTTTTGACCTGTGTGTTGCTTAAAAGTGTGTTGTTTAATTTCTGTGTATTTGGGGATTTTTTCCAGCTGTCTTTCTCTTACTGATTTGTAGTTTAATTCCATTCTGGCCTGATAGCAGACGTAGCATGATTTCTGTTCTTTTAAATTTATTAAGGTGTGTTTTATGGCCCAGATGTGCTCTGTCTTGGTGAATACTCCATGTGAACTTGAAAAGAAATCATTTACTTTGCAGCATCCTGAGCTGCTCCATGCATTCTGCCTTGGTTTTATAGCTACATTCAGTGAGAGTGACAGGGTGGAATATGCTTACTCCATCTTAACCTGGAATTGGAAGCCATTCTGTATTTTGGAGTATTTCCTTTGGAAAAGATTAGAAATATCGTTACTTGTAATTTGCAATTTCTATTTTAGTTTACTTAAGGGTCATAGCAATTTATAGTACCACCAGCAAGCAATGTGTGAAATCATTGGTTTTGCCATAGTAGATGCATTTTAAGGCTAACATTTCTTGTTTAGAAGTTACAAGATAGCTGGGAAGTTCAGCTTTAATTAAATAATAGTGCTTTACATGGCTAGAAAAGTTGTAAATATAAGTAATTAAATATACATATCAGTCTGAAGTTTTCCGTATAAAACTGTTTCTATCTGTATTCACTTTGTTCTACTTCCTTCCATTACTAACTCTCTTCTTAACATTAGTTTTTAAAATTTTCCTTTGGAAGGTAGAGAAAATGGACATGAAGAAGACATAGCTGCTGTGAAGTAAAGAAGGGCACCAAACTAACATATTCTGGGGTGGGTGGAAACAGCATTTTCTTCTGAAACCTTTTCTGGCTTTCTCCATATTGGGCAAAAGATTTAGGCAGAAACCAAAGGAGATAGCATAATTATAAATATTGTAAATTTAAAAAAAGTAAGCCAATGGAAGGCACAGTTCTTTGGTCAGTGTCTTAGGTTGGCTTAGGATGGGTTCATTTTGTGAACATCAGATCTCAGTGTCGTATTTTTGAAGGTCAGCATATGGAACATTTATTTAGTTAGACAAATATTTATTGAGGACCTATCATATGCCAGGTATCATTCTAGAAACAGGGGGTGTAGCAGTGAACAAATCAGGGGAAAAAAAATCTCTGTTGGCATGGAACTTAATAATATGTTGCTGGGGGTAAAAGAGACAACATGGTAAATAAATTATATATTATGTTGATGGTAAGTGCTATGAGGAAGATAAAGCAGTGTGGCTGGGGAATGCTGGGCTGGGGTTGGAGTACTTGGCAGTTTTAACTGGGTATTCAAGGATGGCCTCTTGGAGAAGTTGGCCTTTTGGAGAAGTTGACTTTTGACCAATCATTTGAAGGACATGAAGGATCAAGTTTGCATTTTCTCAGGGAAAGAGCATTCTATAAAGACAGAGCTGTTGGAGCAAAGACTGAGGCAGGAATGAATTGCTACAATGAATTGCTGTCCTTGGTGAGGAGGCCAGTGGAGCTGGAGTAGAGTGATTAAAGAAGAGAAGTGTGGGAGATGAAGTCAGGGAGGTAACGTGTTCATGACTAGGACCAAACTATATTCCGTGAAATTGTTAGTAGGTTTTACTTTGTTTCTGTCTCAGTTTGCTCTCCAGCTTCTCTCATGCTGAATGTCCTTCCTAGATAACTGAAGATCTTCTGGAATGTTTCTGGACTGGCACTGGGCCGTTGAAGGTAGTTTACATGGGCTGTCATCTTCTCTGTGGCAGGGAATAGCCAAAGTTTCAGAAAAATTTTTTATTAAGTCCTCAAAGCGCTTCAGGAAAATTAATGATATTTTTTCTTTAACACAACCATTATTCAGCATGTATCAGTTTCCTGGTTCAGTTTTTTTATTAAAGTATCATTAATATAAAGTCTTACATTGGTTTCAAATGTACGTCACAGTGTTTCAACAGTCCCCATGATCAACTTATTTGTGTTTGTGAATTATTGTGCCCTTTTATCCCCCTCCTCCCACCTTCCCCCTGCACCTGCTCCAACTTTTCCCACATGGTAACTACTAGTCACTTCTCAGTGTCTATGAGTCTACTGCTATTTTGTTCCTTCTGTTTTACTTTGTTTTTATATTCTAAAAATAAGTGAAATCATATGGTATTTGTCTTTTTCTGCCTGGCTTATTTCACTGAGCATAATACCCTCTAGATCTATCCATGTTGTTGCAAATGGCAGGGTTTCTTTTCTTTTTATGACCGAATAATATTCCATTGTGTGTATGTACCACATCTTCTTTATTCATTCAACTATTGATGAACACTTAGGCTGTTTCTGTATCTTGGCTATTGCAAGTAGTGTGGTAATAAGTATAGGGGTGCATATGTCTTTTTGAATCAGGGATTTTGTTTTCTTCAGGTAAATTCCTAGGAGTAGAATTACTGGGTCAAATGCTATTTCTATTTTTAGTTTTTCGAGGAACCTCTGTACTGCTTTCCACAGCAGTCGCACCAATTTGCATTCCCACCAACAGTGTGGGAGGGTTCCTGTTACTCTGTAACCTTGCCAGCATTTATTGTTTCTTTTCTTTTGGATAGTGGCCATTCTACCAGGTGTGAGGTGATATCTCATTGTGGTTTTAATTTGCATTTTCTTAGATTAGTGATGTGGAGCATCTTTTCATGTGCCTGTTGGCCATTTGTATTTCTTCTTTGGAGAAGTGTCTATTCAGGTCGTCTGCTCATTTCTTAATCAGGTAATTTGTTTCTTGGGTGTTGAGGTTATATGAGTTCTTTATATATTTTGAATGTTAACTCCATATCAGATGAGTCATTTACAAATATATTCTCCCATACTGTAGCATGTCTTTTTGTTCTGCTAGTGGTGTCCTTTATTATACAGAAGCTTTTTAGTTTGATGATGTTCTACTTGTTCATTTTATATTTTGTTTCCCTTGCCTGAGGAGATGTGTCCAGAAAAAAATTGCTCATGTTTATATTCAAGAGATTTTTGCCTATTTTCTTCTAAGAGTTTTATGGTTTCATGACTTACATTCATGTCTTTGATCCATTTTGAGTTTACTTTTGTGTATGGAGTTAGACAGTAATCCAGTTTCATTCTCCTACATGTAGCTGTCCAGTTTTGCCAACACCAGTTGCTGAAGAGGCTCTCTTTTCCCCATTCATGGCTCCTTTATCATATATTAATTGACCATGTATATGTGGGTTTATATCTGGGCTCTCTGTTCTGTTCCATTGATCTATGGGTCTGTTCTTGTGCCAGTACCAAACTGTTTTGATTACTGTAGCTTTGTAGTAGAGCTTGAAGTCAGGGAGCGTAATACCCCCCAGCTTTGTTCTTTCTTAGGATTGCTTTTGCTATTCTGGGACCTTCCATATGAATTTTAGAAGTATTTGCTCTAGTTCATTGAAGAATGTTGTTTTGGTATTTTCATAGGGATTGCATTGAATCTGTAGATTGCTTTAGGCAGGATGGCCACTTTGACAATATTAATTCTTCCTATTCTTGAACATGGGATAGATTTCCATTTATTGGTGTCTCTTTTAATTTCTCTCATGAGTGTCTTGCAGTTTTCAGAGTATAATCTTTCACCTCCTTCGCTAAGTTTATTCCTAAGTATTTAGTTCTTTTTGATGCAATTGTAAATGGGAGTTGTTTTTTTTTCTCTTTCAACTAGTTCACTTTTAGTACATAGGAATGGATCCGATTTCTGTGTATTAATTCTGTATCCTGCAACTTTGTTGAATTCAGTTATTAGTTCTAATAGTTTTTTGGTGGAGTCTTCAGAGTTTTCTATGTATAATATCAGTCATCTGCAAATAGTGACAGTTTAACTTCTTCCTTAGCAGTTTGGATGCCTTTTATTTCTTTGTTTTGTCTAACTGCCAGGTTAGGACCTCCAGTACTATGTTTAATAAAAGTGGTGAAAATGGACATCTTTGTCTTTTCCCCAATCTTAGAGGAAAAGCTATAAGCTTTTTGCTATTAAGTATGTTTGCTGTGAATTTGTCATATATGGCCTTTATTATGTTGAGGTACTTACCCTTTAAACCCATTTTGTTGAGATTTTATTATGCGTAAATGTTGAATTTAATCAAACGCTTTTTCAGCGTCTATTGAGATGGTGTGTTTTTTCCTTCTTGTTAATGTGATATGTGGTATTGATTGATTGGAGAATATTGTATCAGCCTTGCATTCCTGGAAATAAATCCCACTTGGTCATGATGGATGATCTTTTTGGGTTCGATTTGCTAATATTTTGCTGGGGATGTTTGCATCTGTGTTCAGGGATATTGGTCTGTAATTTTCCTATTTTGTGGTGTCTTTGCTTGGTTTTGGTATTAGAGTAATGCTGTCCTTGTAGAATGAGTTTGGAAGTATTCCCTCCTTTTCTACTTTTTGGAATACTTTAAGAAGGATGGGCATTAATTCTTTAAATGTTTGGTAGAATTCAGCTGTAAAGCCACCCATACATGGAATTTTATTTTTTGGGGCTTTTTTTTTTATTACAATTCAACTTAATTGCTGATAATTGGTCTGTTCAGATTTTCTGTTTCTTCTTGGGTCAATCTTGGAAGGTAGTATTGTTCTAGGGAGTTGTCCATTTCTTCTAGGTTGTTCAATTTATTGGCATGTAATTTTTCATAGTATTCTCTAATAATTTGTGTTTCTGTGATATCGTGATTACTTCTTTGTTTCTGAGTTTGTTTATGTGTTTACTCTCTCTTTCTGATAAGTCTGGCTTGGAGTTTATCTGTTTTATTTTCTCAAAGAACCAGCTCCTGGTTTCATTGATTTTTATTTTCTGTTGTTCTATTTGTATCCATTTAATTTATTTCTACTCTGATCTTTATTATGTTCCTCCTTTACTGACTTTGGGCATTCATTTGTTCTTCTTTTTCTCGTTTCTTTAATCGTGGTTTTAGACTATTTATTTGGAATTGTTCTTGTTTCTTGAGGTAAGCCTGTATTGCTGTGTACTTTACTCTTAGAACTGCCTTTCCAAAATCCCACAGATTTTGGGCTGTTGTGTTTTTGTTTTTATTTGTCTTCATGTATTGCTTGATTGCTGTTTTTATTTCTGTTTTAATCATTGATCCATTGATTATTTAGAAGCATATTTTTTAGCCTCCATGTGTTTGTAGGCTTTTTGTAATTTATCTCTAGTTTCATACCTTTGTGGTTTTGAGAAGCTGCTTGATAAAATTTCAGTATTTTTAAATGTATTGAGGCTCTCCTTACCGCCTAGTATGTGATATATTCTGGAGAATGTTCCATGTACACTTGAGAAAAAAGTGTATTCTGCTGCTTTTGGGTAGAGTGTTCTGTGGATATCTGTTAAGTCCATTTGATCTAATGTATTGTTTAGTGGCTCTGTGTCCTTATTTATATTGTGTCTTGTAGATCTATTGATGTTGAGTGGTGTGTTAAAGTCACCTAAAATTGCAATCTGTTTCCCCTTTTAATTCTGTTAGTATTTGTTTTCCATATTGAGGTGCTCCTATGTTGGGTACATATAATGGTTTATATCCTCTTGTTGGACTGACCGCTTTGTCATTATGTAATGTCTTCTTTGTCTTGTTACTTTCTTTATTTTGAAATTAATTTTGTCTGATATAAGTACTATTAATCCTTCTTTTTTCTCCCTATTATTTGCATGGAATACCTTTTTCTATCCATTCACTTTTGGTCTGTGTTATATCTTTGAGTCTGAAATGAGTCTCTTGTAGGCAGCATATAGATGGGTCTTGTTTCCTTATCCATTTTGCCACTGTATATCTTTTGATTGGTGCATTCAGTCTGTTTTAAGGTGATTATTGATAGATAAGTACTTACTGCCATTTTATTAATTGTTTTCTGGCTGTCTTTTATAGGTCCTCTCTGTTCCTTTCTTCCTCTCTTATGCTCTTCTTTTGTTATTGATGGTTTTTTTTAGTGTTATAATTGGATTTCTTTCTTTTTTAATTATTTATTTTTGTGTGTATTTATTGTAGGGTTTAATTTTGTGGCTACCAAAGGTTCAAGGATAGCTTCCTTACTATATAACAGTCTTATCTCAAATTGTTGATTATTCTATTTCAAACACAATCTAAAGGTACTTTTTCTTTTCTTTCTTCCTCTCCCACATTTTTTGTATTAGAGGTCATAATCTGCACTTTTTGTGTGTCCCTTCCTTGATTGATTTTGTATATAGTTGATTTTGCTTCTTTTGTTTTAATTTCATACTTGCTGGATACTTAGTTGGTCTACTACCTTTACTGTGGATTTATTTTCATTGGTGAAAGGTATTTAGCCTGAGGGTCATTTCTGTCTACAGCTGTTCCTTTAACATAACCTGTATGGCTGGCTTAGTGGAGGTGAATTCCTTCAACTTTTGTTTATCTGGAAATTGTTTAATCCCTGCTTCAAAATTAAATGATAATCTTGCTGGGTAGAGGATTCTTGGTTGGAGGTCCTTCTGTTTTAGTACATTAAATATATCATGCCATTCCTTTCTGGCCTGTAGTTTTCTGTTGAGAAGTCTGCTGATACTCGGTGTTCTCTATGCTGTATTTCTACAGTAATTCTGTTTGTATTATGGCAACCAGGATCTATATGTCTATTGGATCTATTATTGTTGAACTTGTGTCTGGCTTCTCATCTGATAGGATAGCAGTTTTACTATTAAAGTATTGAACACCTAACACATATGTAGCAGAAATGATACTAGCTAACTCACATCAAAACTTAAGAATGGGACAAAACAAAGAAACAGCTTATTTTACTAAGTATATGTATATGTAAAGTATAAATACAGCAATATAATAAAAGAACACACCATGATTAATCAAAGTTTATTCCAAGAATGCAAAGCTTATTTGTTATTGTGAAATTATTAATTCATCAAATTATTAGGTCGAAGGTTGAAAACCTCTATTTACAGATGGGTACTTGTTCCAGCTACCCAGGCAAGGCTTTTATTTTCTAGACTCCCTTGTATCTAGGTGATGCCAAGTGACTATTTTTGCAGTGGAATGTGAGCAGAAATGATGTGTCACTTCTGGGTCAAGGTATTTTAGAATAGGGTGTGGTTTCTCCATGTATTCTCTGGTTGGATGCAGAGAACTTCATGGCCCAAAGCATGGCTAACCATATGTTGGAAAGAGGCTGGTTTCTTTAACTGCTTGACTAAGAAAAGCTGCCCACTGACAAGGAATCAGCTGCACTGAACCGCTAATAACCTGCTTGTAACCAAACAACTGTTAATAATTGAATAATAACCTGTATGCTGTTAAACTAATGAAATTTTAGGAATTGGTTATAGTACTTAGTGTTACCTAACTACTATGAGCTGTATGATTATTTTACATGTCAAAAGGCAATTATTAAAAGTCAATATCTTAAATCTTTTTTAAAAATCTTTCAATTAAAAAAAGTATCAAACACATACATACCCAGGCAGTAGAATTTCTTTCTATGGGTGATTTAAGTATAGTTGACTCTATGTTTGCTTTACTTAAATTTATTTTCCTCCTTAAACAGCTCTTTTGGGAATGAGTGGAAATGAAACTTAAGCATGTGTGTGTGTGTTATAATAAAGCACAATATAAATTCCACTTTCTGACCACTTTTGAGTTTGGGTGAAAGGATACTTTTTTTTTTGTGTATCATTTTTTTTTAAATTTTATTATCATTAATTTACAATTACATGTGCAATATTACGATTATTAAACTACCCCTTCATCAGGTCCCCCCCACCAACCCCATTACAGTCACTGTCCATCAGCGTAGTGAGATGCTATAGAATCACTACTTGTCTTCTCTGAGTTGTACTGCCCTCCCCGTGCCCCCCCAACATTACATCTGCTAATCGTAATGCCCCTTTTTCCCTCTTATCCCTCCCTTCCCGCCCATTTTCCCCAGTCCCTTTCCCTTTGGTAACTATTAGTCCGTTCTTGGGTTCTGTGAGTCTGCTGCTGTTTTGTTCCTTCAGTTTTTTTCTTTGTTCTTATACTCCACATATGAGTGAAATCATTTGATACTTGTCTTTTTCGGCTTGGCTTATTTCACTGAGCATAATACCCTCTAGCTCCATCCATGTTGTTGCAAATGGTAGGATTTGTTTTCTTCTTATGGCTGAATAATATTCCATTGTGTATATGTACCACATCTTCTTTATCCATTCATGAAAGGATACTTTTAATAACATAAAGAATATTTCAAACTAACAGCCAAAATCACAGTGATGGTGAAACACTAGAGACAAATATATGAAAAAACTAGAAATATGACAAGAAAACTTGCTGTCACTGCTGTTATTCAACATTGTTTTAGAAGTCGTAGCTAATAGGCATGAAAGTAGTATGTAGTTAGGCATGAAAAATGAGGTATAAACATTAAAGGAAGAGAAAAAGTGTTACTGCCTGCAGATACTGTGTTGCTTATTTAGAGCCCCCCCCGCAAATCAACTAAAAACCTGTTAGAGATTTAGGTAAGAGTTCAGAGGTGATTGTTAAACTGAATATTAAAACATCAGTAGAGTTCCTATATACCAATAATTAACAGAAAATATAATGAAAAATATAAAATATCTAGGTTTGAATAAGAAATATAGAGAATCTAGGTGAAGAAAATTATTAAATCCCTGAAAAGGACAGTGGAAAGTCTTGAAAAATTGAAGAGAGCCCATTTATACCTAGATTGGAAGAATCAATATGATAAAGACCATCTGTGTCAGACTAAGAATATTTTTTTAAAAGAGAGGTGTAATGTCTTTAAAAAAGAGGCATAACTTATAATACCAGATACTAAAATGTATTGCAAAAGTACAGTGATTAAAGCAACAAGGCACTGATGTGGGACTAGACAGGATTTGGTGAATAGTATAGTTGTGAAAGTCCAGAGGCAGTCAGATATAATTAAAAATTTAGTACACA
This sequence comes from Smutsia gigantea, assembly GCA_032199065.1. Classification (NCBI taxonomy): domain Eukaryota; kingdom Metazoa; phylum Chordata; class Mammalia; order Pholidota; family Manidae; genus Smutsia; species Smutsia gigantea. Next base: position 297,478 of record JAVSCE010003799.1, read on the forward strand.
GGTAGTGTTGAGAAACCTAATCATCTTGAGGGAAAAACAACCCTGCTTCATATCATACATCAAAATAAACTAAAGAAGGGTTGACATTTTATTGTGAAAAAATGAAACCATAGAACTTAAATGTCAGTAAGGTAGCTAGTACTTGCTTTGTGTTGGAGGGTAGGGTAGGTGTAGGGCTGTGTAAGTGTATGTGTTTGTAGTACAAGTAATAGATGCTCATGTCAGAAATCCCAAATATTTAAGGCTATAAGTAAAGATTTTTATATCTCCATCTCTCGTTCCAGAGGTAAACACTGATAATAATTTCTAAGATATACACCAAAATTTTCTTTGCATAACTCCTCTCCCCTTTTTATCAGGTAAGGAGTTAAACTATATAATGCAATTTCTGTAACTTGCAGTTTTTCACTTAATGTGTGACTGTCTTTACATATCTGCAGTGTTACATTGTTCTTTCTCCTCACCATATTTTATTGTGAAAAATGTAAACAGCAAAGTTGAAAGAATTTTACAGAAAATACCTATATACCCACTTCTTAGAATCTATGCTTAACATTTACTGTTTATCCATCAATCCATATTGTTTTTTTTAAATGTGGTAAGATACACATAACTTAAAATTTACCATCTTAATCATCTTTAGTGTTCAGTAGTGTTATGTATATGCACATTGCTGTGCAGCCAATCTCGAGAAATTTTTCATCTTGCAAAACTGAAACTCTATATTCATTAAACAATCTTCCCATTCCCCTCTCTCCACATAGTCCCTGGCAACTACCATTCTGCTTCCCATTTCTATGAATTTGACTACTTTAGATACCTTATATAAGTGAAATCATACAATGTTTGTCATTTTTTGATTCACTTATTTTATTCAGCATGATGTCTTCAAGGTTCATCCATGTTGTAGCATGTCTCAGAATTTCCTTTTTAATGCTGAATAATATTCCATTGTATGTATGTACCACATTTTGTTTATCCATTCATCTGTCAACAGACACTTGGTTTGCTTCCACCTTTCAGCTATTTGATAATACTGCTATGAACATGAGTATACACATATCTCTTTAAGACCTTGTTTTTAATTCTTCAGAGTATATAACCAGAAGTGATATTGCTGGATCATATAATAATTCTATTTTTATTTTTTTGAGGAAACACCATACTGTTTTCCAAAGCAGCTGCACCTTTACATTTCCATCAAACTATGCACAAGGGTTCCTGTTTCTCCACATCTTCTCTGCACTTACTTTCAGTTTTTTTTTATTGTGGATATGAGGTGATACCTCATTGTGGTTTTGATTTACATTTCCTTAATGATTAGTAATGTTGAGCATCTTTTCATATTTTTGTTGGCCATTTACATATCTTCTTGTCTATTCCTTCCCCATTTTTAAATTGAGTTGTTTTTGTTGAGTTGTAGGAGTTCTTTGTCTATTCCTTAATAGATATATGGTTTGCAAATATTTTCTCTCATTTTGTGGGTTCCCTTTTCACTGTGTTGATTGTGTCCCTTAATGCAGAAATTTTCAATTTTGTTGTAGTTCAGGTTTGTCTGTTTTTACTTTTTTTTCTGTGCTTTTGGTATGCACATTGCTCTTTTTGATGGTGGCATATTCTCCTATTATTTGTTTTTTTAGTGATGTATTTTACTAATAACTTATTGGAATTTAGGCCATTTCCTGTTTTATGATGCTATAGACATGGCATTCAGTAAATATTGTTGTACATATTATTTGTGTCCTTGTAAGAATGTAGCCATAGAATTATTTTTATATTGGAATTGCTGGGTCAAAGAAGTATCCATCGAAGGCTGGAGAATGCCATATTGTGCTTCAGAAGGGTTGTAAAATGCATATAGAACCACAGAATACCCCAAATAGCCAAAGCAATCTTGAGAAAGAAGAACAAAGCTTTGGGGTATCATACTTCCCTGACTTCAAGCTATATTACAAAGCCACAGTGATTAAAGCAGTATGGTATTGGCACAAGAACAGACACAGAGGTCAACAGAACAGAATAGAGAGCCCAGAAATAAACCTATGTATATATGGTCAATTAATACATGACAAAGGAAGCAAGAATATACCATGGGGAAAAGGCAGTTTTTTTTCCATAAATGGTATTAGGAAAACTGGACAGCTACATGCAAAAGAATAAAATTGGGTTACTCTCTAACACCATACACAGGAGTAAACTCGAAATGTATTAAATATTTAAATATAAGACATGAAACCATAGAACTTTATGGTTAAGAAAACAGGCAAAAAAAAAAGCACAGGCAAAAATCTCTTGAGCATAAGCATGAGTATTTTTTTCTGTATATGACTCCCTAGGCAAAGGAAACAAAAGCAAAAATAAACAAGTGGAACTACATCAAACTAAAAAGCTTCTGAACAGCAAAGGACACCATCAACAGAACAAAAATGCAACCTACAGTATGGGAGAATGTATTTGCAAGTGATATATCTGATAAGGGACTAATACCCAAAATATATAAAGAGCTCATATGACTCAACACCAAAGTAAAATAAAATAACCCAATTAAAAAATGGGCAGAGGACCTGAATAGATTATTTTTCCAAAGAAGACATACAGATGGCCAACAGACACATGAAAAGATGCTCCACATTACTAATCATCAGGGAAATGTAAATTAAAGCCACAATGAGATATTACCTCACACCAGTCAGAAAGGTCACTATCTAAAAGACAAGGAATAACAAGCGTTGGTGAGGATTTGGAGAAAAAGGAACTACCTGCACACTGTTGGTGAGAATGTAAATTGGTGCAGCTATTGTGGAAAACAATATGGAGGTTTCTCAAAAAACTAAAAATAGAAATAAAATACGATCCAGTAATTCTACTTCTGGGAATTTACCTGAAGTAAACAAAATCTCTGATGCAAAAAGATACATGAACTCCTATGTTTATTGCCATATTATTTACAATAGCCAAGATATGGAAGCAACCAAAGTGTCCATCACTTGATGAATAGATAAGAAGTGGTACATATATACAATGAAACATTATTCAGCCATAAAAAATCTTGCTATTTGCAACATGGGTGGACCTAGAGGATATTATGCTAAGTGAAATAAGCCAGGTGGAGAAAGACAAATACCATATGATTTCACTTATAGGTGGAATCTAAAAACAAAACAAAACTAACAAAACAGCAGTAGACTCATAGACACTGAGAAGTGACTGGTGGTTACCATGGGGGAGGTGTTGGGATGGATATGGGTGAATTAAATGAAGGGATAAAGAGGCCAAAATCTCAGTCATAATACAAATTAGCCACAGGGATGAAAGTACAGCATAGGGAATATTGTCAATAATTCTATAACATTTTTCTATGTTGACAGTAACTCACTAGCTGGGATGAGCATCTAATAATGTGAATAACTGTTGGAAAAAAAATAAAAGGGTTGTATCATTTAAAAATAGCAGTGGATGACAATATCTGCTCCCCACAACCTGTTGAACACTGGATTTTTCAGTCCTTTTCACATTAGCCAATTCAGTAGTTGAAAAAAATCTAGTTTTGATTTTGATTTCTGTGTTTCTGATTGTGTGGCTGTGCTCTAAAATCTTTCTAGATGTTTACTGACCTCCTGTATTTCTGTTTTCTCTGAACTATCTCTATATCCTTTGCCAGTTCTTTTTTTTTAATTGTTTTTCTTACTCGTTTTTAACAGCTTTTTGTGTTAATATGTTCTACAATTATTTTTTCCTAGTTTTCCTAGTTTTAGACTATGTTTATGGGTTTGTGTGTGTTGTATGTGTGCATGCATACATGCAATAGCTAGTTTTTCATTTTTACATAGGCACATTTGGTCCTTATAATGCTCTGAGCTTTATGTCATTCTTTGGAAAGCATATTTAACCAAAGCAGAATCCATACAGGACAAGATTTGATTACATAACAATGAAAAATCTATCCTGGGTCAAAATAATACTGGCACATGATAGAAAATGTGGGGAGGGTAAAAAGGAAAAAAAAAATCACCCATAGGCCTGCCACCCAATGGCAGCTGACAGTGATATTTCAGCTAATTTTTTATTTAATTCTTGTTTTAGTTTATGGAGAGTCATTATTGTGTAACAAACAGTCACTGACTTTTGAGGAGATAATCTCTACTAACTGAATGTGGAGGATTGGATGCCTCTTCCGTGTGAACTCTAGTTCACTAGACATGTCAGCTAGTAAGGAGTTAGGAAGGGCAGAAGCTAGAGTAGGGAGTGTTGGTATTAGAAGGTCATCATGGTGAGATTGAGACATCTGTTCACTTAAAAGTGACTGCAGTCTGTATTTTCTCTCCATTCCTTGTGTTGTGCAACTTTCCCTCACTGTTTGCTAAAATTCTTTTTACAGTGCCAGCAGGTTTTTTTCCCCCCTTTTAAATCGTGCAAGGGCAGATAAAGGGTATTTTAATCCACCTTTGAACTGGAGCTTTAAATAGAACCTCTCTGGGGGGCTGTAGTGGTGGTGGCGGCGGTGTTAATCATGACGATAAAATTCTGAGTTTTCTCCTAAAAGAAAGGTGGAATTCAGGAAATCTAAATTGGGATTACCTGGCTATCTGTCCTCCTCAGGAGACTTCTCTCTAGTTCTTTGATTAAAACCTTCATTCTTGTCTCAGCAAATAAGTGCGTTTCACTATGTGGATACAAGAATTAGAGACTAAAATAACAAGGAATGATAAAAAGAAGAGTATATGGTTAACTGCTGAAATTGCCCATTTTAAGTACCAGAGGTGGTTGAGAAGGAGCTGAGTGAGGATGGATCATCGAGAAGGATCATTGAAGATATGAGCAGACTTCATGGATGAGAGCTTGTTTAGATTTGAGCTTGTTGGTTCTTTTGAGCACGAATGTAGAAGTCCACATTCTGTTTGATGTCTGGGAAATTCTGCAGCCCTAAGACAATTGCTTTGTCGTGGTAGCCTCAAGGCATTGTTTTGGCTGGCTTCTGGGACTATTTCATCATATAATTTACAATGCTTAGATTAAAAAATTATATTAAGATTTTTTTTTGCTAGTATGGTGGTTAGAAAGCTTTTTGTGACTAGTAGGCTCTAATTATTGCCAGTTTATTCACCATAATTAGGTTTACTGATTATGAAGCCATGTGTATGGATTCAGAATATAGTTTTGTCATCTACTTAAGGAGTTGTTAATCTTGATATAGGAATGGACTCTCAGGACTGTTTTAAAAATGGTAGAAAAACTATCCCAAAGTGGGAGAAAGAAGAAAAGGGAATTTACTGGTTTGTCACTGAAAAATCTGGAGGAAGAGCTTCAGGTATGTTTGGATTTAGTGTTTAAATAAAGGCATTATCAATATTTTGTTACTCTCTTTTTGTTTGTCTTTAGGGTGTCATTCAAGGTTAAGCCCTTTAGGTGCTGGGGCAAAAAAAAGTCTTTTACCTGTTTTTCTGCCCCTTTTGCCCATTTCTAACCCAATTACTATGGCCAAGTGGTTGAAAAGTGCTAATTGCTTGCATGCTAGTGTTAGTTCTTGCCATATGCATTGAGAATGAAGGAGAGAAGTGGATATCCAAATGAAAATCAGGGCCTTTTAACCAGAAGAATGTTGAATGGTAGGTAAGTTACTAAAAACACACATCTATCTTAGGCTTAATGGGATCTGTAGACCTACAGAAACTAACCATAAAGATTATACATTTTTTTTCTGAGAAGTATCTTCATAGCTGTCATCAGACTTTCAAAGGGTCTATACCCATAAAAAAGGTTAGGTATTGATATGGATTTGGGGAGGAAAGAGCATTTTAACGAAAATTAGGTACATTACCAAAGGCATACATGAGAATAATTTTTGAGAAACAGTGAAATTGGATTAACTTAATCCAGTGAAGATAATATGTTGAGGATAGTATAGTATAATATACATTTGGATGTTTCAGATGGCTTATTAGGTGATGGAGCTATAAAAGATGCTCAAATATTTGTTAATTAAATGTGGTATAAAAAATCAAGTAGTTTAAGAGAATAAGAGACACACCTACAAATAATAAATTCCTGCTTTTCCATGTTTTTTATACCTTTCACTTCTTTTGTCTAGATTTTAAAGCTGTGAGTTCCTTCTTGACCCCCAATTTTTTGGGGGTAGGGATTAAAAACAATTTCAAGGACTTATTTTTTATAATTTATGGTTTTATTGCATTACAATCAAATTATGGTTTTTGTAATTATTATTCTAATAAACAGGCAGTTTTTCTAATCATTCCATTAATGATTGGGAGAAAATGAAGTTTTTGAAGAATTTAAAGTTTATCTTTCAAATCAACTTTACTGATTTTATTACTTATATATTCTTATTTCTGTCTTTAATCATAAATGAGAACTGTAGTAGAGGGAAGGTTGGGATGAGACATGCACCCTAACTTTAACTAAAATCTGTGATTTGCTATACCAACTCCATTTTTTTAGTGTATGGTTTAACCCACTTCATTTTATTGGAAATTTTTGGGATGGCCTAACAACTCTAAAATTTGGAACTTACTTTTTAACTTAGATATAGTAATCCTTTTCCTGAAATTCTTTTGTGATCATAACACATTATCTTTATGATTGGCATTACCAGCATTGGTTTCTACTCCTGTTCCTTCTCTTTTGTTGTCTGGACCCAGTATGAAATCTTGATCCTCCAGCATGCATAAGAGTGACGCAAATTAGAAATGTTATTTCAGATAAATGAAAAGTATATGTTTCAAACTGATAGAAATGATTCAAGGAACTGTCTCAATATGCAGGTTCTTTAAATTTTTTGAGGGATTAATCATTTATTTTTGTGAACTACGGACATTTTTACCTAATTCTTCTTCTCTCCTGCCCTTGGTTATCTGGTTGATAATGTGTATTGTGGAAAGTTTAAAAACAGAAGTGTAAAGAAGAAGGAAAAATGTTACCTTAATTTTACCACATAGAAGAGTATTTCTTAGTAGTTTTTCGCTCAGAATTCCCTTTTGGAATTTGGTGAAAGCTGTGGATCTTTTCTCCAGAAGATGCAAACACTTAAGTACTGTACATAATTCCAAAGAGGTTCATGGACTCATGGAGTCCTGAAGTTATATTAAATGCAGAGAGCAACATGAGTAAAGGTTGGCTGTTGGTAGTGTGAGTGTGTTGCAGGACACTAAAAGACTTCGTTATAGTTTATTCCTTACTTAGCTAGTGCTCCATATTGAGCCCACCCTTGTTACCAACCTCTCAAGATGAGAGGCTGGGAGGAGTCTTTTAAAACAACTTACTTAATACAGGATGGTTAATGAAATAAGCTATAGTCTGTGCTGCAGCAGCTCGTTCCAAGATCATATAGGTGTTCATCATCTCCTTCCACCTCTGTCCATTCTATATTTCCCTCTTCCTTGGCCAGACTTCAGCTGGTCTGGGTTGCTTACCTACTAGGGTGACCCAGACTATCGTTCCTGAAGGGTCTGAGCCCCTGTTTGCCTTTTCCTTATGCCTGCCTTATACTGCAGTTGCCTTTATTACCAGTCTTGGAAGCACTGAGAACAACCACCTAGTTACTAGAGTTAGTTATCCCAATATTTTATAGTAACTCATTTTTTTTGCCTCCTGTTCCATCAGTATGAGGAGCCCAAAGTGACCAACAGTTAGTAACTTCAGATCGAAAGTCCTCTGATTAAAAATGTTCTCCCTGGGAATAAGGATTGCAACCTAGCCTAAAGTCGGAGGAATTGGAAATAAGTTCTTTGATCACTAGGATCATAGAAACCAATCCTTTTTCTCTCTGCACCTCTGTATTGTACTTCTAGGATGCATTTTCTATTTCTTGGTGATATTAATGTATAGTGAGATCAGTACTTGGTGCCCATTGTTACTTTTCCTTCTATGTAAAGAGTCACTTGGTCTAAGGTTAGTGTTATGCCTCTCCATGTTTGTAAACCAGATACCCTTGGATAGTGGTGCTGGCTGAGACACTCAAAGCAGGGAGGACAGATTTTTCAGTATTATTGTCAGTAAGGTCAGATTGCTGCCCCTTTCAGGGTGGAGAAGGGCCAGTATAATCAATGTGCCTTCGAAATGGGTGGCTCATTTCTCTGAGGGATTGTAACATATATAGGGGGCTTAGAGTTGGCCTTTGTTGATGAAAAGATTTGAACATTCTGTAGCAATAGTAGCTAAGCTACACCAGTTTTGGTGAGAGGTGGACTATGCCCTTGGGCTTATGCATAACCTTCATCCCTGTCACCGTGACTTCATTTATGGGCCTGTTGGGATGGTTTAAGACAGAGTTTGGAGCATTTATTCACCAGAAACTCCCTGCTCACCCTCCAGGAGTTGGTTGAGGATTTCTGGTAAGGGTGCTAACTCCCCTATTCTGGCCTGCCCTACTGCTGTGTGGGATCCATTGGCTTTAGAGATGGCCTGCAGCAGAAAAGTAGAGACTTGTGGAAACTTGAGATAGGTTACTATCAGCATAAGGTGGGATACTGTCAGTGTAAGTGGGAACTGTCTACAGCAACTGTGGCTGAATTCATCCATGGTTGAGGGGAGATGATACAGGGCACCAGCTGTTTCTGCTATACACTATGCAAGAGATGGCCAGCAGTCCCCAAATCCAGCATTAGGAGACTGGTTAAATAAACTGTGGTATATCTATGCAATGGAATACTATGCAACTATAAAAAGCTTTGTTTAAACAAAAAGACCTCCAAAATGTAGTAGATAAAGTTCGTGTATTGAGTATTATATATGACTTGATGCCTTTTGTATACAAAATGAGAAAATTACATTTGTGTTTATGATTGCTTTAATGCTAGAAGAAATATACAGGAAACTAAGTGTCTGAGGAGAGGGAGATAGGACATGAGGGAGAGGGTTATTGAGTTATTGAGAAGAAGATGAGGGGGAGAAGAGAGTGAAACTTCTCATTGTACACATTTTTTTAAGTAAAGCCACTCTGATGACATATTTATTATTGGGTTTAAATTTTATTTTCCATTTGAGCTGAACTAATCAAACAGGCCTTTGCTCTTGTTTTACCCATAAACATTCCCATATCTGGCAACTTGTCATCAGTTCTCAGCTTACATGTTGGGTGGTCATTGAGGCCTGACTACTCAACTGAAATTATCTTTATTCCCATTTACTGTCAACTTTATCACCCTGATTTGTTTATTGTACTTGTCACTACCTGGGAAAAAAATTTTTTTGCCTACATATTTATTCTGTGTCTATCATTAGAATTCCATCTTCCCTAAAAGCAGGGACCTATATGTTGCCACCATTTCGTTCTTTTTTTTTTAATATAATTTATTTTATTATCATTAATTTACAATTACATGTGTAATATTACGATTATTAAACTACCCCTTCATCAGGTCCCCCCCACCAACCCCATTACAGTCACTGTCCATCAGCGTAGTGAGATGCTATAGAATCACTACTTGTCTTCTCTGAGTTGTACTGCCCTCCCCGTGCCCCCCCAACATTACATCTGCTAATCGTAATGCCCCTTTTTCCCTCTTATCCCTCCCTTCCCGCCCATTTTCCCCAGTCCCTTTCCCTTTGGTAACTATTAGTCCGTTCTTGGGTTCTGTGAGTCTGCTGCTGTTTTGTTCCTTCAGTTTTTTTCTTTGTTCTTATACTCCACATATGAGTGAAATCATTTGATACTTGTCTTTTTCGGCTTGGCTTATTTCACTGAGCATAATACCCTCTAGCTCCATCCATGTTGTTGCAAATGGTAGGATTTGTTTTCCTCTTATGGCTGAATAATATTCCATTGTGTATATGTACCACATCTTCTTTATCCATTCATCTACTGATGGACACTTAGGTTGCTTCCATTTCTTGGCTATTGTAAATAGTGCTGCCATAAACATAGGGGTGCATCTGTCTTTTTCAAACTGGGCTGCTGCATTCTTAGGGTAAATTCCTAGGAGTGGAATTCCTGGGTCAAATGGTATTTCTATTTTGAGTTTTTTGAGGAACCTCCATACTGCTTTCCACAATGGTTGAACTAATTTGCAGTCCCACCAGCAGTGTAGGAGGGTTCCCTTTTCTCCACATCCTCGCCAACACTTGTTGTTGTTTGTGTTTTGGATGTTGGCCATCCTCACTGGTGTGAGGTGATATCTCATTGTGGTTTTAATCTGCATTTCTCTGATGATTAGCGATGTGGAGCATCTTTTCATGTGCCTGTTGGCCATCTGAATTTCTTCTTTGGAGAAGTGTCTATTCATGTCCTCTGCCCATTTCTTAATTGGATTATTTGCTTTCTGTTTGTTAAGGTGCATGAGTTCTTTATATATTTTGGATGTCAACCCTTTATCAGATACGTTTTTATGAATATATTCTCCCATACTGTAGGATGTCTTTTTGTTCTACTGATGGTGTCCTTTGCTGTACAGAAGCTTTTCAGCTTAATATAGTCCCACTTGTTCATTTTGCTTTTGTTTCCCTTGCCCGGGGAGATATGTTCATGAAGAAGTCACTCATGTTTATGTCCAAGAGATTTTTGCCTATGTTTTTCTAAGAGTTTTATGGTTTCATGACTTACATTCAGGTCTTTGATCCACCTTGAGTTTACCTTTGTGTATGGGGCTAGACAGTAGTCCAGTTTCATTCTCTTACATGTAGCTGTCCAGTTTTCCAACACCAGCTGCTGAAGAGGCTGTCATCTCCCATTGTATATCCAAGGCACTTTTATCAAATATTAATTGACTGTATATGTTTGGGTTAATGTTTGGATTTTCTATTCTGTTCCACTGGTCTGTGGGTCTGTTTTTGTGCCAATACCAAATTGTCTTGATTACTGTGGCTTTGTAGTAGAGCTTGAAGTCAGGGAGTGTAATTCCCCCTGTTTTATTCCTCCTTCTCAGGATTGCTTTGGCTATTCGGGGTCTTTTGTGGTTCCATATGAATTTTAGAATTATTTGTTCCAGTTCATTGAAGAAAGCTGTTGGTAGTTTGATAGGTATTGCATTGAATCTGTAGATTGCTTTAGGTAGTATAGCCATTTTGACAATATTTATTCTTCCTAGCCAAGAGCATGGGATGCATTTCCATTTGTTAGTGTCCTCTTTAATTTCTCTTAGGAGTGTCTTGTAGTTTTCAGAGTATAGGTCTTTCACTTCCTTCGTTAGGTTTATTCCTAGGTATTTTATTCTTTTTGATGCAATTGTGAATGGAATTGTTTTTCTGATTTCTCTTTCTGTTAGTTCATCATTAGTGTATAGGAAAGCAACAGATTTCTGTGTGTTAATTTTGTATCCTGCAACTTTGCTGAATTCAGATATTAGTTCTAGTAGTTTTGGAATGGAATCTTTAGGGTTTTTTATGTATAGTATCATGTCATCTGCAAATAGTGACAATGTGACTTCTTCTTTACCAATCTGGATGCCTTGTATGTCTTTGTTTTGTCTGATTGCTGTGGCTAAGACCTCCAGTACTATGTTGAATAACAGTGGAGAGAGTGGGCATCCTTGTCTTGTTCCCGATCTTAGACGAAAAGCTTTCAGCGTCTCGCCGTTAAGTATGATGTTAGCTGTGGGTTTGTCATATATAGCCTTTATGATGTTGAGGTACTTGCCGTCTTTACCCATTTTGTTGAGAGTTTTAATCAGGAATGGATGCTGAATTTTGTCAAATGCTTTTTCAGCATCTATGGAGATGATCATGTGGTTTTTGTTCTTCTTTTTGTTGATGTGGTGGATGATGTTGATGGATTTTCGAATGTTGTACCATCCTTGCATCCCTGGGATGAATCCCACTTGATCATGGTGTATGATCCTCTTGATGTATTTTTGAATTCGGTTTGCTAATATTTTGTTGAGTATTTTTGCATCTACGTTCATCAGGGATATTGGTCTGTAATTTTCTTTTTTGGTGAGGTCTATGCCCGGTTTTGGTATTAGAGTGATGCTGGCTTCATAGAATGAGTTTGGAAGTATTCCCTCCTCTTCTATTTTTTGGAAAACTTTAAGGAGAATCGGTGTTATTTCTTCTCTATATGTCTGGTAGAATTCAGAGGTGAATCCATCAGGCCCAGGGGTTTTGTTCTTGGGTAGTTTTTTTGATTACCAATTCGATTTCGTCACTGGTGATTGGTCTGTTTAGTTTTCTGTTTCTTGCTTGGTCAGTCTTGGAAGGTTGTATTTTTCTAAGAAGTTGTCCATTTCTTCTATGTTTTCCAGCTTGTTAGCATATAGATTCTCATAATATTCTCTTATGATTCTTTGTATTTCTGTGGGGTCCGTCGTGATTTTTCCTTTCTCATTTCTGATCCTGTTTATGTGTGTAGATTCTCTTTTTCTCTTAATGAGTCTGGCTAGGGGTTTATCTATTTTGTTTATTTTTTCAAAGAACCAGCTCTTGGTTTATTGATTTTTTCTATTGTTTTATTCTTCTCAATTTTATTTATTTCTTCTCTAATCTTTATTATGTCCCTCCTTCTGGTGACTTTGGGCCTCATTTGTTCTTCTTTTTCCAATTTCAGTAATTGTGTCTTTAGACTATTCATTTGGGAAAGTTCTTCCTTCTTTAAATAGGCCTGGATTGCAATATACTTTCCTCTTAGAACTGCCTTTGCTGCGTCCCACAGAAGTTGTGGCTTTGTGTTGTCATTAGTCTCCATATATTCTTTGATTTCTGTTTTGATTTGGTCGTTAACCCACTGATTAATTAGGAGAGTGTTGTTAAGTCTCCATGTATTTGTGAGCCTTTTTGATTTCTTTCTAAAATTTATTTCTAGTTTTATACCTTGGTGATCGGAGAAGTTGGTTGGTAGGATTTCAATATTTTTGAAAATACTGAGGTTCTTTTTGTGGCCTAGTATGTGGTCTATTCTGGAAAATGTTCCATGTGCACTTGAGAAGAATGTGTATCCTGTTGCTTTTGGGTGAAGAGTTCTGTAGATGTCTGTTAGGTCCATCTGTTCTAGTGTGTTGTTCAGTGCCTCTGTGTCTTTACTTATTTTCTGTCTGGTTGATCTGTCCTCTGCAGTGAGTGGTGTGTTGAAGTCTCCTAAGATGAATGCAT